>CM050330.1:2572500-3032500 GCA_027405865.1 Salix purpurea | reverse complement strand
TAAACTCATCATTGTGCAGATAGTAAAATTATAAAAATCATTTAATACAAAGAGCAAATAAAAATAATAAAAAAAAATAAAAGGAAAAAGGAAGCAATATTAATTTAAAATATTATAGCAATAGCAACATCGAAGTCTTAACATCTAAAATTATTATTGCCATTACTATCAAAACAATCAAAATTATCAAATTATACCGAGGGAAAAAAATAAAAAGCATGAACAACATGGCAAGCAAGAAAAACAATTAAAATATTATTATTATTATTATTAGGAAAAAACTAAAAGATAGAGCAAATAAAAAAATATTATAGATGATAATACGAAAATAAAAATTAATAGTTGAAAAAAATAATTTAATCTGAAAATTTTAAAAAATATATGTGCTACGTTGCGGGTTGAGCGAATAATTTTTATAGGATTTGCTGGATCAAAATTAAAATATAATATTTATATATGCATAATGTAATGTAATAAAATAGCTCAACACACCCTATCATAACAATAGCAAAATCAAAGCCTTAAAATCTAAAATTATCATTGCTTTGACTATTAAAACAATACAAACTATTAAATTATCCTGAAAAAAAACATTCAAAAACATTAAAAAAAGAGTAAGCGAGAGAAACAATTAAATTATTATTATTATTATTATTATTATTATTATTATTATTATTATGTTAATAATGCAAGAAACAAAAATAAATGCAAGACTAAAAACATCCTAGAAATTTTAACAAAAGATTAAAAAAAACAATATCATTGCTATTACTGTCAAAACAATAAAAATTATCAAATTATCCGAAGGGAAAAAAAACACTAACAAAAGAGTAAGCAAGAAAAACAGTTAAATTATTATTATTATTATTATTATTATTATTATTATTATTATTATTATTATTATTATTATTATTATTATTATTATTATTATTATTATTATGTTAATAATGAAAGAAACAAAAATAAATGAAAGACTAAAAATATGACAGGAACTTTCACAAAAGATAAAACAAAATAATTAAAAAAAAAACAATTTTCATTGCTATTACTTTCAAAACAATAAAAATTATCAAATTATGGGGAGGAAAAAAATTAACAAAAGAGTAAGAAAGAAAAATAATTAAATTATTATTATTATTGTTATTGTTATTATTATTATTATTATTATTATTATTATTATTATTATTATTATTATTATTATTATTGTTATTATTATTATTATTGTGTTAAATACACTTATATATACATGGACAAAAGTAGGGATTATTCTAGAAATATAAAAAAAAAAGTATAAGAGCTGAAATTAAAATCAAATATAAAGGGATTAAAATAAAAAATTAAAAATCAAAGGGCTGAAATAGAAATTACATTTATTATAAATCGAAATTAAAGGACAAAATTGAAAAATTGAAACTTGTGTACCGAATTCATTGAGTTATTTACAGCCAATCCGGAAATTAAAAATAGCAGGATCGAAGTGAAACTTTCTCATTCAATTAATTAAAATCGGAGGACCCAATCGAACTAAATCAAAACTTATATAACAGATATCAGGGCCAAAAATGAAATTCAAAGTAGAGGAACCGAAGTGAAAAGTCATAAACAGTGCGGGACTCTCCTGCACATTTACGTGCAGGAGAGAGAGAAACGTGGCCGACGGCTTTAACCGGCCTCCGCCGCGTACAAGGACATTTTTAGGTTACATGCACCACCGCGGGAGGAAGACCACGATGAGACGCATTGAGTTAGACTCCGGTAGCCAATTTCCAGTCACCGTATGACGACGCACGCGCCACCTAAACAGGGCGTGACGCGGAAAACTGTCTAGTGCGTGCGCCTCACGCCCTGACAAACACCGAATAAAAATTTAAAAAATAGGGTCAATTACCGCGCTACCCCTGCTCCCAAGTCATTTTTTTTTGTCTTATTAGGGGCTATAACCGTATTTAGCCATTTTAGAAAATACTAAAAAAAAAAGTTGCGGCGGACCGGACCGGTCCGTACGCGTGCAATTACACCGGCGCCCCTCATCCGGAACCGTTGTTTTGTTTTATTACCGGGGGCGAAATCGTTAATGCACTGTTCACGACTGATTAAAATAAAAAAAGGACAAAAACAGGAAAACACGAAAATACCCCCATTCAACACACCCAATTTGCCGCGCAGACGAAGGCTATATATATATATATAGTCAATGCCCCCGCGCCTTAATATAAAAAAATATTAATTGTATGTATTTTTTTGTTATAATATAAATTTAGTCAAAATAATAAATCTGTGCATAATTCTTGTGAGGTGCAAGTTTTCTAACGAAATAACCAGCATAAAATTATCATCATCATTAAAAAAGCAAGAATATTCAGATATTTGAACTATTGAATTCATTGTATTCATATTAGTTCATTTTATAATATAATTTAAATCACATTTAAAAAATATATAAATTGTGAAAAGATCTGCAATAATCAAATAACAAATAAGTAGTTAATTTTCTATCCACAAAAGATAAAAACATAAATTGAAAATTCATCCCTATGTTACCGTCATTTTCATTACTATAACAGTTCAAATTATTATTAACATTGCTGCCAAAATAATTAAAATCATTAAATTACCCTGAAAAAATAAAAAAAAAATCAAAACATTTTAACAATAAAACAATAAAAAAAATAATCACTAAAATTATCATTATTATTGCGCAAACAATAAAATCATAAAATTATCTAATCTGGAAAACAGATAAATAACAGAAAACACAAAAAAAAGAACAAAGAGAAAAATCAGCAATATTAATTTTAAAATTATCACCAACATAAATTAAAATTTCAGAAAGTAACCAAATAAAAATAAAACCCCAATAAAAATGAATTGAAAAAAATAATAATCTAAAAGCATAAATGAATAAATACGGACATAAAATAAACATTGTCCAAACATTGTATTTTTTAATGGTTTTTTAATATTTTTAGATCATTTTCATCTGCTGATGTTAAAAATAATTTAAAAAAAATAATTAACATTTTAATATAGTTCTTACAAAAAATATTTTTTTTAAAAAAATCGATCACATTTCCATGCAAAATAAAAATTATTTAAAGCAAAATCAGAAGCTGCCGAGAGCGAGATTCGAACCCACGCCCTTTCTATTAATCTTGTGCGCCTTAGCCAACTCGGCTACCTGAACATCTCGTTCATTGTTAACAACAATATATATTAATAGTAAGTTTAGTATATTACTGTCAAATGAACAGTAATATGTGTCTGTGTGAACAGTACCATTATCTACAGTGAAAATGGCACGCAGTTTATCTTTTAATTAATATATACAAGGGAGAGAGAGAGGAGGAAGAACTTTCTACTATACACACACACACACACTACTCGATGCCCACATGTCCCGTCGCAAGTGGCATCATATTTTTTTCAACATAAAAAAAATTAATTATGTAAGATTTTTTTGCATTATAATATAAATTTAGGTAAAATAATACATCTGTGCAGAATTCTTGTTAAGATAAAAAAACAAAATATTTTTTCAAAAAAAACAACATAAAAAATCACTAAAATTATCATTATTATGGAGCAAACATTAAAATCATGAAATCATCTGATATGAAGAATAGATGAAAATAACAGAAAACACAAAAAAATAAAGGGAAAAAGAGCAATATTAATTTGAAAATGATCACCAACATAAATTAAAATTTCAGGACTAAACCAAATAAAAATAAATCCCTAATAAAAAATAAAATGACAAAAATTAAAAACAAAAACTAAAAGCATAGATGCATAAATATGGATAAAAAATAAACTTTGTATAAGAATGACAGAAAAAACCAAAGAAATTAATCGCAAATAAAAAATTCAAACAATAAAGACTAAAATGAAAAATAAGATATATAATTATTTCCAATCGAACAACAAAATCAAAACAAATAAAAACATTAGGACCGAAACAAATATATATTTTAAAAATAATTGCAATGTAATTTTGTTAAAAAATTTAAAAGAATAAAGATTGAAATGAAAAGTAGCATACATGACAAATTTCAATTGGAGGACACAATCAAAATGAATTAAAACAAACTATATAATTAATTTTAATTGAAGGTCAAAATTGAAATAAATAAAACCTTGGGACCGAAATAAATAAAGACATTTTAAAAAAAATGTTGTGTAATGCGTTTACAAAATTAAAAGAATAAAGACCGAAATGAAAGATAGAATATATGATAAATTTCAATTGGAGGACCTAATCAGAAGTAATTAAAACTTGCATACTGAAATAATTAAAATAACCAGAAGCAAACAGAAAATCAAAAGAATAAGGACTAATTAGTTTCAATATAATTAGTTTCAATTGAAGGGCATAATTGCAACAAATCAAAAACTATATTGAAAAAAACAGTAATAAATGTGAAATCAAAAGCCTAGGGACCAAAATAAAGTTGTCGAAAAACTTAAGGACTGAGGGAAAAGGGAGAAAGAACTTAAACCCGTCCACTAGAGCTTTACCGGTCACCTTAACCAAACACGCGCTACGCCGGGAGGAGGAGGACATGTCAACACACCATGTGACACGTCGGAAGTCAATTTTTGACTGCTGTAATGAGGAGCATGCGCCGCTCGAATGACACGTGCGTTGGAAACACTACATATGTGTCCGTAGAACACGCTTACAGTGTCTCCGATAAATAATAATAAAATAATGCATAATTACGTATACATCTCTGGACCTATCAATAACTACGAAAAAACCAACATGGAAAATACAGACATACCCCCGTGTCTAGTACCTATTTTTTGTGTTTTTAGGAGGTTAATTTCGTAGTTTTATTATGCAAAGAAATCAAAAATACCATCCATGAAATTTCTAAACTACCCCCAGTCCGGGAAGCCTTCTTTTGTCATTTTGGGGGGGCTATTTCCGTCATTGTACTGTGCAACAAATCTGGTAATACCATCTATGTCTCCTGAAAAATTAGAAAATACCCCCACAAAAATAAAATAAAATAAGCAAAATATATTTACAAAAAAAAATCATTAAAAAAATCAGTATTATTGCTCAAAGAATGAAATCATAAAATCATCTGACACAAAAAAACAAATAAAAAACACAAAAAAAAACACAAAAAAAACAAAGAAAAAAACATTAATTTTCCAAAATAAATTAAAATTTTGTGTGACTTTTTTCCGGTTGAGAATTTATACAGCTATGGGAAACTATCCAACGCATGAGCATGACGACTGCCAATTTAAAAAAAAAAAACAAAACATAACAAATGGATGGAGAGCGGACTCGGTACATCGATGACGACTTAACTACCTAGCTACGTACGGCAACAATTGTTCAACGTATCCTCCCTTTTTTTCCTTTTCTTCTTTTCACAAAGGTAACTTCATCATTATATATATATATACACATAGATAGATGGATAGATAGATAATGAAGTCCATCTTAGAATGAATATTCGCCTCCATCTAATCTGTGTTCGGTTTCGTCTCAGTAGAAAATTTGTTTTGACCCAATCTTGACAGCAACAAGGACAGTTCCTTCGAAGATTTGCGAATAGGACTCTGATCATATATTAATATGGGCGTTTGCTGGAGTGTATGAAAGCTACCAATAAGTTGACTAGATAAACATTAACCACTTGCAAAGTTAACTCGTTACAAGAATTAAACCCATCAATCATCAAATAAGTTAATCGATCTCACAGCCTCGATGAGCAAATAAAAATAATAGTTTCAGTTTGCACCTTGTTTTGACCCAATCTTACCACCAACATCGTCAGCTCCTTCGAAAAATAAATTACCTGCATCTAGCTAGGCTTCTGATATATTAATACGTGCGTTTGTTGTTAGGTCAGCTGCCAAGTCCACTGGATCGGCATTAACCACCTGCGAAGTATACATGGAAAATGACTTCCATTATGTTTTCCCTTTTCCCTTTGGCTATAGGCAAGCATTAGCTTTGAGCTTTGTTCAAAATAACTATTATATAAAATTAATAAGCCTAACATTAAATAATGAGTGAATGCATCCAAAGCATGCACCATTATTCACATTGCAAATAATAAGTTAAACTCGAGATCTCTTATTAGGAAAAGAAAAAAAGATATTATCAAAACACCACAATTTACATTATAAGGGCATTTTGATTTATTGAAAATGGATTATCTAATTTTATTGAGATTGTTTAGATATTACATTATTGAAAAAGGTTGATATGTTACATGAACATAGACATGATTAGAAGATAATTAATTAATTATGGACAAATTCATAACTAGAAAATGTTGTTAATATTATTGTATTCCATTGATTATCATTTATATCGATTCCCACACTTTTCTTAGCGGTCAGGTTTTACATCTGGCCTTCTTTTTGCTGCTTCCACTGGCCTCTCCCACCTAGTATGGCTTAGAAAAACTACTTCCCTCTAATCTGTGTGGCCTTATTTCGTGGTAGAGAATTTATACCACCATGGAAACCATTCAATCCATGAGCATGAGGAATGCAAATTAATAATAAAAAGAAAATGATATATGGATAGCAGACTCGGTCGATCGATGAAGTCTCGACAGCCCACTGCAATAATGTTACACACACACAGATATATATATATATATATATATATATATATATATATATATATATATATATATATATATAATGCAATTAGATAAAATATATTTTTACAAAAAATAAATTTTAAAACAACTTGTGAGAAGAATTGACACCATCAACATCAATGATCAAATTAAATATAGTAATCTCACGACATAAATATGCAAATAAATTAATAGTTTCACTTTCCACTTTGCTTTGACCCAATCTTGACGAAAACACCTTCGAAAATGAATGAATGAATGAAAAGTAAAACTAATATTTGCATAGAGGCTTCTAATATATTAATATTAACATTAACGACTTGAAAAGTCCATGAAAAAACAATTGCAATATATATATATATATATATAACAATAACGACTTGCAAAGTCCATGAAAAAACAATTGCATTATATATATAAGCTTTGTTAACTTATTTCCCTTTGGCTATAACACACATTATAAGTTTTAATAAGCTTTGTTGAGTTGATCATTTAAAATTTATTAAACCTTATATTAACTCTTGAGAATGAATAGGTCCACAATAATTTATATTATAAAGAATAAGTTTGAACTCGAAGTATATTAATATTACAAAAAAATAAAACAGAATACATTATTAAAGTACCATAATTTACATTATAAAGAAAAAAAACTCGTAATCATATTGTTGACACCAATTTTACTGGCTGGGGCATGAATAGGTAAAAACTGTTAAGAAACCATCTCTCCTAAAAGCCTAAGCTGATAGGTGAAACACCAGAATATAATTTATATTATTCTCTAATACACCTCCTCAAGTGAAAGCACTTTGGGTTTGAAACTTGCACAAGCTCACACTACCTTGTGCTTGATTTTTATCAAATAGAATGGGGTGGTGAGTTTCGAACTCGTTATCGTTGGGTCAACAAAGTTCTGATACCATGTATGGAAAGAAAATTGGCTAAGGATATGTATTCACCACCATTGTTAGTGTAGAGAGTTTTAATTGAAGTACCAAAAGATTTTTCAACAATGGCTTTGTATCATATGAAAACTTCTTTGACATCAAATTTATTTTTGAGAGCATAGAACCAAATGTATTTTGTGAAATGGTCAACAAATATGACGTAGTATTTAAAACCATTATGAGAGATAATTGGTGAAGTCCACACATCAGAGAATATAATTTCAAGTAGTCTGGTGGAAACAACCATTGATTTGGAAAAAAGGTTGCTTGTGACTTTTATTACAGAGACACGCATTACATGAGTGATTTGAAGATAAAGGTGAAGATACATTGAGCAGATAGTTGGACACAAGGTATTTGAGAATTGGAAAAGCTGGATGACCTAGGCGATGATGCCACTTGAAGGATGTGGGTTTAATTATGGAAAGGGCCAGTAATGGAGAGGAAGAGGGCCATTCATAGACTCCATCTTTAGTCTGTCCCTGAAGTAGGATTGTCCTGGTGTGGAGTTTCTTAATAAGAAAAATATATGGTAAGAATTCGATGGAAACATTGTTGGAAATGCAGAATTGATAAATAGAGATGAGATTCTTTTCCGTAGATGGGACACAGAGAACAATTTGTAATGAAAATGTATGAATAGGAGTTTTGAGAAAGGTGGAACCAGTGTGAGTGATGGGGAGAGTGGAGCCATCTCCGATCATGATGTCATCGGAGCCACCATATGAAGCATGTAGGGAGAGATTGTTGAGGTCTGAGGTTACATGATGAGATGCCCCACTGTCCAGCACCTGTTTGCAGTATGTCTCTGAATTCTGTAAATTTGGCAGTGACCAAGATATGGCCTGGGAGAAGGTCGGGTTACATGAGAAGAGACGGGTCTGGTTGTGGGTATTGGTAATGAGCGATTCGAGGGGTGGTAGGATGGGCGCCAATGGTTGGTGGTACTGTTACGAGCAGTAGTGGGCACCAATTTCTGTTGGTGGTGCGATATGTGGGATTAGCAGTGGCTGAGAAGTGATGTGATTCAGATGAGAGAGTCTATAGGGAGGCCTCAAAGTTGAGGAGTTTTTCGTGAAGCTCTTCAAAGGTGATGAGGAATCCCATGCTTGAACAACACGAACTAATTCTCTATAGTCATCCCCAAGGCCATCAAGTATCTTGTCTGTGATTTCTTCTTCATCCATGGGTGCCCCAAGAAATGCAAGATCATCTACACGTGTTTTGATAATCTATATAAATTATTTAAAGAAAACAACAAGGTAATAGAGCCACTTACAAGCTATGAATTGGTCCAAAATTAGCTTGGTCTGAACCCTGAGCCCGTTCTCGAAAGAGAAAAGAAAAACAGAACTCAGCACGTTGGGCAAAGGTGATTTGTGTGAAACCTATTTTGCATCAATTTTCAACCAAAACCATCTCCATATAACCTTAATTTCGAAGCTGGACACGTAACAAAAATCATAGTTTAAGAATAAGGCTGGACACACACACACACACACACACACACTAGATGATATTTCTGATAAAAATAAGTCTTAATTAATTCTATATTCATTCATTTTATCAAGTTAAAATTTTATCACAATGTTTTCAAAACTCTATTTCCGATTAGAATTACTAGATAATGTCATCCGAGTTCGAGAACACACTACTAAAAAAGGGGGGCGTTTGCAACTGAAATTTGATTAGCAACGGATTTTCCGTTGCTAAACACATTCTTTAATTAAAAAAACAAATATATGTGTTGCAACGGATTTTCCGTTGCAATTTTAATTTGCAATGGAATATCTGTTGCAAGATAAAATAAAATTGCAACGGATTTTCCATTGCAACAGAAATTCCACTTGCAACGGATTAAAATTGCAACGGAAAATCCGTTGCAATTTAAAAGAATTTGCAACGGATAATCCATTACAAATAAAACTGATATTGCAATGGATTTTCTGTTGCAATTAAAACAATTTGCAACAGATAATCCGTTGCAATTTTAATTTAAATTGCAACGGATTTTCCGTTGCAAGTTTAATTTGCAACGGATAATCCGTTGCAAGTGAAAAACCATTTGCAACGGAATATCCGTTGCAAATTACAATGATATTGCAACGGATTTTCCGTTGCAAGTTAAAACATATTGCAACGGATTATCCGTTGCAAATTCATTTTAAGTTTGCAACGGATTATCCGTTGCAATTTCAATTTCACTTTGCAACGGATGTTCCGTTGCAATGTCAAACCATTTGCAACGGATAATCCGTTGCAAAGTGAAATTGAAATTGCAACGGATAATCCGTTGCAAAATTCATAATGCAATGGAATATCCGTTGCAATCCTAACTTTACAAAAACCGTCGTTTCAAGAAATCAGAACGCGCGCACCCCAATATTTTTTACCTCTTCCTCCCTCGATCTCTCTGCTTCTTCCTCAGAAGAAATCGATCTCTCTTCCTCCCCCGATCTCTCTTCCTCCTCAGAACAAATCTGTCTTCCTCCTCAGAATCTCTCTTCCTCCTCGATCTCTCTTCCTCCTCAGAACAAGTCTCTCTTCCTCCCTCAATCTCTCTTCCTTCTCTCCTTCTCTCCTTCTCTCTTCTGGCCAGTGAACAGTGACATAAAAATCACGTTCCACCTCTTGCTCCTGTTCCACCTTGACGGTGTCGAGCTTGAGTTAAACAGTAGACCCATCACCACCACAACGCCAATCGCCTTCATATACGGTAAGCATTTCTATTTTTTATTTCCTTAGTTTTTAACAGAAAAATTTGCATTTGGGTTTCTTCTTGTTGACGCCATTTCCACTAGTACTGCAGCTTAAGTTGACGCCATTTCTGTATTTTTTATCATAAGTTTAGAAATATGAATGCATTATTTTGGTCACCCATTTGGTTTTGCCGAGAGCTTTTAGAAAAGTCATGTTTTTTTTTTTTTTAATTTGTTTGACAGTATAATATTAGAGAGTGGAGATAAGTATTAATGTTAAAATTTTTAACATTGTGATTTTCATGTATATTTATATACATTTACCTCAATTAACATTCTGCTTATCAGTTTGTTTTGTTTACCTGGTATGTTCCTCTTCAGAAGGTCAAACAAGTAGAAAAGTCTTAGGCCTCATTGTGATATTTAAGATGAGTTTGCACAACTAAGGTTGCGTGAAGAAATTTAGACAACCTACTTTTTCCTTTTTTACCAAGGTGGAGGTATAGTTGATTGAGAAAAAGATTTAGGGAAGAAGGTTGTTGCAGAGGTCCTGTGTAGCATGTATATATGCGTGTGTTGATGAGGAAGAGTGATTGTACTGTGAAGGTATGAGGGTATAACTATGGATGTTATGATGTGTAAATACACAATTCAAGTCTGTATAAGAAATGTGTACATAATCGGGATGGTGGGGGTGAGTCCTGTTGAAGGGAAGTTAAAGGAGAAATTAAGATGATCCGCTCACATCCGACATCAAAGTCTGAATGAACTGACAAGGAATGTGATCACGCTGAGGTATTAGGACAGAGTAGTGATAAAGAATGGTTTAGCATCGTAATAGTTTACGAAGAACCTTACTTAAAATAGATCTGGATGGAAATTCATGGAATGAACCTAGATAGTTTAAGATTGAGGGTTATTGAGTCAAGACAATAACAAATAAACCGAAAATGACTTGAGTTGAAGATGCAAAAAAAGAATAAAAACAAGAATCATTCTTAGATATACTGTAGCTAAACAGACTGGAATGAAGAGAAGGATTTATTATTCTTTAAGTGGCCCCACATATGAGAAATCCTAACTATTATCTTTTAAGTGGGAATAGTGGAATCATAAATCAATAGCTTCAGCTCTTTTGGTGATCTCGGTAGTGTACGGTATTGAAGCCATTCACAAAGTAAATGTTCTAATATTGTTGTAGTCGGGGCACGCAATAGTAAGCTGAAGAGAAATTCAAATACAGGTTCATCTGAAATTCATGGTTATGCTGCCCTGAGAAGAAGGTTTTGCATGCTATCTGATGATAATTACCTTCTTATAGGTGTCTTCATAGAAGGTTTGATGACAAGGGTGTGCCTATGAGGAAGGAGATAACCACCAAAAATTTAGGAAGTTGTAAAAACTAGAATTTCATGCAAAGCATAGTATATGTCTGCTGGCTATGATAGATTCCACTTTATTATCCACAGAAATAATGCTTCAACTGTTAATTTTTGCTGTGTTACAAGGTTCAGCAAAAGAAGGAAATTTATAAAGGTCTTGGTTCAAGACTTTCAGAAAAGCAATGACAGTGGCTAGAAATCTCTAGTAAGTTTCTCCGACCTCTTGATAAAGTTTAATATGCAAATCAGATTTTGAATTCCAGTTATACACACATTAATATGCCTGTCACATTACAAGAAGTTTCATGAGTTTAACTAATCTTGCTTTCTTTTTCTTGTTTGTTTATAAACTGATAACTTAACTTCTCTTTAAAGTATCATTGTCAATATGATTAGATACATTTAATGATAGGCCTGATGGCTCTTAAAATTGCTTTATTGATATTGTCATAACCTTAGTATATTAGAGTGACAAACAGCTTTGATGTACTTCTACAAGACAAACGCAAGTTAAGATAGAAGCTTACACATGGCACAAAAGTACATCTCATAACTGAAAATAAGAAATTATAACATGGAGTTTAGATTATTCTAAAAAGAGGATTTTTTTTATCATAAGATGTATTCTACTTGTTTATGTGTTTGGGTCAATCTCTGGCCAAAAGTAAAGATGTATCGTGATTCATAATCTTCCTGTCCCCATGATTTCATCCATTAGCTGCTAGTCAGATTCCTTTCACCATATCCGAGAATGCATGCTTTGTTGCAAAATTTTATTCCTGTGTAAGTATCTATATGTTATCCTAAGTTGTTTAGGATTGGTGGGTGGCATTTTAGTTGTGATGATGACAGGGAGATATGCCTCCAAAGAAGAGGCCAAGAAGAAGGGAAATGTGATTAACAATGTTGGTTGGTGGTTTAAACCATGGTTCTATCAGCATGCGCAGACAGCCCTAAAGAAAGGGGAGTTTGTAGAGTACATTCCAACCAGAGAATATTATCACAGGCACACAAGGTGTTTGTACTGGGAGGGGAAGCTCATACTTCCATTTGCTGACCAATGGTGGTTTAGATTTACTGGTGAGTAAATTTATATGGTTGTGAGAATGCTCCCCAAACCAAAAAAAGAGCAAGAAACAGCAGGAATACAGGGACAATTTTCCTGAGATTTTTTTCCTTCTTTCTTTGGGGCTTGGGGGTGTCCACAATCTTCTCAGTTGTCCCTTTGCATTTTCATTAACTGTATGTTTTGGATTCATCTAGTCAAACCAAGAATAGCATAACCATATTAAGTAGTATAATTTATAATTTAAAAATAGATAGAAGAGGCATCTGACAAAGCTGCTTTTATATAATTTTTTCTATCTTTTCCCTGTCAACACTGATGAATCAGTAGATTAATGAAGGCAGTAGCCAGGAACAATTGTTGTCTTTTTGAAGAAGTTGCTCCAATTATGGTGTGCTAGGTGATCATGCATGATACTGATGTTTTAACTGGTGCAGGTACCCTTACAATAATGCTTTGCATCATCATGTAGAGAGTATCATAATGTCTTGTTTGGAGACCAAGAGTGATGCTATGGTTGATCATCTCCTTCAACAGTGTGATTTGATTGGAAATTTTCTCCAAACAGATAAAAACCCTTTAATATCTGGTGATAATAATAAGGTATATGGAATTTTTTTATGATATTGGAATAATCTTGTATGATAGAATTTTTTTTAGCAAAGGTAACTTATTTTGCATGTTATCTGTTGAACCAAAGGGGAAAGAGCAGAAGACTGTATTCTATGCTACCCCCTCCACGTTAATTTGGTGGAATGGGAAATTAGATGCGTGGTGTCATTTATATTCTGCAATGGCATGTTTATGTGTTGATAAACATTTGTCCTTATGCAGCCAACGGTTCCTGCTGATGGAAAACAAGCACTGCGTGCAGGAAACCTTGGACACATCATGCGAATTTCCAATAAGTTTGTTCAGCTGGGAAACATCAGTAGCCACATTCAGACTTATCTACAGGTGGGTGGTAAGCTGGATGTACATTGTCTAATGATCACGAGGAAACAACCCTTCTAGCTCTTGTGAAACTATGTAATTTTTTTATTCCATGTTGATTTACTTCTACATGTAAATGTAACCGAATTTCTGCTGTATTATAAATTTTAATCTATGAAATTTTTATTTTAACTATATGTATTTAGTTCTCAATATTAATCAAAAATTATTTATTTATAAAAATATTCATTTAAAATTAATTAAAAAAATAAATAAATTTGAAATTATTAAAAAAATGAATTGGAAATTATTAAAAAAAAAAGAATTTGCAACGGACATTCCGTTGCAAATTAGCAATGACATTTCCGTTGCAAATATATTTGCAGTCACGGATTTACAACGGAACGCATCCGTTGCAAAGTCCGTTGTAAATAAATATTTGCAACGAACACGTTCGTTGCAAACGCCCCCCATTTTTAGTAGTGACATACCTTTTTTGATTCAAAAATACCTTTTTTGATCCAAAAATACCTTTTTTGATCCAAAAATAACTGACAAGAATCTCATGATTTTCCTAGTTCTTTTAGGATTTTGTTTTTCTTGGTCAAGTTTTAGAACTTTATAGGGTTTAGATTTGTAATATATCTAGATCAGATTTCATTTTTATTTAAATAATCTTGTGTGTTATTTTTCATAAGAAGGGATTGATTATTTAAATTTTTTAGTTCGGAGTTATTTATGATTTCAAGTTCTTAAAAACAATTCTAGTTTTGTTGCCTACATTTTAGAGCCTGAAAAAAACTCTATCGCTATATGTGACCTCAGATTTACAGCTCTAAAAATATATTTTGATTCATGTTGAACACGCAAGGAGAGGGGGAAAAAAGAAAAGAAAACAAATGCAAAAATCACAGATAATAGGTGATCGAGATCATGTGTACGTAGTGATAGACGGATGAGATTCAGTTAATGAAAAATCGAAGGCTTTGAGATTAATTTTTGAGTTGAACCAATCAAATTGTGTCACTCACCTAATAGAGGGTATAAAAGTAAAATAAGATGAACCTCAAGGGCCTAATAATGATTTTACATATCTTTCATTTAAAATATTGTCAGTGTTGATGACATGGCATAACATTAATGGTTTTGAAATATTTTTTAAATTTGTTTCTCATAGTATTCAACATATTTAATCTCTCTTCTATAGCTTTTTTTGTTCATATCTTAATGTGGACCTACATTTTTAAATCATTCTCATAGCACACTAAAAGTTTATAAAATGGGAAATAAATGATTAGGAATGTTTTAAGAATAAATCAATTCAAGTTGCCGATCTCTCTCTCCATCTATCAATAGGGATTGAGAATGGTATTTTTCTAACAAGTTTTTTTGCTTATTAAAGTTAATTTATCCTATATTAGATTCTAAACAAAACATCCACGCATGCTATTTTTTATTTATAAAATCAGAAGTCTCCTACCAATATCGTTTTAATTACCGTACTCGATAATAGAAATTCAATTAAAAGATCGAAGTAAATTTTGGGGGCGTAAGCCCTCTCTCAATAAATTTCTTTTATTACCAAAAACAAAAGAAGAGAATAAGAAAATGGTCAATTGATGCATTATTGAATCCCAAGTTCTTAGTGTGTGTGTGTGTGTGTATTAACGTGGGTGTCCGGGTCAGCTTACGTGTACCTCGATCAATCCCACAGGCCCTGAAGTTAACCACCATGTAAGTTTCCAGTGACCATCATATTAGCAATCACAAATCTTGAATTTGAGATTACAGGTGAAGCAAACCTCTGTAAAAGCAAACCTCTGTCCCAAGCTGACCACCTACTAGATGGTTTACATGTATTTTTCTTAAGGAGAGTTATAGGTGTGTACGTATGGAGGATATAAAAATAGAATAGAAACTGATTGTTTTGGGATAAAATTAAAGGCAATTAGTTTTTTTTTTTTAAATAATAGCTTATTTTTACGAGATATTATACTAAAAGCTAAAGGAGGTCGGGGTTTTAAACAATAATGAACAGTGATTTTGACTGTTCATCTAGACTTAGAGGCACTGTGGTTTGGAATAGTAAAATTAGTAATTTTCCCCTCCATTTACTGTGTTTTTTAGCCTTGGATCCGGGGGTATTTTCGATTTTTTGCATTCCTATGCATAATAAAATAACCATAATACCCATATATAAGATAAAATAGCAAAGTAACAACCAGGGGCATTAAGGTTATTGCACTTTTTTTTTAAATGACTAAATACAAAAATACCTCTATATAAGGCAAAATTGCACAATAAACTTCGGGGTTAGTAGGGTCATTGCACAACTTTTTTTAAATAGCCAAATACGTATATACCCCAATAATAGTCGGGGGCCATTAAGCTTATTGCATATTTTTTTTAAATGGCTAAATACAAAAATACCCCTATGTAAGACAAAATTGCACAGTAAACTTCGGGTATAGTAGGGTCATTGCACATTTTTTAAATGGCCAAATATGTATATACCCCCATATAAGACAAAATCCAAGAATTGTTTGTAGAGGTATGGCGGTAATTTAAAAAAAAATTATATATTTTCTGGCGAGGTACTATTTGCATGTCACCAGAAGCGTCGTCCGTTTCTGCGATCACGTGGATGTCGGATGGCGCGTGTGGTGTTTTCTGGCATGTAAAAATGCCAACCGATGTCTAGAATCATTTTCCACCATGTTCTCTTCCTTCTGGTGTGGATCGTGGGGTTACAAGGTGGCCGAAGACGTGTCAGTGGTCTGTTGAAGTTTCCCCCCCTTTTCTCTCTCATGCATGCAAAAGTACACGTTAGACCCCGTTGTTTATTGGGTTTTCATTGTAGTCCCTTATCTTTCGATTGTGTTGTATGGTCCTTATTTCTATTATATAAGTTTTGATTGATTTTAATTTTGTCCTTCAATTGAAATTGATTATATATTGTAGTTTCATTTCGGTTCTTAGTCTTTTAATTTCCTGATTGGTATAATTAATAATGGTTATAATGACAATGATAATAATTATGAAAATTTAACAATTATGAGAATAAAAATAATACGAATAATAATCAAAACAATTCATCAGTCATTGTTATTTTTGTTAACAACTGACTTTTGAGGCTTTTTATGCATGATATTTCAGATCTAATATCACGTAAACAAAAAACATTTGAAGCCACATGAAGACAAAATAGGTGGAAAAATTAGACAAAATTATCTACAATTAAAAAATATATAAGCAACTTGCCCTTTGTTTTCCCGCAGTCAGAATCAAATTCTTAAACATGTGAAAAAAAAATATTCATGGTCCTATATTTTTTTCATTATGCTATACATCTGAGCGAAATAATCAACCCACAAAACTTTTGATTATTTGACTTTTTATATATTGATTTTATTATAAATAATTTGTTTAAAAGAATAATAACGATTATTTTAAAGGTATTTTTTCTTAAAAATTGGGAATGCTTATATCTTTTGATATTTGTTTAATATTAATGTCTTAATATATATATAAATGAACTAAATTTGTTTGAAAAAATATCAAATTAATCTAATCCCACTATTCTAATATCATGTAAAATATAATAATATGAAAAAATATCTTAAAAAATAAAAACAAATAATTTAATTTCTTTTTATAATAATAATGATGTGGCGGCGATGGTATTGCCACTAATAATTAGAATATGAACTACAATAATGGTTATAATGATAGCTATAATAATTATCACAATTAACAATCATGATACTAATAATGAGAATAATAATTAAATAATTAATTAGTCGATGCTATTTTTTGAAATAAAAATTAATTTAAACTAAAAATATATCAAGCTACACATAAAAAAACGGATATAAAAAATCACAAAGATAACAAATAACTAACAACAAATGATTCACTATACATGCATAAAAGAGAATTTCAATCTCATTTCACGACACCAAAGCTAAACTTACTCTGTTTTTTAGCGCAAGTTGCATTTGATACAAAGATAAATAATAACAAAAATAAAAAGTCAAAACTAAGAGTATAGATACATAAATACAAGCAAAAAATTAAAAACTATCCCGGAAAGACCAAAAAAATCAAGGGATCAAAATTAAACCAAAAAATAAAAGAATACAAAATGAAATATAAAACAAGAAATTAGATATGTTGAAACGAGAAATTTTTTTTTATCCCAACGGATTACAATTTTACTAATTTAATATTAAAATAACCAATTAAAACACGTACAAAACCAATCAATTTGCATCCTAAAAAAAGTCTAGTGCAGCACGCGAACAAGTAATATCGTTAGATTCTAAACAAAACATCCACGCATGCTACTTATTAGTTATAAAATCAGAACTATCTTACCAATATCGTTTTAATTACCGTACTTGATAATAGAACTTCAATTAAAAGATCAAAGTAAATTTTGCGGGCTTAAGCCCTCTCTCAATAAATTTCTTTTATTACCAAAAACAAAAGAAGAGAACAAGAAAAATGGTCAATTGATGCATTTCGCAAGTTACAGTATATACATTTTTTTTTATTATCATAGGTGTTCAGGCCAACTTGTATACACCTTGATTAATTTCACGAACCCTGAAATTAACGATCATATAAGTTTCCAGTTGCCATCATATTAGCAATCACATGACTTAAAACTGAAATTATAGGAGAAGCAAATTTTTTAGTCCCAAGCTAGCCACCTACTAGATGGTTTACATATATTTTAAGGAGATTAAAGGCAATCAGATTTTTTTATTCTATTTAAAAAACATAACAGCTTATTTTTACGAGATATATAGCAACTATATAAAAACTTTAACCAAGATTGCGGTGAATTGGAGCTTAGGTCTAGAAGGGTTTCAAAACAAAAAATTGACACGCTTGAAAAATTAATTGAGTTGACACCATATTTGATTAAAATATATTAAATTATTATTTAAAAAGATTTTTTTTAAAAAATATTGTTATTTTTTTTTTTTATGGTGAACTCGTTGATCTGAAACCAGAGACTTGTCTCGAATTAACAAGTTGAGTTTAAAAACTTTGGCTGTAGCTGCTCAGCCGATTGCATCATGAATCCAGTATTTGGGACCCTTTGTCGTGGATGTGCTTGGAAAGAGTTCCGTTTGAGATAAATTCGTAGACTAGTAATGGAACTTTGGTCTCCAAACACAGGACCAAGAGCTTCACCATATTCTTGTGATTGACCTGCTAGACAATGCTCATTTCCACTTGAAATTCCCCATTCATCTGAGCCCTGTCCACCCTATAGGACTTCTTGACAGCAACCAATGTATTATCTGCTAAGACTCCCTTAGCTTGTACACAGAGCCAAAACCACCCTCCCCAAGTTTCTGATCATCAGCATAGTTGTTGGTCGCTTTGGCTAGCTCTGCATCACTGAAAATTGATATCACAACACTATCTGATTGTAATTAATGACATAGTACCGTTGAATTGCAAAATAATGGGATGAGTCAATAGTTTTTGTTTTGTAAATACACTATTTTATTTGAATATAATTTATGGAACAAAGAGAGGTAAGTCTGGAAGCATGGGAAGCTTCCATAAAGCTACAAGATATTCAAAAACAAAGCTAAAGTGTCGTAGCTTCTTGCATGCACAAACAGAACTGAGAAATTACTTGACATGGTTGAGAGTAATTCATACTAATAAAAGGATCGCTCCAGTTTTAAATGCTATCAGTCTAGTTCTCGATATGAAATGATATCACAGTCTGAGAAGGAGTCATTGGCTGATCTGCTTCCTTGTGAGGTGATTGTGATGTTTCCCCTAACAAGTAGTCCGTCTCGTCGCTGTTTTGCTGAGTCCATGATTTCTGAGTATGTTCATTTAGCATAGCAAGCCTATCAGACACTTGTTTTATGGTTGGTCGGTTTTCTCCCATTCTATTCAGACATGCTTTTGCTAGCTCAGCTACAGCTTCAATCTCATCCATTTCGCCTTTATCAGCTGCCTGAAAATCCAAAATTTTGAAGAGATTCTCAGTTCCCACTGTTGGGATGAAGTCTTGGGAAATGTCTCGTTTCTCTCCTAACTTGGAATTGGAGTTTGGCTTTTCTCCTGTGAGAAGCTCCATAAGAACCACCCCAAAGCTATAGACATCACTTTGAACGGTTAATTTACCCGTCGTAAGATACTCAGGATCGTGGTAGCCTAAAGTCCCTTGTGCTTTTAAGGTTTTGATACTGGTTTGGCCAGGAGAAATAAGCACAGAAGTTCCAAAATCTGCAATCTTTGCTGTGTAATATTTGTCTAAGAGTATGTTCACGGAATTGATATCTCCATGAATAATCGGAGAGTCTGCATGAGAATGCATATAATCAAGCGCAATACCAATCTCTGACGCTATCCTCAGACGAGTTCTCCAAGAAGCTGGCAATGTTTTTTCATGGATGTGCTTGGAAAGAGTTCCGTTTGAGATAAATTCGTAGACTAGTAATGGAACTTTGGTCTCCAAACACAGGCCCAAGAGCTTCACCACATTCTTGTGATTCACCTGCGAGATAATGACCATCTTCTGAAATTCTTCATTCATCTGATCCTTGTCTACCCCTTTAAACTTCTTCACTGCAACTTGTACATTTTTTGCCAGAATTCCTTTGTAAACAGAACCAAAACCACCTTCTCCAAGTTTCTGATCATCGGCATAATTTTTTGTTGCTTTTCCTAGCTCAGCCTTGCTGAAAATCCTTACTTGCTGGAGCTTTAAAACTATGCCCCCGTTATCCCTGAAGTTTTTATCCTTTTTTCTTTGTTTGCACATCATGTAGAGTAGAAGACAAATAATTATAACGAAAATGGTTGCTCCAATAGCTGCATACCAACGTCAAAGAAAAAAGTTACCCGCAAACGCAAATGAGTAGAAAAAAATTCCTTAGAACATGAGTATCTACATTCCATTTTTCTTACAGTCCTCGAATTATTTTTTGTATGCAGTAAAATTCAATTCCCTTTTCTAATCCAGTTAAACGCAAGCAATGCATATTGGGATTAGGAGATTCATTGATCTTAATTATGTAGACTAGTCTTTTAAAATATAAACTTAGATCGGAAATTATACAAAATTAAATTCTAAAATATAGGTTAGTCTTTTAAAATATAAAATTAGATCGAAATTATACAAAAAAGAAAAAAAACTGCTTATAGGAGCGTGCCTAATTTGAGCATTTAGGTGAGAACAATGGATGTTTTTATATTATTCTTCGAACCACCATCTTAGGTGTACTTTTTAAAACCCAACCTAAAGTGTCTGGTAGGTTTTTAACCTGTGTGATTCTAAGGTTTTGGTTGGGTTGGATTTCAACAAAAATAAAAGTAAAATTGAACCGGTATGATTTGATAAAAACCCAGGTTGATCTGTGATTTGGTCAATCCAATTAAAATTTATTATTTTTTTCCAAAATAATATTACTTGTACTTTTATACATATAAAAAATAAATTGATCTAGATTAATCATTTCGCCTCACTTAACTATATCCATAACTTATCACATATCAACACTAGATGAGGTTTAACATATATAGATATACTACAATTTTATACTTAATTTTAATAGTTTAATTTCTCAAAACAATAAATTTATATTTTTCTTATAAAGCTACACCTCGAGAATTACTTTGTCAATAATGACTGCAATGCCTCAAAACAAAAAAATAACTTGTGATTATCTCCATGAGAGGATTTTATTTTAAAATATAAATTGATAAAATGTTATTATAATGATATAAATATAGCTTTTTATTATGTATACTTCAATGGGGAAAAAACCATTTGAAAAGCTAGTTATATTGATGTTGAAGAATTAATTTTTTTTTCAAGGAGTTTGATGTTTTATTTTTCAAGTAGTTTGATGTTTTTTCCACTTGACTGTATTTAATTGGTTTATTTTTTATAAGTTCCATTTTGTTGATTTTGGCTTTCATGTGAGAGCAACTTCAAGGGATGTGCTAAATAAAAGGCCAAAAATAAAAATAAAAAAGTTATAATTTTGTCTCTTCAATACTTATTACAGAATGTATAGCATGTATAGGATTATTTCCCTAACTATTATAATCTCTACAGTAACTATTGTGTGCTACGGCACAACCTAAGCCACTTTATTATTTCCAACTATACTTGTATACATACTCCTAAGGGAGTGCTAAACAAAATGTTAAAATACATTTCCTCTCCAAAAGTTTTTCGTACATATCTCCCAAGAAAATCAAAACCAACAAAGTAGGCCAACAAGAAAATAAAACAATTAAATGAAGCCATGTGAAAAAAAATGATAGTAAAACATTTAATTTTTCCTCTTCAATATAATTGGCTTTTCAAATAACCTTTTTACATTGTCTAACAATCATATTTATACCATTTAAAATGTTATTTCACAAATTTTTCTATTTAAAATAGCATATCCCCTTAGGCATGTTATGAGATATATAGGAATAATATTTTTGTAAAAGAAAAGGTATTTTGATACTTTGTTTAACACTCCTCTTAGAGCATTCAAAACAAACATTCAATATTACTCAATTTAATATTTTTATTCTTGACTTTTCATATAGTACATCATTGGAGTTGCTCTAAAAGCATCTTCAATGACAAAGCTAAAAGAAAAGTGTTTAGATTTTATTATTCATTATCATAACTCTAATAGAAGAAATATATTGCATAGTCAATATAACATTTCTAAGTTTAAGAATTATTTTTAATTATTAGTCAAAAGAGCAAAATATTTATTTAATATATTTCTATAAAAAAAAAGTTTTGATTAAAAATAAATTAGTTAGTTACTGTTAATAAATATTTATATCAATATTAAAATAAAATTAACTTTCTTTAATGGTTTTCTTTCATTTAAATGTGTGTGTGTGTGTGTGTGTGTGTGTATAAATATTATGTTTATATTATTCAAAAAATTATATCACTAATTTAACTTTTCTAAATAGCTTGCTTTTTAGATACTCGAACAAAATTAACTATAAGGTCACTTACGTACCTGCAACTATTGTGATGATACCAAATCCTTTACAACCTTTTTTACCATCACCATACATACCAAGTGGACAACGACACTTGTAATTTCCAACGGTGTTCTTGCAATTACCTTGACATGGATATCTTTTTGGATCCGTGCACTCATCGATATCTATTATTCATCAATATTGAAAAAATAGTGAGTAAAATCTGAATATAGATTCTAAAAAATAAATTATATAAAAGAATAAATTGTGTCAATTAAATGAATATGATACATGAAAAATATATATCTAATCTTCATAAAATCCCAGACCTATCTATCTCTGTCCGTAGTTAAAGCTGAAACATGAAAAAATATATATCTAATCTTCATAAAATCCCCGAAGAAAACAAGAAGGAAAACAAGAAATGCAGAAAATATATACATGACGAGAGACAACAGGGAAAGAACATAACCTGCGAAAGCATATATTCAAAGCACTACTACTGGAAATCACACCAAAAATGAATCAATAACCAGTTTACCTTGGCATCCTTCCTGGAGATAGGGATTTCCTTCAAACCCTTCATTGCATGAGCAACGATATCCTTGATCAATCTCTGGGTAAGTGCAATGTGCATTCATGCCGCAAGCATAAGCACTTGTATTAGCTTTAGCCTGCTCGCACGTCTTATTTTCAACTACCCATTCAATCACAACATCTGTTGCATCTGTTGCATATCCATCTTTTCCATATTTTGGCGTGCGAGAGAGCGGCCAATCTGAAATCTTCAAGGACCTGTTGTCCCCTAAAAAAGCGAATCCACAGAGGTTGAAGCCCGAAACGCTCGTGTAGTTGTAATAAGTTGATAATGAATAGCGAAGTGATTTGAGGCCCTTGGGGATTGAGGTCTGGCAGCATCCAGAACCTGAGCAAGGATTTTCATCTGACATTTCCACATATTCTGTGCATAAGGATAGACAGGTAGCTCCGTAAGTGAACTCAAAGTTGGTCACCTGGGCTGAGGTATCGCAACCAATAGCTGTGAATATATTTCGGGTGTTTGAGAACATGAAGGGGCCTGATCCAAGGGTGATCCTCCAACGTGAGGAGGAGTTCGTCTCTATCCCTTTTTTGTCATAGCAGTTGAATGCAGCATGAATGCCTACAGTTACTGTGCCCTCCAGCTCTGATATATCGCTAATAGGCATGTTTCCAAACAACAGTTCAGGATGACCTTCATCGTTAGAAGTGCAGTTTAGGAAGAAGTCGTCGTTCATGGCACAACTTGGTTCCAAAATCCCAAACGGGTAAGGAACACTAACATTCCCACACTTTTCTTGGCAGCCAGGTTTTACATCTGACCTTGCTGTTGGTGCAGCCACTGGCCACAATGACAGTAACATCATCAGCCAGGACACCCACATGATCTGCAGGATCATTTTTATGCACTTCTGATCAGCTTGTGTGACTTAGAAAACTATCTCCCTCAAGTTTGTGTCACTTTTTTTCCCGTAAAGAATTTATACAGCTATGGGAAACTATCCAACGCATGAGCATGACGCGACAGCCAATTTTAAAAAACAAAACATAACAAATGGAGAGCGGACTCAGTACATCGATGACGACTTAACAACCTACGGCAGCAGCTGTTCAACTCTGATATATTACAAGTGAGTTTGGAGTGTATGAAAGCTACCAATAAGTTGACTAGATAAACATTAACCACTTGCAAAGTCAATCGATCTCACAGCCTCGATGAGCAAATAAAAATAATAGTTTCAGTTTGCACTTTGTTTGGACCTAACCTTACCCCCAGAATAGTCAGCTCCTTCGAAAAACAACGAAAAACAAATTATCTGCAACTAGCTAGCTTCTGATATATTAATACGTGAGTTTGTTGTGTAGTCATCTCTGCCAAGTCCACTGGATCAGCATTAACCACTTGCGATGAAAAAATACTTCCATTATGTTTTCCCTATGCCCTGTACTGGCTATAGGTAAGCATGAGCTTTGCGCATTTTTCAAAATAATCCTTTATATAAACTTAATAAGCCTAACATTAAATAATGAGAGTGGATTATAAGGGCATTTATATTTATTGAAAATGGATTATCTAATTTTATTGATTTATTTTGCATTTAAAATTAATTAGACATTGTTTAGGTAATATCAGTTTTTTTTTTAATGGGGATGATTGAATACCACGAAGTGAAAACTCTATATTTGATTCTGGGAAATTATTATTTAATAATCAATGTGTGTTCGGTAATATAATTCTTCAGCGTAGTATTTATTTTGATTACTCACCGAGTCATCAAAACTCGTTTTTTTTTCTGTAATTATTTTTTATTTACGTATATAGATATCAAAAATTCATTATTGAGAAAGGTTGATGTGCTACATGAACATATATATATATATTAGAAGATAATTAATCAACTACGGATATATTCATAATTAGAAAATGTTGTTAATATAATTATGGTCATGTGCTCTTCAAGTAGCCTATTTAACTTTAAGACATCTAACCTCAACTCTCATTACAATAAATAGCAAGTCTTAGCAAGACATTGAAAGAAAGATTGGTTTATATCGGTTTTCATTTTTGGAATAAAAGGCAAAAAGCCACAGGCAAGGTCCCAAGCTCCCCCAAGTTGGACCACTACTACAAATTACAAAATACAAAAAAGCGAAGCCTAAATTGATAAAATCTATCCTGACAAGCTCATGACCTTACGTATGTAAACAAAAAGTTTTAAGTACAAAAATCTTCATCGTACCTGCTGAAGATAGTTTGATTTTACATGAAAATTCTGAGGGGAAGAGATTAACGAGCATGGAATATTTGAACATGTGTGTATTTTATAGTGCTAGCTAGGTGACCAACATTGATAAATTTAGTTTGAGTCAAGAAAAGTAAACAATTTCTTAGACTTTAAAAAACAACATGAACTAGGACATCATAACTTCTTGTGCTCCATAAACTTGTGATGAATTGATAATCTCATCTCTAAACTGAATTAACAGCAACAACCCTAAAATTAAGCATTTTTTAAATGGTTGACATTTGTACTAGCAATTACTATTTTATTGTGCTATATCCGCAGACAGCACTGTAGTTATAATCTTTAATCAGTCCATATGATTAATAATCCCCACTAGCTACTTATTCAACGGACTGGCTGCTAAAATTATTAGAGCAAGTTGCCCTAAATTTGCAAGCAAAACAATCAATGAGAATGAATGGTATCGTCACACACACCTGTAATTATGCCATGTCTTTACTCAATTCCATTGGTCTGAACACTGAGCCCTTTCTCGAAAGAGAGAAGAAAATTGGTCCATATGATGATTAATTAATTATATATTCAACCATTTTATCAAGTTAAATTTTATCACAACGGTTTCAAAACTGTATTTTCGATTAGAATTACTAGATAATGTCATCCGAGTTCGAGAATATGCCATTTTTTATCCAAAAATTACTGCCAAGAATCGCATGTTCTTTTAGGATTTTGTTTTTCTTGGTCAAGTTTTAGAACTTTACTAGTTAAATTATTTGCATTACGTTACGGGCCAAGTAAATAATTTTTATAACTATTGGGATTGAAATAATTAATAGGTTTTGCTGGTTCAACACCTCCTCTTGTATGGAGCCGGCTATTTGGGGAGCACTTTCACCCCTTCAAGGCCCATCCGGTACGAACGTGGATTAGTCTGGGCCAACACCTGGGACACCGCGTGGTTTATACCAAAAAAAACTTCAACAACTCTCATATATATATATATATATATATATTCCATTTAAATCAGGTTTCGGGTTGTGATTTTTCTTGGCTTGATTTAACTATGGTATACATTGGCTGAAATGCTGATAGCCCCATCGTATCAATTCCAAGTATTTTCTTGCGATCATTGAAAAAGATCATTATATATTAACAAAGGTAACTTCATAATATATATTAACTAAAATATAATTGGCGTGCCGGTTTTATTGTGCATTTTTCACAAAGTTCCTTCAAAGATTTGAAAGTAGGACTCTGATATATTAATATGTGAGTTTGTAGTAGTGGATGAAAGCTACCAATAAGTTGACTAGATAAACATTAACCACTTGCAAAGTTAACTCGGTATAAGAATTAAACCCATCAAGATCAATCATCAAATTAGTTAATCGATGATCAAATAAAAATAATAGTTTGACCCAATCTTACCAGCAACATAGTCAGCTCCTTTGAAAAACAACGAAAAATAAATTATATGCAAGTAGGCTTCTAATATATTAATACGTGAGTTTTGTTGTACAAGTCAGCTGCCAAGTCCACTGGATCAGCACTAAAATTTAATTTTAAAATATCACCAAAATAAATTAAAATTGCAGAATTGAACCGAATAATATAAAATACCAATAAAAAATAAAACAAAAAAAATAAAAACATAAATGAATAAATACGTAAAAAATAACATTGTCCAAGAAGGACCGAAAAAACCAAATGAATTAATACCAAATAAAAAATTAAAAGAATAAGAACCGAAATGAAAAATAATATATATAATTAATTACAGTCAAATGAAAAAATTAAAACAAATAAAAGTCTTTTGACCGAAACAAATAAAGGCATTGTAAAAAAAATTGCAGTGTAATTTTGTTAAAAAATTAAAAAAAATGACTGGAATAAAAAGTAACATATATTATCAATTTCAATTGAAGAACAAAATTAAAACAGATTAAAACCTGCATACCGAAAAACTTAAAGGAACCAAAATCAAAAAAATAAAGACTAAAATGAAAACCAACATATATAATCAGTTTCAATGGAAAAGCACAATTGAAAAAAATCAAAATTTTCGTTGAAAAAATAGGAAGAAAACCGAAATCAAAAGAATAAGGACTAAAATAAAATAATAAAAAACATGAAGGACTTACATGTATTTTCAGGCGGCAAGAGAGAGAAAAGGAAGAAAACTAAAAATTGTCCATCGACACTTCACTACCACATTCACACGACACGCGTTGCATTAAGAGACAGAGGATATGGCGGCACACGAGGTGACACAGTAACCAGATAATTTTCACAACCAAATGATGTCGCAAACGCTACCTGAAAGGTGCGTACACATGAAACACTGGTGGCGCATCCGTACGACGCGCCTGTAGTGTTTCTGAAAAGAAATAATAAAAAAAATAGCAAATTACCTATACACCCCTGGACCCATCGATTACGACAAAATAATCAGGTATGAAAGTGCCACAATGTCCTCAGCTCTATGCCTTTGTTTTTATATTTTCTTAGGGTATTTGCATAGCTTCAACGTGCACGACTATTTGAAAGTCAAAAACACCCCACTGTTCCGTATCTTTTGTCAGCTCCATAGGTAAAATGATAGTCTCACTATGCAATTTAAAACAGAAAATACCAGAAAGCTCCAAAGAATTTGAAAATACCATACATGTCCCATAGAAATGTCCAAAATACCCCCGGTTTCAAGGGTTAAATTTTTTGGCCCGAGGGATAAAATAGTAATTTTACAGTTGGAATCCACAATAATATGTGTCTAGATACATAGTGAAATGGTCACCCCTTTTATTTATTTTTTAATTATATATATAAAGCTTATACGAGCATGCAATGAAGCTGAAGGTCGGGAAACATACATATAAAGTATTGTCTACGGTCATAAGAAAATGCAAAGAAACGTTATTACCTGAAAGAATTGTTATGATACCAACTCCTTTACATCCTGTTGTACCATTAACGTACTTGCCAAGTGGACACTGACACTTGATATTAAAAAAATATATCATGTTTTAATAGTGTTAAAAAATTGTTAACATGACTAAGTCCAAGACTACAGGGCCGATAGAGTATTGAGAGTCCCTTCCTATATCTTTCTTTTCGGTTTTTATTTTTAAAAAACCAGAAAATATATGTAGAAGATTCCTAGTACTGTGAATCATTCCACCTTCTCAGTAAAGCTATCTAGGTGGCATGCAAAGCTTTTCAGAATATAGTATAGTTTATTTGTAATTGTAAAATATTTTTTATTTAAAAATATATTACAATAATTTTAATATTAGTTCATCAAAATAATCCCCATGTATACGTTTCCTTCGTAATTTCTCAAGTGGAAAGTGAAAGAAAGATGTTTTAGCTATATAAGTTTATCCCGTAATTAATTAAGACATTCACTCACTTTAGGTTTCGTTCATTAATTGAATTGGTTATTTTATTTGATGAATTATATCTCATTCTTTTCACACTCCTCGTATTTGAGCTTCTTTTTTTTTTAATTTTAAGAAATTATTTAACTGCTGAACGAAGATATGATGAGAGATTATTTAATTTTAATTTGAGCTTTTCATTACTGATTGGTTGTTTGACGTGATAATTTTTTTTTTGTCAGAAAATAAATATATAATCTTTCAAATTTATTTTTTATAAAAAAAAATATAATAATATTTCAAAAGTTTTATACCATTTAATCAAATAAATCAATAATCATCTACACTAATAAATAAATAAAATATTAAAGTGTTTTTTTTTACTTGTCTCATTGTAGTTTCAATAATATTCTTTTCTAACATAATAATTATTGTGTAAGTTATATTATATAATTTTTTTGACATGAAGTAAAAACTGTAGTTGTGAATAATAAAATTCATACTTACATATAATAAAATATATTGGAGATCATGCCTATGTAAAAAAAGATGTAAGATCTCTAGCTAATTTTTAATGTAGTAAAAAACAAATTGCAATGCTACAGTAAAACACCTTTTAATAAATTTTTGTATGATATTTTTAAAAACCAATGTAAAAAGAAATTACAAAAGAATGGCATAAATAGACAAAATATAGTGTGATAAATGCTCCAAGTGTAAAAAATAAGAAATAATATTTCTTTTCAAAAAAATGTAAGGAAAAAAAAAGTGTAAAATATATTTTTTTCATGAAATACAGAGACAACCTTTTAAGCAAAGGATCGACAAATCAATAAACAACCTCTTACATGACTGAGACTTTGAACTCGGATGGCATGTTCCAGTCCTTGATGACCTTTGACTCAACATGAATCCTTTCTAGTATCTGCTTAAAAGCTTGGTCTTTCAGGGTATGTGTCCATGCGTTTCATAAGCATTTTTGAAAAAACATTGATTTTTTTTTAAATTAAAAATGTATATTTTTAAATCATTTTCATGTGTTGATATCAAAAATAATTTTTAAAAAATAAAAAATATCATTTTGATATATTTATGAATAAAAACCATTTTCAACTATGTTCTTAAACAGTCAATTAATACATTAGAAAACACAATATGAAAGGCATCGAAGCTCAGAATGTTTAAACAAAACCCTAGAAAATAATTTGTTGTTTTTATATTATTTTTATATATTAATATTAAAAATAATTTTTAAAAATTAAAAAAAAATATAATTTCAATATATTTTTAAATAAAAAAATATTCTTAAAAACAATTTTAACCTGAATCCTAAAAAGTCACTTCATGTATAAGAAACCACAATGTGAAAGGCATTGAAGCTAATTGACACGTATAGGTTGTTTTATATTTGAGAAAAACAGGGAAAGAAGCTTCATGGGATCTTGTTTTTTGTTGCAAAATTCCATTGCTAATTAATAGCTTATATACGGCATGGAGCAGCACGGTTGGTGTTGACCAAGTATGGTTTTCAGCATATTAACGTCACTGATTTTCATGCTTCAATACTAACTAATAGATCACCATTAAAGAAAGCTTCTGCCGCACAAGGAATTCGGATCAGAGTTATGAATCCCGTTCCGTTCCGGCCGTTCTGGCCGGAACAGCCCGTTCCACTTCAAAATCCGGGACAAAACGGCGACGTTTTTGTCCCGGTTTGAATTCCGGTCAGATCAGGAAAATCCGGCCCAATTCCGGCCGGAACGCCCCGGTTCCGTACCGGGCGTTCCGTTCCGGGTCAAGCCAAAACTAAGAGGAGAAAGAGCAGAGTGACGGAGGCAAAAATAAGAGGAGAAGGGGAGAGGGAGCAGAGAGGGAACGATTGAAGAAAGTGACGGAGGCAAGATGGCCATGGGAGAGGGACGACGGCGAGAGGTTGCTGAGAGGTGAGTCACGGAGGCGAGATCGAAGTGAAGAGAGGGACGGGGGCGAGAGCTGGAGATTGAAAAAAAGTGAAGAGAGGGACGGACGGAATTAGGGTTTCGTAAGAGGGTTTGATACTTTGAGTCTTTGATTCGCAGCGGCGGCGTGCCTTGGAGAGAAGAAAGCGATTCTTCGGTTCTTCCCCCAAACAAGTATTTAAACTTTAAAGGAGAGGGCAAGACAGTGTGCTGTCGGTTTCCTTATTGTTGTGTTTCTCACTTAGGAAGGTTTTAATTTTTAACCATCCCCATTTATTATGGTTCCTTAAAAGTAGGGTTTCGGGTGGGTATTAAATAATGTATAGGAAAAAAATTAATAATTAATAATTAGTTTTAGTAAAAATAATAATTAGTAATATTGAGAAATTTCGAATATTAATAATATTTAGTGAAAAAAATAATTACATGAAATTGAAATATGTTGAATTGTTTTATCAATTAGTTTAATTACATGTTTTAAATTTATTATTAGATATAAAAACTGTATAAATTTTGTGTATTGATGAATTATGTCAGAACATTTTACTTTCATAATATTTTGGAATTTTAAAGATGTTTCTAATTTTGAGATTATGTTTATATTGTATAATTTAAAGTTCATTTATCTTGAATTTAAATTATACTTGTTAAATTAATATTTTATTTTTTTCATATATATAATTAAATAAATATGAACAGTACAAAACTGAAACGGAACGCCGGAATGCACCGAAAACGGAACGTTCCGTTCCAAACAAAAAACCGGAACGGTACCCGGAACGGATTTTACAACTATGATTCGGATTATACAGGAGATATCAGCAAATAAGAAACCCTAATTAATAACATAAATTATAAGGCTCTTATACTGTACGAAACTTGTATGTTTTTAAAAATATTATTTTTAAATTATTTTTAAAAATAATTATGCTCGGCATTTACTGTAAATACATCGATAGGAAGGCCTCACCACACGACCAACACACTCTAGCTAGCAGCTTGAACAGTTTGTGCAACAGAATTTGATATATACTGCAAACTATTCATCATCAATGGCTGCCCTCCATATCTCCAACAGCCCGAGTCAAATCTCTTCTGAGGTCCTCATAGCTTGAGTAATGCAATCCATGCTAGCATATCCAAGCTTTGCTCGTTAAGGATTCGAAACAAGTTAATAGCCTCTTTTCTAACCTTGTGAAACTATGTATCCTCCCATCGACATTACTGCCTTGCCTGAAGAAGTGCAAGCAATGAGAGAAAGCCTCATCAATTTATGTGGCCATGCCGAGGGCCTGTTGGAGCTTGAATTCGCAACGTTCTTGAGAAAAATCCATCAACCTTTGAACAACCTTAACCTTTTTCTGCATACATTCAAATTCTAAACCTCAATCACAACACATCAACATGTCATTATGCCACATATAGATGAAATTTTGTCCTTAAGCATAGTACGTGTGAAAGGATATGCAGAATGCTAAAGAGAAATGCCCATGGAGACAAACATGCAGATGTTGAAAGCATTGAATAGGACTTGCCAAACCAGTATGACCCAGTTCACCGCATCTGTAGCAAGAAACTTGTCCTAGACTATCAACACCAGAGGTAACACAACATAAATGGCCAAAACTCTTGCAGATGTAGCATTGTATTTCCTGAATGATGACCGGAAAAAAAAAATTAAAAACTGAATTAAGAATGAGATTCAAATTAGAATAAGACTATGAACTTGTAGGTAAGCAGAAAGGGGGAAGAAAAGTGTTGGAAGATAAGTTGTTGAGCTGGAATTGCAGAAGGATGAAGATGCTTGCTGCTTAAGTAGTTGATGATGTAATAGTTAGTTAGTATTCTGTTATGATGTAACTAACTAACAAGTAAGCATGCATAAGGTGTGTGTGTGTTCTCATAATTGTAAAGCATGCATAATGTGTGTGCTGTGTGTGCTCTGTCTCAACCATATAAGAGGCATGAAGTCAAACACTTTGTAAACAATTGAATCAATACAATAGCAGACTACGAAGTTAGTGAAAATAGACTTACCTTCTTTTCTCTCTGCCCAAATTTCTTCTTCTTCTCATCTGCCACAAATTACCCAACAATCAATTCAACAAAATCAACATGGTATCAGAGCTCTAATCTGATTCAAGAAGGGGCATAAAACTGTGGAAGACAATCAATCAAATCAAAATTCAACAGCAAGAACAATGATTGGATCATCAGACCTTCGAACGCCATAATTTAATGGAGAGAACTATGATTTTTGGTCAGTTAAAATGAGAACAATCTTCAGAGCTTATGATCTATGGGATGTGGTGATACATCAACACAAGTATCTAATGAAAGTAGTAGTGGAGAAAAAAGGAGAGGCTGCTGCTGAGACTAAAGAAAAAAGGATCAAAGATGCCAAGGCTCTAAGTATTATCCAAGGAGCCTTAACTGATGATATTTTCCCTAGAATAAGAAATGAAGAGACAGCAAGAGGAGCATGGGATCTGTTGAGGAGAGAATTCAGAGGAGATGATAAAGTTAGAGAGGTGAACTTGCAGGCTATAAGGGCATAATTCGAGTTTATGAGAATGGCTTAAGGAGAAAGCTTAGATCATTACTTGACTAAGTTCTTTGGAGTGATAAATGACATAAAGTCTCTCGGAGAAGAGATAACTGAAGCGAGGATAGTGCAAAAGACCTTGATGAGTCTTAGCAGAAAATACAAATCTATAGTCTCGATTATTGAAGAAACAAGAGACTTGAAAACACTTAGAAACTGTCATAACCCAATTTCTGGGTTATTCCCCAAAATGTACCAAAAATAACAAAAATAAAATAAAAGGGGCTGGTGTCGGTAGAAAAATTAATGTGGAAATTTTGGATGTTTTCGAAAGCCCGGTCGTACCTTTTTTTTACCCAGAAATGAAGGAAAGTGCAGATTCAAGGCTAAAATAATTCATTATTGGATAAATCTGCATAAAAGTTAAGTCGAAAGACATAATTATATTTTTATGGACCAATTTGATTTAATCGTCGGCCAATTTAAAGTGTAATTATGCTTCGGGATTAATTGAGAGCCCAATTGAAGGATTTAATTAAGCACAAGGGCTTAATTATACTTTAAATGGGTCAAATTAATTTTATTAAGGGCTTAATTGGTGAGAAATTAAGTTTGGAAGCTCAATTTGGGTTAAATTGAGACGATCAGAATTTTCGGGTGACGAAACTTTTCGAGTGAAATCGAAAGCCAAAATTAAAGATAAAAACATTGTTCTTCCTAGTTTTTCCCATCAAAAAATTCTTTTTGTCACAACCTATTTATTTTTAAAAAAAAAAAAAACATCACCGCAGCCATGCTCCACCATGCTGCACCCATATTGCAGCCATGTCCACTTCCCTCCTGCAACACTCAATAACCCATACTCGGACAGCACCTCCATGTCGTGCCATGCCTTCTTTTGCCTATAAATTAGAGGCTAAAAAGACGTAAAAGGGGGAGGCACGGGTGAAACCAGGAAATAAAAAAGGGAGAACACTGAGAATTTTTTTTTTTTTTGGGGGGGGAATAATAGAGAGGAGAAGATAAAAAGAAAAAGGAGAAACAGGGGAGAAGCTTTGCGAAACAGAGAAGATCGACACGAAAAAAAAACAAAGACGTAAAAGGAAACGAGGAACAGAGGGGCTGAAAACTGAAAACACTGGGAGCAGGCAACCATCGATCATCCTCTCCGGCGACGGCAAGCTTGGCAGCAGGTGCTCGCGGCGTTCTTCTCTCTCCCCGAAGGTAGCTCTCTCTCCCCAACGTGTTTTTCTCTCTCTATAAAATTCAGTTGCAGTTCCCGTCGGCCACCATGCCAGCATCTTCACCTCAGCTCAGTCAACCTCACCACCGTGAGCTCCGTCGCCAGCAGTTCCAGCTCAGCTTTCTTCTCCAGCTCCGGTGACCGTCGCGACAGCAGAAGCAGGAAGCAAGCAGGGGCAAGGCAGCAACAGACCAGCCCTTCCAACGCCTGCTCCGGCCACCACGGGCCTCCGTTTCGGACGCCACCACGACTGGAAGAACCACCTCGACGTCCTCTACCCGATGGCAGTGGCAGGTGAGCTCCTCGTGGTGGTCGACCGACCACCATTGCTACTGTACACGCAGCATGCAGCGTGCATCAGCATGCAATAATATGTGTGTGCGTGTGTGGACATGTGTGTGTGCTGTGTGGACATGTGTGTGTGAGCTGGGCTGCTCGGCCCAGCCCAGCCCAAGTCTCTTAGTTGGGTCCTTGGCCCAACTCGGCTGGGCTGACCCATTTGGGTGGGCTAGGCCCAGCCCGGAATTTTAATTTTTTTATTAAAAAAATCAAAAAATATTATAAAAAACAAAAAAATGTATATGTTTTCGTGCATACGGCCGAATTCCAAGATTTTTCCATGTTTATTTTTCGTAAAAAATTATATTGCATCTTTCTCATATTTTAAAAATAAAAATTTGATATCGTAACTAGTTTATGATTATCTTTTGGAATTTGACCAAAATATCAAAAAAATATAAAATATATTTGTTTTAGCTATCTCTGTGTAAAACTACATTGTAAAGTACACTTGGAGATGCTAAAAAAGATTTTCTTTTATTGCGGTGTAAAATTACATTGTAAAGTACACCCGCAAACAAAAATGTTTTTTTTCTTTTTATGCAGTGTAAAATTCTTTTGGTTAGTCTTTCAACTCCTAAACGAGGTAGAGATTCTCTCACGAAGAGAGATCTACGTTGAACTTTAGAAAATACAACAAAAAAATCAAACTTAGGAAAAACAATCAAACAACAATGCAGCTTGCCTTAGGTAGGGTGCATTGGGGGTGATGCGTCTTCCCCTTGCACAACAAGTCTCCTTACCCAAGACTCTCGCAGACCACTAGGTTCCTAGTGACCTTAATACTAGGTGGCGACTCCTGATAATTATAGTCGTAATTTTTACGGCTATAAAACAATCCTCTCATTTTCACCGCGCGCTGTCGTCTCCCCAATACGCGGGGGATGGAGGGGAGCGAAGCGCGTAAAAATCGTCGTCGCGACAGAAATGAAGAAGTTATTGCTTCAATTAAAGTGTATGATAGAAGGGAAGATATGCATGATGAAAGGGAAAGAGTAATGAATACTGAAAGAGCATTCAGTTCCCTAAGAATCAAAAGCAGCAGTCATTCACAGAACAAAAGCACACAGATGAGACCATGGCCAAATAGGCAGAATCAGCACAGAAAGTTTGGAAACTGGAATCAAGGTGGAAATTTGAGTAATGTGCAGAACTCAAATTGGAATCAGAAGGCTGGTATGAATTATAACAACTACAACAAGAGTGAAGGTTGTAGTCAGCCAAGCATAAAGTCACAATGCAGCACATGTCAGAAATTCCACTATGGTATCTGCAGGTATAAGGGAAAGCCAAAATGTGGAAGATGTAATTTCTTTGGCCATACTACAAAAGAATGCAACAATTACAAGCAATTAGCTAATTGTGCAAAGGAAGAAGATGCAAGTACAAGCACCATGTTTTATGCTTGTCATGCTGCCACTATGAAGGATGAAAACGTGTGGTTTGTTGACAGTGCATGCAGCAATCACATGACCTCACAAGAGTCAATTTTGATCAACATTGACAGGACCATTACTTGCAAAGTGAAGATGGGGTCTGGGGATCTTGTACAGGCTACTGGAAAGGGCACATTGGTGGTGGAAACAAAGCATGGAATCAGGTATATTGAGGAAGTGTTATTGGTGCCAGGCCTAGATGAGAAATTGCTAAGTGTTGATCAAATGATTGAGCATGGGTACTACATTTTGTTTGGAGGTAATAAGGCTATAATATTTGATGATCAGTCACTTACAAATGTTATTATGAGAGGAAATAGATGTTTTCCTCTATCCTTGGAAAACATAGCACATGCAGCCTTGAAAGCATCTGTGATTGAGGATTTCTGGACATGGCACAAGAGGTTGGGTCATTTGAATCCTGTCAGTATGAAGAAAATGCAGAAATCAGAAATGGTCACAGGATTGCCTAGACTAACAGAAGTGAAGGAAATCTGTGAGGGTTGTGTCAAGGGCAAGCTGCATAGAGAACCTTTTGACAAAGAATGAGCATGGAGAGCCAAGCATCCACTAGAGCTGGTGCATACAGACCTATGTGGACCTATGCAAACAGAATCAATTGGTGGAAATAGGTATTTCATCACTTTTATTGATGATTTCTCTAGGATGTGTTGGATATACCTACTTCGAAATAAATCTGATGCATTATATGTGTTCAAGAAGTTTAAATTGCTTGTTGAAACACAAAGTAGACATAAACTGAAAACATTAAGAAGTGACAGGGATGGAGAGTTTACCTCTCAAGAATTTCAGTTGTGTTGTGCTAGTCAAGGCATGGAGAGGCAGCTCACAATTAGTTATTCTCCTCAGCAGAATGGGGTTGCTGAGAGGAGAAATAGAACTATAGGTGAGATGGCAAGATCTATGATGTTTGAAAAGGAAATACCTCTCAAATTCTTGGGAGAGGCAGTGAATACTGCTGTATACCTCCAGAATAGGTGTCCTACCTCAGCTGTGGAAGAAAAAACACCTTTTGAATTCTTCACAGGGAGGAAACCTGGCATAAAACATTTGAGAATATTCGGGTGTATATGTTATTTTCATGTTCCAACAGCTTTGAGGCAAAAGTTGGTCAGTAAGGCTGAAAAGGGGGTGTTTATGGGGTATGGAAGTTGTGAAAAAGGGTATAGGGTGTATATCCTAGAGTCCAAGAAGGTTGTGCTGTCAAGGAGTGTGGTTTTTGCTGAGAATCAAGTCTGGAATTGGAAGGAAAATCAATTGAGTTCAGTATTACCATCACAGGTGTTTGAAGATAGTGAGGAAAGCAGTATGGAGAGGCTGCAACAAACTGAAGAAGAAGCTCAGTATACACACTTAAATTCTGAAACTAACTCAGAATTTGAACATGCAGATAGTGACAGCACTAATACCTCTACACCAAGTTCAACACCAGTAAAGATGAGAAGCCTTGAAGACATTTATAATAGATGTCACATGAGTATAATTGATCCAGAAAATTACTCAGAGGCAGCAAAGAGTAAAGACTGGCAGAATGCAATGAAGACTGAATTGGAGATGATAGAGAAGAACCATACCTAGGAGCTGATTGAAAGACCTGCTGATAAACCTGTGATAGGTGTGAAGTGGGTTTTCTAGACAAAACTTAATATTGATGGGTCCATACACAAGCATAAGGCTAGACTTGTAGCCAAGGGTTATGCTCAAAAACTAGGGGTGGATTACAATAAAACCTTTGCTCCAGTAGAAAGGTTAGACACCATCAGGACACTCATTGCTTTGGCAGCTCAAAAAGGTTGGAAATTATTCCAACTTGACGTTAAATCAGCATTCTTAAATGGAATGCTTGATGAGGAGGTATTTGTGGAGCAACCCGAGGGATTTGAAGTAAAGGGGTCCAGTCATAAGGTGTATAAGCTATACAAGGCTCTATATGGACTTAAACAAGCCCCTAGAGCCTGGTATAGTGAAATTGATGCCTATCTTACAAGTTGCAAGTTTAAAAGGAGTGCAAGTGAAGCAACTTTATACACTAGAAGTGACAATGAAGGAGGTCAGATCATTATATCGATATATGTTGATGACATAGTGTATACTGGCAACAGTGAAAGATTGATGACTGAGTTTAAAAGGGAGACGATGCAGAGGTATGAAATGTCAGACCTAGGACTGCTTCATCATTTTCTAGAGATTGGTGTGTTGCAGACCAATCAAGGAGTGTTTATACACCAAAGTAAGTATGCTAAGTCCGTACTTACAAAGTTTAGGCTTGAGGACTGCAATCCAGTTGCAATTCCTCTAACCGTGGGTGAAAAGCTTAAAAAGGTGGATGGTAGTGAACCTGCAGATGAAGGGTTGTATAGAAGGATAATGGGAAGCTTGTTGTATTTGACAGCAACAAGACCAGACTTGATGTATTTAGCAAGCTTACTATCAAGGTTCATGAGTTGTCCTACGAAGAAGCATATGAGAATTGCTAGAAGGGTATTGAGATATGTTCAAGGTACCCTAGACTATGGGATTAAGTATGTGAGGGGCATATCTGCTACTCTAATTGGTTACTGTGATGCTGATTGGAGGGGCAGTGAGGGTGATAGCAGGAGCACCTCAGGTTATGCTTTTAGCTTTGGAGGTGGTGTTTTCTCTTGGACTTCTGTAAAACAAAGCACGGTGGCTTTGTCAACAGCAGAAGCTGAGTATGTCTCAGCTTCTGAAGCCACAACATAAGCCATTTGGCTGAGATTTGTGCTTGAAGATTTTGGGGAGATGCAAGCTGAGACAACACCATTGTATTGTGACAATATGTCAGCAATATCGATGGCTAAGAATCCTGTTTTCCATCAGAAAACAAGACACATAAACAGGAGATATCATTTCATTAGAGAATCCTTGAAAGAAGGATTGATTAACATGCAGTTTTGCAGGGGAGAAGATCAACTCGCAGACATATTCACTAAATCTTTGCCTAAGGATAGATTCAATCAATTAAGAATGGATCTTGGGGTTAAAACAGTCAGCAACTTAGGAGAGGCTGTTGGAAGATAAGTTGATGAGCTAGAATTGCAGAAGGATGAAGATGCTTGTTGCTTAAGTAGTTGATGATGTAATAGTTAGTTAGTATTTTGTTATGATGTAACTAACTAACAAGTAAGCATGCATAAGGTGTGTGTGTGTTCTCATAATTGTAAAGCATGCATAATGTGTGTGCTGTGTGTGCTCTGTCTCAACCATATAAGAGGCATGAAGTCAAACACTTTGTAAGCAATTGAATCAATACAATAGCAGACTACGAAGTTAGTGAAAACAGACTTACCTTCTTTTCTCTCTGCCCAAATTTCTTCTTCTCATCTGCCACAAATTACCCAACAATCAATTCAACAAAATCAACAAAAAGGACAGGAAATGATGAAAGAAATGGAACCACCTTGAGATCACCAGGAGAATAATCTTTCTTGCATGAAAACATCTCATGCCCAGATCCCCCACATTTCAAACATATTTTTGAACTCTGGGGAGTGATATTATATTTATCAGGACAATTTTTTGCACGGTGGCCACTTTTCTTGCAAATAAAGCAATCTCGTCCCTGCAGAAAAAATTGGAGCACAACAGACACGGATTAAGTAGATTCTTCAAGTCCTCAAACTATTTACATCAAATTCAATAGAGCCGCGGACATAAAGACAATATTTAGTCATTTCAGTATTCTTATGTTCAGGTTTTCCTTTTATCTTTATATAATTTTATCCCATCTATTTTCAAGTTTTCATTTTTTTATTTTTCAGGACAATTTAATTATTTTTATTGTTTAGGCATTGATGGTGATGATAATTTTAATTATTTTAATCATGATAATAATAGTAACGTAGTAATGGATTTTCAATGGTGCTTTCTTTTTTATATAGGTAGAAAATCAATGACTTATTTTTGTTAATAGTAACGTAGTAGGTGTTTCCATAATTTATATTTTATTATTGTGTTTAATTTAAATTAGATTATAAAATAAACTAATCATGATGCAGTGGATTCGATGATGCAAGTATCCAAAACTTCTTTCTTTTTGAATGACGATAATAATTTTATGCTGGTGATTTTATTAAAACTTGTTAAATAAATAAATTTATATCAATTTAAAATTCATATATTCTATTGAAAACTTGTGTTTCACAAAAATTCTGTACATATTTATTATTTTGCTCAAATTTATAATGTTATAAAAAAAATCTCACACTTCTAATATATTATTTTGTATTGAAAAAAATATGATTTCGGCCTCGGTGAAGAGAGGGTAAATGACTTAGGGTGTGTTTGGTATTCTCTTTGCTTTTGTGGTTGAGATTTTAAAAAAGTAGTTTCATGAAAAGCACTTTAGTTGTGGTTCAAAATAAGTTTTGAAGTGTTTGGATAAACTGTGATTGATTTTGAGGTTGATAAAAAACAGTTTCGTGTGTTTGGTTAACATGTTTTTTATATTACTGTCAACTTGTGAAATTATTTTAAAGTGTGTGTGTGTGTGTGTTTAAATATTTAATAATTATAATAATAAAATATAATTAATAATTTAAGTAAATTAAACACTTGTTTTTATTCTCCCATCAAACTACTTGTAATTTTATCACGAACTAAATTCATACGTGAAGGCTTCTGCGATCCTGGAACAACATATAGTAAAATATCATCTGAAACAAAATTAGGATTATGAGGCAAAAATTATATTGTAATCTTCTTCTAATATATTTATTTATATTTTAATTAATTTTTAAATTATTTTAATATTAAGAATATATTTTTTTTTAGAAAAAAAGAACTTTTAACTTCCCAGACCCCCTCCCTCTCTTAGCCACACACACACCTCCCGACCCGGACTTTGAAATCACTAAGGCAATAAACCATATATGAAAAAACACCCCATCCTGGTGTTAAATTAAATACAAGAAAAGCAGCTAAAGAGTGATTTTCTCGCGCCGGCGGTTTACAAGGATTTAATACGTTGTGCCCAGCTAAATTTCAGCTTTTAATATTTTATCTAACACTAGGATAGAAAGTTCTTTTGTGCCCAAAGGTTGCACCACAAAAACAAACACCTTCTTAGTTATGGATCTATAGTAAAATAAAAAAGGGTGAACAATGCATGTTCAATATTTTGAATACAACTTTTTTTTAATTTATAATTTAGAAACACTGAAATGGTTGGTTTTGTTCTTGATATCTACTGAGACAAAGTGGTTAGCTTACTTTAATAAAATGAATGTATATTTACTTCACGCCATTAGAGAACACGTGTAACGCCATTAGAGAACACGTGAGTGTACATGTGTGTGACCTGGGTATCAACTCATGCAAGACTATCGTCGAATTGCAAGCACATTAAATGAGTCAATAATCTTTGTTTTGTAAACAAACAATTTTATTTGAATATATAATATATGGAACAAAGAGAGGTAAGTCTAGAAAACTTGTGAAGCTTCCATAAAGCTACAGGATATTCAAAAAGAAGCTACAGCATCGTAGCTTCTTGCATGCACAAAGAACTGGGAATCTATTTGACATGGTTGAGAGTAATCCATACTAATAAAAGGATCGCTCCAGTTTTAAATACTATCAATGTAGTTCCCGATCTGAAATGATATCACAGTCTGAGAAGGAGTCATTGGGTGATCTGCTTCCTTGCTAGGTGATTGTGATGTTTCCCTTAACAAGTACTCTGTCTCGTCGCTGTTTTGCTGAGTCCATGATTTCTGAGTATGTTCATGTAGCTTAGCAAGCTCATCAGACGCTTGTTTCATGGTTGGCCGGTTTACTCCTATGCTATTCAGACATGCTTTTGCAAGCTCAGCTACAACTTCAATCTCATCCATCTCGCCTTCATCAGCTGCCTGAAAATCCAAAATTTTGAAGAGATTATTAGTTTCCAGTGCTGAGATGAAGTGTTGGATAATGTTCTGTTTCTCTCCAGAACTGGAAATGGAGTTTGGCTTTTCTCCAGTGAGAAGCTCCACAAGAACCACCCCAAAGCTATAGACATCACTTTGAACGGTTAATATACCCGTCATAAGATACTCAGGATCCAGGTAGCCTAAAGTCCCTTGTATTTTTGAGGCTAAGATATTGGTTTGGCCAGGAGAAATCAGAACAGAAGCACCAAAATCTGCAATCTTTGTTGTGTATTTGTTGTCTAAGAGTATGTTTACGGACTTGACATCTCCATGAATAATAGGAGGGTCTGCTAGAGAATGCAGATAGTTAAGAGCAAGGGCAATCTCTGACGCTATCCTCAGACGATTGCTCCAGGAAGCCAATATGTGGGACCCTTTGTCATGTATGTGCTTGAAAAGAGTTCCATTTGAAATTAACTCATAAACTAACAATGGAACTTTGGTCTCCAAACACAGGCCCAAGAGCTTCACCACATTCTTGTGATTCACCTGCGAGACAATGCCTATTTCCTTTTGAAATTCCTCATTCATCTGAGCCTTGTCTACCCCTTTAAACTTCTTCACTGCAACCAATGTATTATCTGCTAAGACTCCCTTGTACACAGAGCCAAAACCACCCTCCCCAAGTTTCTGATCATCAGCATAATTGTTGGTCGCTTTGACCAGCTCTGCCTCACTGAAAAACCTTACTCGCTGACTCTTTAAAAACTTCCCCCCGTTCTCTTTGAAGTTCTTCTCCTTCCTTCTTTTTGTGTAGTTGATGTAGAGTAGCAGACAAATAATCACAAGGAAGAAGCTCGCGGCAACAGCTTCAAGCAAATGTCAAAGAAAGACGTTACTCTCAAAATCAAATCAAGGGTAAATATTTATTTTCTAACTTCACACTATTGTAATTAATCCAGATAAATTCCTGATGTTTTAATTTATTTTGATCCCTCGAACTATGAAGTCAAGTTAAAATCAAGCCTTTGTTAGCCTTATGATTAAAAGCTACCTCAAATGTCGTGGTCTCCTCGACACCAATGGCAGCCAAATGGACAAGAAATGAAGCAAAGCTACAACAATTCATTGAAGAACAAATTCAAGCCTTTCATTTGTAGATAAGCAGCATCGAAAGTTTTATAATACTTCCATGGTGGAGGTTGTCTATGATGTGGTGCTCTAGGCTGTTTGTATTTGAGAGAGAGAGAGAGATCAAGGTGGAGCAAACACGACATATTTTGTTAAATCCTATTAATTATTTGAATCTGTAATCCAAATCCTTAGATTCAAAATATTCAATCTGAAAAAAAAATATAAAACACAATTCATAATACATCAAAAATTAGAGAATAATAAAAAAAAACAATTATACAAAAGGATTAAAAAAAGCAATTAAAAGAGAGTATCAAAATTGAAAAACAAAATAGTTTTTTATTTCACCAAAGAATTAAATTTAAAAAAAAAATCAATTTAGTTAAAGGACAAGAGAAAAAAATACAGACAAATTTAAAAACATCATATCTGATAATTTGGATGAAATTGAAGATAAATAAAAAGTTACAAAAGAAAAAAGAACAAAAAACAAGAAAACAAAGGAATAAAGACTAAAGTTGAAATACAAATAACAAAGAGGAACAAACAATAATTTTTAAGAGAGAAAAAATATAAAGACTTGCTGGCAACAAATTAGATCGTCATGTCACCACGCGTTCCATCAACATGAAAATGACACAATAAGGCTTTTAATAACAAAACAAAAAATATTTTTAGACAGCAAGAGACGACACACGAATAGTCAAAAGGGCGTAGGCACCTCCAAGATTCTTTCATGTGTTGTACAAAGCTTCTAACAACATGGAAAAAGAATACTATTTTGTGTTTTTATTTAGTCAAATATAGAAGAAAAAAAAACCAAAATATGATTAAGCTTCTAACAACATGTCTCTATATTGATTTTATAATTCAAAAACCCATTGTGAATAGTCAAAAAAACTTCTTGACTGATGTCTATTTTTTAAAAGGTTATTTTCATCATTTTACCATGAGTTTTTATTATTTATTATTTTTATATATGGTCAAATATCTAGTTGTCACCAACTTAAATTATTATAACAAAAATAATTGCAAAAGTGAAAAAATATTTCTTAACTCTTGGTTTATTTATTTTTATTTTTAATAGTATTATAATTATTTTACTGTATAACTAAGATGCAAAAAAAAAAATGACAGACAAGTGAGTCTACTGAAAATAAGATGATACTTTTATAAGCCAATGTTAATATTTTTAAGCAGAGGCAAAATCACCAAAACTGTTAATAGTGTTTTTAAGTTAGTATATATTGTGTTTTTCTACTTCTTTATATATATATATATATATATATATATATATATATAGATAGATAGATAGATAGATAGATAGATAGATATAAAGAGCTTATACGAGCATGCAATGAAGCTGAATGTTCGGAAACATACATATAAAATCCCGATTTGCATAGTGTTCCAAGAATATTTTTGAAAAAAATATAAAATTTTATTTTTTATTTTAAATTAAAGGTTTTTTTATGTTAGATCAAAAATAATTTTAAAAAATAATATATATATATATATATATATATATATATATATATTATTTTAATAAATTTCTAAACAAAAAAATATAAAAAATATCTTCAACTACACTCTAAAATATACATGTCTATGATCATAAGAAAATGCAAAGAAACCTAATTACCTGAAATAATTGTGATGATACCAACTCCTTTACATCTTATTTTACCATCACCGTACTTGCCAAGTGGACACCGACACTTGTAATCTCCAATCGTGTTCTTGCAAGTACCTTCTTGACAAGGTTTTTCTCCTTGGCATTCATCTATATCTATTGTTAACGTTAAAAATATTAGTAAAAAAACATGAATATATAAACTCAAAAAAAATATATATAATAAATAAATATATGTGATCGGGCATGAAACTCAAGTTAATTATACGTGAAATAGAATGCTTAGCAAAGCCAAATAATGATTTGGAAATTTTAAGCAAGCCTAAATTTCAAGCTTCGAAAACAGATTTCTTTTTATTATTCTTCACCGTGGAGAAGGCTAGATAGAGATTATATAGTATTGATTGGTTTTTAAAGTGTCTTTATTTAAAAATATATTATAATAATATTTTTTTAATTTTTAAAAACACATGTTTAATATAATCACTTCAAAAAGATTTAAAAATACTGAAAATTTTTAATTTTAAATCAAATGAGAATTATTAATTATTAGTTAAAACGCAAGAACATTCTTAAACTAACAAAATGGTATATTCCTTTCCCGTTCTTGAATTTGTAATCTATCTTTTCCCGGATTTGAATCTAAGAATACTTCCAAAACAAATACATGTAATCTTGATGAACAGTACTGAACATGACAAGAGAGACAACGGGAACAACATATATAATTAACCTGCGTAAGCATAACTATAATTAAGGATTAAATCATACCAAAAGGCAATAACCAGTTTACCTCGGCATCCTTCCTTGAGATAGGGATTTCCTTCGAACCCTTCATTGCATGAGCAACGATATCCTTGATCAATCTCAGTGCAATTTGCATTCGCGCCGCAAGCATATGCCCTTGCATCAGCTTTAGCCTGCTCGCACGTCTTATTTTCTACTACCCATTCAATCACAACATCTGTTGCCCTTGCATCCTTTCCATATTTTCCCGTGCGATAGAGCGGCCAATCTGAAATCTTCAAGGACCTTCTGTCCGCTAAAAAAGCGTATCCACAGAGGTTGAAGTCCGAAACGTTCGTGTAGTTGTAATAAGTTGATACTGAATAGATAAATGATTTGAGGCCCTTGGGGATTGAGGTCTGGCAGCATCCAGAACCTGAGCAAGGATTTGCATCTGACATTTCCACATATTCTGTGCATAAGGAGAGACAGGTAGCTCCGTAAGTGAACTCATAGTTGGTCACCCGGCCATAGGTATCGCAACCAATAGCTGTGAATATATTTCGGGTGTGTGAGAACATGAAGGGGCGGGATTCAAGGTGCATATGCTGTGAGAAGAAGTCTGTCTGTATCCCTGTTTTGGTGTAGCAGTTGAATGCTGCATCGATACCTACAGTTACTGTGCCCTCCAGCTCTATATTGCTAATAGGCGCGTTTTCCATAAAAAACAGTTCATCGTTAGAACTGCAATTTAGGAAGAAGTAGTCGTTCATGGCACAACTTGGTTCCAAAATCCCAAACGGGTAAGGAACCCTAATATTCCCACACTTTTCTTGGCAGCCAGGTTTTGCAGCTGACCTTGCTGTTGATGCAGCCACTGGCCACAATGTTAGCAGCATCATCGGCAAAAACACCCACATGACGATGCACCTCCCAGATTAATAAGCAGCACTTGACCGACAGAAGATTTGCGTAAGGAAGCCCCAAACCAATTCTCCCCCCCCCCCCCCACTAATTTCTGCAACCTCTTTTCTTGTAGAGAGCATTTGTATCAATATCTATATATAAGTGAATTAACACAGACCACTGGAAAAAATTGTTAACATGACTAAGTCCAAGACTACAGGGTCGATAGAGTCTTGAGAGTCTTTCCTATAACTTTCTTTTCAGTTTTTATTTTTAAAACAAGAAAAATATATGTAGAATATTTATAATACTGTGAATCATTCCTCCTTCACAGGTCAATCATGATGGTAGAAGCTATCTAGATCATAGTTTCTCAATTTAAAATACAATGTCAAACACCTTCTAAATTTATCCGGTAATCAATTAAAACTTTCATTCACTTTAGGTTTCGTTCATTAACTAAATTTGTTATATTACCTGTCCATTTATTTGATGAATTATATCTCAATCTTTTAACACTCCTCGTATTGGAGCTTTTTTTTTTAATTTTAAGACATTATTTAACTGCTGAACGAAGATATGATGAGAGAGTTAAAGAAGTCAAGAAACATTGAAATGAAGGAGTGATTACAAAATAGAGATGGCTGGCTAGCAAGCAGTCACGTATCATTGACCAAATCAAAGGCTACAGTTTCTACTACAGCTGGAAACCCCGAAGAAGTGGGTGTTTGGTATTATGATTGTACCGGAGATTGAAAAAAAACTGGTGAAATAGATGTTTGTTAATCAAAGGGAATTATTATTTTTTTATTTTTTTATTCTATATTAAATTTTAAATTTAACCACAATTTTAATTAAATATTTAAAAAAAAAATACTTTTATGAGAGCATATTAGAATACTCCGCCGGCAGTTCTTTTAGTTTTTTTTTTTTTGTGTGTGTGTATATTCGTCTCAGTAGAAAATTTGTTTTGACCCAATCTTGACAGCAACAAGGACAGTTCCTTCGAAGGTTAATTTGCGAATAGGACTCTGATCACATATTAATATGTGCGTTTGCTGGAGTGTATGAAAGCTACCAATAAGTTGACTAGATAAACATTAACCACTTGCAAAGTAAACTCGTTATAAGAATTAAACCCATCAACATCAATCATCAAGTAAGCTAATCGATCTGAAAGCCTCGATGAGCAAATAAAAATAATAGTTTCAGTTTTCACCTTGTTTTGACCCAATCTTACCACCAACATCGTCAGCTCAGGCAAGCATCAGCTTTGAGCTTTGTTCAAAATAATTATTTATATAAACTTGATAAGCCTAACATTAAATAATGAGAGTGAATGCATCCAAAGCACCATTATTCACATTAAAAACTTTGGTTGTAATTGCTCATGTCACGGCTAAAATGACACAATAAGGCTTTTATCAACATGACAAAAAACAATTTTAGACATCATGAGACGCCACACGCATAGCCAAAATAGTGTAGGCGCCTCCAAGATTCTTTATGTGGTGTACAAACGCTTCTAACAAAACAACAAAAGAGTACTATTTTGTGTTTTTACTTGGCCAAATATAGAATTGTCTCAATATTGATTTTATAATTAAAAAAAACCATTGTGAATAGTCAAAAACACTTCTGGAGTCATGTGTATTCTTTAAAAGGTTATTTTCATCATTTTATCATGAGTTTTAATCGTTTATTATTTTTATATATGGTCAAATACGAAGTTGTCACCCAACTTAAAGTATAATAACAAAAAAAAATCATTGTAAAAAAACAAAAATATCTTTTAATTCTATGTTTATTTATTTATTTACATTTAATAGTATTATAATTATTTTACTGTATAACGAAGATGAAAAAAAAAACTTGACAAATGAGTCTATTGAAAATACTATGATACTCTTATAAGCCAATGTTAATATTTTTAAGGGAAGATAAAATAACAGAAAACACAAAAAAAAATAACAAAGGAAAAAAGGAAGAAATATTAATTTTAAAATGATCACCAACATAAATTAAAATTTTAGAATTGAACCCAATAAAAATAAAACCCTAATAAAAAATAAGATGAAAAAATTAAAAACAAAAACTAAAAGCATAGATGCATAAATACTGATAAAAAATAAACACTGTCAAAAAAGGAAAAAAAACAAAGAAATTAATATCAAATAAAAAATTAAAAGAATAAGAGCCGAAATAAAAAATGAAATATATAATTAATTCCAATCGAAGGACAAAATTGAAAGAAATAAAAGTCTTAGGACCAATACAAATAAAGGCATTTAAAAAAAAATTGCTTAAAGTATTGTGTACGGTCATAAGAAAATGCAAAGAAACGTTATTACCTGAAATAATTGTGATGATACCAACTCCTTGACATCCTGTTGTACCATTAACGTACTTGCCAAGTGGACACTGACACTTGATATTAAAAAAATATATCCTGTTTTAATAGTGTTAAAAAATTGTTAACATGACTAAGTCCAAGACTACAGGGTTGATAGAGTCTTGAGAGTCCTTTCCTATATCTTTCTTTTCAGTTTTTATTTTAAAAAACCAGAAAAACATATGTAGAAGATTCTTAGTACTGTGAATCAATCCACCTTCTCAGGTCAAGCTATCTAGGCGTCATGCAAAGCTCTTCAGAATATAGTAGAGTTTGGTTGTCATTGTTTTTTAAATGTTTTTTAAATGCTTTAGCTTAAAGTATTATAGTAGAACAAAAAGAGGTAAGTCTGGAAGCATGTGAAGCTTCCATAAAGCTACAGGATATTCAAAAACAAGCTAAAGCGTCATAGCTTCTTGCATGCACAAAGAACTGAGAATTTAGTTGACATGGTTGAGAGTAATTCATACTAATAAAATGATCACTCCAGTTTTAAATACTATTTGTGTAGTTCTCGATCTGAAATGATATCACAGTCTGAGAAGGAGTCATTGGCTGATCTGCTTCCTTGCGAGGTGATTGTGATGTTTCCCTTAACAAGTAGTCTGTCTCGTCGCTGTTTTGCTGATTCCATGATTTCTGAGTATGTTCGTGTAGCTTAGTAAGCTCATCAGACACTTGTTTAATGGTTGGCCGGTTTACTCCCATGCTATTCAGACATGCTTTTGCTAGCTCAGCTACAACTTCAATCTCATCCATTTCGCCTTCATCAGCTGCCTGAAAATCCAAAATTTTGAAGAGATTCTCAGTTCCCAGTGCTGAGATAAAATGTTGGATAATGTTCCGTTTCTCTCCAGAACTGGAAATGGAATTTGGCTTTTCTCCAGTGAGAAGCTCCACAAGAACCACCCCGAAGCTATAGACATCACTTTGAACGGTTAATATACCCGTCATAAGATACTCAGGATCCAGGTAGCCTAAAGTCCCTTGTATTTTTGAGGCTAAGATATTGGTTTGGCCAGGAGAAATCAGCACAGAAGCTCCAAAATCTGCAATCTTTGCTGTGTATTTGTTGTCTAAGAGTATGTTGACGGACTTGACATCTCCATGAATAATCGGAGGGTCTGCTAGAGAATGCAGATAATTAAGCGCAAGGGCAATTTCTGACGCTATCCTCAGACGATTGCTCCAAGAAGCCAGTATCTGGGACCCTTTGTCATGTATGTGCTTGAAAAGAGTTCCATTTGAAATTAACTCATAAACTAACAATGGCACTTTGGTCTCCAAACACAGGCCCAAGAGCTTCACTACATTCTTGTGATTCACCTGCGAGACAATGCCTATTTCCTTTTGAAATTCCTCGTTCATCTGGGCCTTGTCTATCCCTTTAAACTTCTTCACTGCAACCAATGTATTATCTGCTAAGACTCCCTTGTACACAGAGCCAAAACCACCCTCCCCAAGTTTCTGATCATCAGCATAATTGTTGGTCGCTTTGACCAGCTCTGCCTCACTGAAAAACCTTACTCGTTGACTCTTTAAAAACTTCCCCCCGTTCTCTTTGAAGTTCTTCTCCTTCCTTCTTTTTGTGCAGTTGATGTAGAGTAGCAGACAAATAATCACAAGGAAGAAGCTCGCGGCAACAGCTTCAAGCAAATGTCAAAGAAAGACGTTACTTTCAAAATCAAATCAAGGGTAAATATTTATTTACTAACTTCCCACTATTGTAATTGATCGAAAGCATCCTGGAGCTTCGTTAATCCAGCTAAATTCCTGGTGTTTTAATTTATTTTGATCCCTCGAACTATCAAGTCAAGTTAAAATCAAGCCTTCGTTCGCCTTCTGATTAAAAGCTGCCTCAAATGTCGTGGTCTCCTCGACACCAATGGCAGCCAAAAGGACCAGAAATGAAGCAAAGCTACAACAATTCATTGAACAAATACAGGCCTTTCATTTGTAGATAAGCAGCAGCGAAAGTTTTATAATACTTCCGTGGTAGAGGTTATCTCTGATGTGGTACTCATGCGTGTTTTCATTTGAGAATTACAAGAGAGAGAGAGAGTGGAGGGTAATCAAAGTGGAGCGACATATTTTGTTAAATCCTATTAATTTTTTTATTTTATTTTTTTGGATGGGAGAAAACCCTATTCCTGGAAAGCACAGTTTGTAGATCCAAATGAGCAAGTAAAACCTTGGTTGTCCCTATTAGTTATTCGAACTTGTAATCCAAATTTTTAGATTCAAAGTATTCATTTTAAAAAAAAAAAAACATAAAACTCAATTCATAATAAATCAAAAATTAAAGAATAAAATCAAAAAAATATTCAATTATACAAAAGGATTAAAAAAAGCAATTAAAAGAGAGTATCAAAATTGAAAAACAAAATAGTTTTTATTTCACCAAAGGATTAAATTAAAAAGGAAAATCAATTTAGGAAAAAAAACAAAAAATATCAAAAGACTAATAACCTTACAAAAAGGACAAGAGAAAAAAATAAATCCAGACAAATTTAAAAACAACATATGTGATCATTTGGAATTAAAGGATACAATTGAATATAAATAAAAAATTTACAAAAGAACCAAGAACAAAAAACAAGAAATCAAAGGAATAAGAACTAAAGTTGAAATACAAATAACAAAGAGGACCGAACAATAATTTTTAAGGGAGAAAGAGAGAGAAAAATTAAAGACTCATTGGCAACAAATTAGATCATCACTGCCAACACGCGTCACACCAATATGAAAATGACATGATAAGACTTTTAACAACACAACAATAAAATAATTTTAGACATCAAGAGACGCCACACGAATAGTCAAAAAAGCGTAGGTGCCTCCAAGATTCTTTCATGTGTTGTACAAAGCTTCTAACAACACGGCAAAATATCACTATTTTGTGTTTTTATTTAGTCAAATATAGAATTGTCTCTATATTGATTTTATAATTAAAAAAATCATTGTGAATAGTCAAAAACACTTCTTGACTCATGTTTATTATTTAAAAAGGTTATTTTCATCATTTTACCATGAGTTTTAATCCTTTATTATTTTTATATATGGTTAAATATCAAGTTGTCACCCAACCTAAATTATATTAACAAAAAAATCATTGTAAAAATACAAAAATATCTTTTAATTCTAGTGTTTTTTAATAGTATTATAATTATTTTATTGTATAACTAAGATGGAAAAAAAAAACTTGACAAATGATTCTATTGATAATAATATGATACTTTTATAAGCCACTGTTAATATTTTTAAGAGGGGAGGCAAAATCACCAAAACTATTAATAGTACTTTTCAGTTAGTATCTACAGTGTTTTTCTACCTTAATTTAATATTCTAGCTCTTATATATATATATATATATATATATATATATATATATATATATATTATAAAAATATGGTTATGTTTCTCTATACAACATCTTATATGCTTTAAATAAGAAATTTTAAGAAAGATTTCAATATTTTAGTGAAATTGTTAGTAGATGTTATAATAAAGTCTTAAAAACAATATAATTTGCTCATAGAAAATGTTACAAAACTACAAGACCCTGAATTTAATAACACCATGTGAAATTACAATGAATCCAATATATAGACATCATTTCACGGTATAAATTGTGGTTAGTTAGTGGCAGGAAAATAGGAAAGATGAGAGAGAGGCTAGAGAGTTACTCATTATGCCCTGTGACCATCTGTATCAAAGTTTGTATTGTGACTAGATTCCTTGGTTTTAGAGAACACACATTATTTTAATTGCAGACCATTTTAAATCCTTATTTTTAGTCTAGTCAAAGTCATGTTGTCCATGTTATAACTAATAGTTAAGATTATGAGAAATTTAGTTCTCATAACGTTGGCCTGTTTATGCCAAGCAAGTTTCCACCATCCCATTTTGTTCTGAGATGGACAAATAAAAATCCAAACACGATGAATAGAGAAAGATCCCTAGGGACATCCTTCTAATAAACACCATTTCTACTCATTAAATTCAGTTTCTCATAATTCTATCACACCTTTAATCTCATTAAAAACACAATTATTTCCCCTTAGCGCCATACACCAACGGCTGGTCGATCTAGAAAGTTTTGCACTATTATTGTTACCTGTGTGATTGAGTGTGATTAACTATTATGGATTAAAAAGTTAGTGATGTCAAGTTTTTATCTTTTTCATACGTTGATATTAAAAATAATTTTTAAAAATAAAAAAAATATATTTTAATATATTTTTAAACAAAAAATATTTTCAAAAACAACTTTAATCACACCCTAAATAAATTTTATGATAATAAGAAAATGCAAATAAACCTAATTACCTGAAATAATTGCGATGATACCAACTCCTTTGCATCCTGTTTTTCCATCACCGTGCTTGCCAAGTGGACACCGACACTTGTAATCTCCGATCGTATTCTCACAAGTACCTTCTTGACAAGGGTTTTTTCCATTAACCTTGCATTCATCTATATCTATTGTAAACGTTAAAAATATTAGTGAATAAACTTGAATACAAATTAAAATATATATATATATATATATATATATAAGCTCTAGTTATTTATACGTGAAATAGAATGCTTACCAGTTTCTTGACAACCTTTTCCATACCTACCAAGTGGACAGTGACACGTGTAATTTCCAACGGTGTTCTCACAATTACCTTGACATGGATATTTTTTTGGATCCGTGCACTCATCGATATCTATTATTCATCAATGTTGAAAAAAGTAGTGAGTAAAATCTGAATATAAATTTGAGAAAATAAATTAAATAAAACAATAAATCGCGCCAATTAAATGGATATATGTGATAAGGAAATAAAAGATTTGCATGTAAATTAACCAATTAGTCTAGCATGAAACTCAAGTAGTGCAGAAAATATATACATGACGAGAGACAACAGGGAAAGAACATAACCTGCAAAAGCATATATTCAAAGCACAACTATTGGAAATCACACCAAAAATGAATCAATAACCAGTTTACCTTGGCATCCTTCCTGGAGATAGGGATTTCCTTCGAACCCTTCATTGCATGAGCAACGATATCCTTGACCACTCTCAGGGTAAGTGCAATTTGCATTAGCGCTGCAAGCATATGCACTTGGATTAGCTTTAGCCTGCTCGCACGTCTTATTTTCAACTACCCATTCAATCACAACATCTGTTGCATCTTTTCCATCTTTTGGCGTGCGAGAGATCGGCCAATCTGAAATCTTGAAGGACCTGTTGTCCGCTAAAAAAGCGAATCCACAGCGGTTGAAGGCCGTAACGCTCGTGTAGTCCTCAACAGTTGATAATGTATAGTAAAGTGATTTGAGGCCGTTGGGGATTGATGTTTGGCAGCATCCAGAACCTGAGCAAGGATTTTCATCTGACATTTCCACATTTTCTGTGCATAAGGAGAGACAGGCAGCTCCGTAAGTGGACTCATAGTTGGTCACCCCGGCTAAGGTATCGCAACCAATAGCTGTGAATATATTTCTGGTGTTTGAGAACATGAAGGGGCCTGATCGAAGGGTGATATCCTGCCAGGAGTTTTTCGTCTCTATCCCTTTTTTGTTATAGCAGGTGAATGCTGCATCGATGCCTACAGTTACTGTGCCCTCCAGCTCTGATATATCGCTAATACGCATGGTTCCAAACAACAGTTCAGGATGACCTTCATTGTTAGAACTGCAGTTTAGGAAGAAGTCGTCGTTCATGGCACAACTTGGTTCCAAAATCCCAAACGGGTAAGGAACACTAACATTCCCACACTTTTCTTGGCAGCCAGGTTTTGCATCTGACCTTGCTGTTGATGCAGCCACTCGCCACAATGACAGTAACATCATCAGCCAGGACACCCACATGATCTGCAGGATCATTTTTTATGCACTTCTGATCAGCTTGTGTGACTTAGAAAACTATCTCCCTCAAATTTGTGTCACTTTTTTTCCGGTAGAGAATTTATACAGCTATGGGAAACTATATATATATATCCAACGCATGAGAATGACGCGACTGCCAATTTTAAAAAACAAAACATAACAAATGGAGAGCGGACTCGGTACATCGATGACGACTTAACAACCTACGGCAACAGCTGTTCAACTCTGATATATTAATATGTGAGTTTGGAGTGGATGAAAGCTACGAATAAGTTGACTAGATAAACATTAACCACTTGCAAAGTCAATCGATCTCACAGCCTCGATGAGCAAATAAAAATAATAGTTTCAGTTTGCACTTTGTTTTGACCCAACCTTACCACCAGCATAGTCAGCTCCTTCGAAAAACAACGAAAAATAAATTAGCAGTTAGGTGCATACAACAGTTCAGGATGACCTTCATCGTTAGAAGTGCAGTTTAGGAAGAAGTCGTCGTTCATGGCACAACTTTTTTCCAAAATCCCAAACGGGTAAGGAACACTAACATTCGCACACTTTTCTTGGCAGCCAGGTTTTACATCTGACCTTGCTAAATAAACATTAACCACTTGCAAAGTTAATTCGTTACAAGAATTAAACCCATCAATCATCAAATAAGTTAATCGATCTCACAGCCTCGATGAGCAAATAAAAATAATAGTTTCAGTTTGCACCTTGTTTTGACCCAATCTTACCGACAACATAGTCAGCGCCTTCGAAAAATAAATTATCTGCATCTAGCTAGGCTTCTGATATTTTAATACGTGAGTTTGTTGTGCAAGTCAGCTGCCAGGTCCACTAAGTATGCATGAAAAATTACTTCCATTTTATATTCTCCCTTTGCCCTTTGGCTACAGGCAAGCATCAGCTTTGAGCTTTGTTCAAAATAATTATTTATATAAACTTAATAAACCTAACATTAAATAATAAGAGTGAACGCATCCAAAGTGCCATTATTCACATTAAAAACTTTGGTTGTAATTGCTCATGTCATGGCTAAAATGACACAATAAGACTTTTAGTAACATAACAAAAAATATTTTTAGACATCAAGAGACGCCACACGCATAGCCAAAAAGGTGTAGGCATCTCAAAATTCTTTCATGTGGTGTACAAACGCTTCTAACAAAATGGCAAAAGAGCACTATTTTGTGTTTTTACTTAGCCAAATATAGAATTGTCTCAATATTGATTTTATAATTAAAAAAAAACCATTGTGAATAGTCAAAAACACTTCTTTACTCATGTTTATTTTTTAAAAGGTTATTTTCATCATTTTACCATGAGTTTTAATCGTTTATTATTTTTTATATGGTCAAATATGAAGTTGTCACCCAACTTAAAGTATAATAACAAAAAAAAATCATTGTAAAAAAACAAAAATATCTTTTAATTCTATGTTTATTTATTTATTTACTTTTAATAGTATTATAATTATTTTACTGTATAACGAAGATGAAAAAAAAACTTGACAAATTAGTCTATTAAAAATACTATGATACTCTTATAAGCGAATGTTAATATTTTTAAGGGAAGATAAAAATAACAGAAAACACAAAAAAAATAACAAAGGGAAAAATGGAGAAATATTAATTTTAAAATGATCACCAACATAAATTAAAATTTTAGGATTGAACCGAATAAAAATAAAACCCTAATAAAAAATAAGATGAAAAAATTAAAAACAAAAACTAAAAGTATTGATGCATAAATACAGATAAAAAATAAACACTGTCAAAAAAGGACAAAAAAAACAAAAAAATCAATACCAAATAAAAAATTCAAAGAATAAGAGCCGAAATAAAAAATGAAATATATAATTAATTCCAATCGAAGGACAAAATTGAAACAAATAAAAGCCTTGGGACCGAAACAAATAAAAGCATTTAAAAAAATTGCAGTGTAATTTTGTTAAAAAATTAAAAGAGTAAGGATTGAAATGAAAAGTAGCATATATAACCAATTTCAATTGGAAGACATAATTAAAATAAATTAAAACCTACATACCAAAAAACTTAAAGGAACCAAAAACAAACCAAAATCAAAAGAATAAGGACTAAAATTGAAACCAACATATATAATCAGTTTCAATTGAAGGGCACAATTGAAAAAAATCAAAATTTCCATTGAAGAAATTAGGAATAAAACTGAAATCAAAAGAATATGGACTAAAATAAAACAATCACAGACATTAAGGACTTACATGTATTTTTCCAACGGCAGGAGAGAGAGAAAACTAAAAACGGTCCATCAGCGCTTCACTGACAACCTTCACACAACACTCTGCACTGGGAGGCAAAGGACATGGCGGCGCACCAGTTGACACGATGCTCGGACAGTTTCCATGTCCAAATGATATCGCACGCACAGCCTGAAAGATGCTTACATGTGTGTCCGTACGACGCGCCTGCAGTGTTTTTGAAAAAAAACAAAATAAATGACAAATTATCTATACACCCCTGGACCCAGCGATAACCACAAGAAACCGGGAATGAAAGTACCACAATGCCCCCAGCTCCAGGCCTTCGTTTTTATCTTTTCTGAGGGTATTTGCGTAGTTTGACTGTGCACGAATATGTGAAAAACTAAAAACACCCCACTATTCCATGTCTTTTGTCAGCTCCTAGGAGTAAAATGGTAGTTTTACTATGCAATTTAAAATATAAAATACCAAAAAACCCAAAGAATTTGAAAATATCATACATGTCCCCTGGAAATATCTAAAATACCCCTGGTTCTGAGGGTTAAATTTTCAGCCTAAGGGTTAAAATGATAATTTTACTATTGGAATTCACAATAATCTGTATCTAGTTAAATAGTGAAATAGCCATGCTTTTTATTTATTTTTTAATTATATATATTAAAAAAAAGATTATACGAGCATGCAATGAAGCTGAAGGTCAGGAAACAAACATATAGTGGGTGTTTGGCGCTGCGGTTCAACTTGCGTTTGCATTGAACCGCGACTCCAACCACACCTGTAACCAAACGGATGTAACATTTTTGATGGTGGGTCCCACGGGTAAAAATTAATTCACGCCGCAAAAGCAAAAGCACCTGAGAGCTGCTTTTGCAGCTGCGACATGAATGACAAAACACTGCGGTGCAGAAATCACGTGGAATCCACATACGCAACAGGCAAAATTGCAGATCATCCTTCTCCCTCATCTCTGCCTCTCGTCTCCCTCTCTACCTCGTCTCCCTCATCTCTCATCTCTGCAAACGCCTCTCATCTCCCTCATCTCTCATCTCTGCAAATGTCGCTCGTCTCCCTCAACTCCCTCGTCTCCCACACACACAGGCCTCTCTCTTCTCCCTTACCTCCCACACACACACAAGCATCGTCTTCTCCCTCACCTCCCACGCTCCCTCACAGATCTCTCCCTCAACCTACAAACCACCCACACCCACCATCCCTTCCCCCTCAGCCACACCAACCTGCAACACTCCCTCAGATCAACACCTGCACGGAGTCCAGCCTTCTCCCTCAGATCCACGTTGACGATGAAAGGGAGGCACCGATTACTGCACATCGAAGGTATGTGTATTTTGTTTTGATTCGAAGTTTTCTCCTTCCATAAATTGAGTTGTAGATATGGCTGAATTAAGTTTTCTCCTTGCTGCACATCAGTAGCTCACTCCAATTTCCTCATTGCTGCACCGCCACCGTGCCATTGAAGTAGATAGAGAGTTTCATTGACCAAACACCAGGTGCTCTCTGTTATAGATTTTTTCTCCTTTATTCATTTGTATCTACTTGATTGTGCCGTTGATTGTGATCTTATAATCTTCTAAAAATTTTGAATGGATAAGTTTTCGAGTTTGTCAAAAATTGTCACTCGCGTGGTACTTTTTTCTTCTTCTTTTATATAATTTCCTGAGTGCTTTGTAGAATCTGCTTGCTGTTAATCTTAAAGTGAAAATGAATGAAGTCCTCATGTTGGTAGAATTAGGAGCGATCATAACTAATTATACATCAGATGGTCTGGTTTTGGCTATTGTTTGTGCTTGTTTTATTATTGTTGTTAATGGTGCTGGTGAGGAGGGTAGTGAAAAAGAGGGCGATGACATTAATTTGAGTGGTAGAGAAAGGCCAAGGAAGAGGGGGCTGAGGCAAATGTGTAGAAAATATGTTCTGCATATCTCGGTATCTGTAGGACTGATGAATTTAATGGGATGTTGGTTTGGTGCCATGCCATGCTGCATGTGGACTGACTGTGTAGCACTGCTTGGAGCAGCCAAATTGGTTTTGAATTTGAACCATGTGGGGTTGTGTTTTTTGGCTTGAAATGCTATGAATTATTGTTGTCAAACAAGCTCAACATTTGTTATTGCTCATTTTCGTTGTTTGTTTCTACAAATTATAACTGTTTGTTCTGTGAAATTGTTGTTCATTTACTATTTCTGTTAAAATTCTGAGATAAATGTCAAAAAATTGATGCGAACACATTTTTGATGAATAAATATGTGTTGAAGTTTTGTAATGTTATTCCTGCACTTTTTGTTGTTATATAAATTGTTAATTGTTGCGAAATACTTTTAATTATAGAATGGAAGGTAGTGACAATATGGATAAGGTTGTCTGGACAAAGGAAATGTTGCATGTTTTTTGCGACATATGTATTACGACAATTGAGTTGGTGAATGCGACCTACAACGCATTTTGATAAGACCGGATGGAAAATTTTGATCGCGTCATTTAAGGAACAAACTGGTCAATCATTGACCAAAGCACGGTTAAAAAACAAGTGGGATGGCTGCAAAAAAGACTAGAAAATATGGGCGAAGCTCATTTCTGAAACTGGGGTGGGTTGGTGTAGTGAATTGGGGACAATCTCATCAACGAATGAGTGGTGGAAAGCAAAAATTCAGGTTAAGTTTCATTATGTAATATGTTTCAATTAATTTCCATGTTTCTTAATATCTTATAACAGATTATTTGTATGAATTTTGTGTTTATATAGAAAGTTAAAAGAGCCAAAAAATTTAGGCATGCTGGAATCGAGCCTGGCTTGAAGTTAAAATATGACAGAATGTTTTCCAACATTGTGGCTACAGGAGAGTATGCATGGGCACCATCATCAGGAGTGCAAAGTGGTGGTAATTGTTCTCAGCCTGACACAAATGACGCGGTTGACTTGGAGGAAGGAAGTGGTGATTCGGAAAAGGATATAAACCTGCGTCTGACTCAGACATTGCTCGATTATTTGGAGGGGTGAACATCTCAAGTAGCAGCATCACATGGAGCAGTGGAAAAACAAAAGAGATGGAAGGTAATGAGGGTCGCGTGAAGAAGAAGAAGAAGAAGACGGCTAACATTGGCGTTCAGCTACTGTCAAAGTGGGACCACCTAGTTGATAGTATGTCAACGAGAAGTGATTCGACTTCTTTGCATATGGATAAACAAGGGTGTAGCATTCATGAGGTGATGGCTGATATCCATTCGATTCCTGGAATCCACGCTGACCATGATCTCCATGACTTCGCAGTAGAAATTATGCCCCAATGTAGGAGGAGAGAAATGTGGGCTACTATGGGAAGTCTTGAAGAAAAATACGATTGGCTGAATAGGATGCACGGACGTACTAAACAAAATTAACCTAAGGTATGATTATTTTTAACACTGTAAATCCTTTTTTTTATTCGCAATGTTAGCTGAAAGCAATGTGTGACATTATTGTAATAATTGCTTGATAATTGATGTATACTTTTACATTGGCAGATTTATTGCGCGGACAATTTTGGTAACATTACTCTGCAATCCGCGCATCGTTGAAGATGGGTTTCGGTTGTATTACTCGGTATGGGAATTTTCATTGGTTTCGATGAGTTCTATTTATTTGAAACTGTATTTGTATTTGATTTGTTATTTAAAAGTTTGTATTTCAAATTTAATTCCCTCATTAGTGTTACGAGATACATAAATCGGTTGCATTGTTGTATTAATGCATGAGTGGGATAATTTTTTAATCGCTAATTTTTTTCTGATGAAGATAAAAATTTGTCATGTGTTCTGCATATTTTAATTGTTTGTGCTTCTGTTAATAATTTTGAATGTCTTATGCATATTTTTATTCTTTCCTGCTCTGTTTCATAATTTTACCTTGTTGTTACGCAAATTTGAATATGGTTTTTTCATGCTCGGTAATTTGTTTCCGGCAAATAATTTCTTATCAAGTTCTCGGCAGTTTTTTGCACTAATATAGATAAATATGGCTAATATGTGCAGCTTTTTTTGAATTATTATTAGGTAAATGACAAGCAAATAATGCATTTCAATGACTTCTATAATTATGACAAAAAATCACTATTCACTCACATGTTTTGCTTAAATGAAATGGTACAAATGTGCAGAAAATTTGAATTATTGTTGGGTAAATGACAAGCAAATAATGCATTTCAATGAATTCTACAATTATGACAAAAAATGACTATTCACTCACATGTTTTGCTTAAATGAAATGGTACAAATATGCAGAAAATTTGAATTATTATTGGGTAAATGACAAGAAAATAATTCATTTCAAAGCCAAAAGTTGCATAACCACATGTTTTGAATTACATATTTCTTCAATCACTTTTTCTATATAAATGAGAGTGATTCCCAAAACATTTACACTCCCACATATATACAATCGCAAAAACATCATTTGAAGAGCAACTATGAAGAGCAACCTCACACGAGAAACATCATTAACAAGTTACAGGTTTATCTTAAGTTCTTGCACTTTTAATTAATTCTTTTCAACCTTATAAGTTATTTTTGTTTAAGGTGTATTTAAAGTTTTTTTTCTTTTAATGGAATATGAAGATATGAATGATCCTTGGTATAACAATATAGTTAACAAAGATTTTGATGCCGATTATGAAAATGTAATGAACGGCGTCGAAGAACAAATTAATTACCATGCTTCTGAAGGTGCTAGTACGTCGATGGGTGGCGGTAACGATGGGGGTACCGATGATGGAAACGACGACAACAACGATGATGATAGTAATAATGATGATGATGATGACAATACCGATGATGATGATGACACCGACAATGAAATGGAATTTTGTAGGAGACGGTTTGAGAAGGAGAAATTAATTATATGTACAGTTGGAGCTATAGACTTGTATTACATAAATTACATGTTAAAGGAACCATGTATGGTTTCATACAACACAGGTATGCGCTGGCTGACGGAATTACTAAATGGTCATTGGAAACGATGTGTAAACATGTTCAGGATGGACACAAGCACTTTGATGAGTTTGTGTGTAGATTTAGAAACACAATATGGTTTGAAGCCTTCAAGCCGCATGTCCGTGATGGAAAAGGTTGCAATGTTTCTATTTACGATAGCCGTTGGCGAGTCTAACAGGGAAGTGCAAGAGAGATTTCAACATTCGGGCGAAACTGTTAGTAGATGCGTAAATGAAGTCCTTAAAGCAGTATGTTTGTTCGCTGTGGACGTCATAAAACCAACAGATCCAGATTTTACGAGTATCCCAAGAGAAATTGCAACAAATCCAAGATATATGCCACATTTCAAGGTCAGGTTTTTTTATTTTAATAATGTGAAAATGGAATTTCTATTCTTTTATTCATGTACAAAATAATAAGAATTTTCATCTTTTTCATGCAGAATTGTGTCAGTGCAATTGATGGAGCACATGTTCGTGCTTGCGTGTCAGCCAAAAATCAAGTTCCATTTATTGGAAGAAAAGGCGTCCCAACCCAAAATATTATGGTTGCTTGTAGTTTTGACATGCAATTCACCTTTGATGGGCCGGATGGGAAAGCAGTGCACATGACACACGTATTTTTTAGGAGGCTATTAACAATGATAATATCAAATTTCCCAAACCACTAGAAGGTTGACATTTCATATACATTTTAAGAGTTGGTCAATTCAGTTTAGTAATATTCTTCATCAATTTCTGTTTCTAAATATATACTGGTGTTTTTTTATTTTTGCAGGCAAGTATTACTTGGTTGATGCCGGATATCCAAATGAGTATGGGTACTTAGGTCCTTATAGAGGTCACAAGTATCATTTCCAAGAGTTTAGGCGTCGTGGACAACCAAGTGGTCGTGAGGGAGTTTTTAATCGCGCACATTCATCACTACATAACGTGATAGAATACTCATTTGGAGTATGGAAACAGAGGTGGAAAATTTTACAAAACATGCCTGCTTATCCATACAAAACACAAGTGAAGATTGTGGTTGCATCAATGGCACTACATAACTATATTAGAAGAAGATCACAAGGTGATTTTACTTTTGCCGAATATGATCGCAATCCTAATTTTGTTCCTGAAGATATTTTACCAGATGTTGTTCCTCGATCAAATAGTCAGGGATTGCAGGCGCATTCACGTATGAATTTAGTTCGTGATGGAATTGCAAGTAGTTTGATGAGACAATAAAAACAAGTGTTTAATTTACTTCAATTATCTCAAACATTTTGTTATTTTAATTATTAATAAATATATGAAATTATTCCAACAAAATATTTATATATATGTATGTGTGTGTATACATGTGTATTTTTAATTAATTTTACAACTTGACAACAATATGAAAAGCAGGGTAACCAAACACACAAAACTGTTTTTCATTAAACTCAACCTCAACCACAGTTTTAACCAAACACTTAAATTTCAGTTCCGAACCGCAGCTAAAAGCGCTTTTCATGAAACTGTTTTTTCTTACCTCAACCACAACAGCAACAGCTATGCCAAATAGGCCCATAAAGTAATATCTACGGTCATAAGAAAATGCAAAGAAATCTAATTACCTGAAATAATTGTGATGATACCAACTCCTTTACATCCTGTTTTACCATCATCGTACTTGCCAAGTGGATACCGCCACTTGATGTTAAATAAATATATCCTGTTTTAATAATGTTAAAAAATTGTTAACATGACTAAGTCCAGGACTACAGGATCGGTAGAGTCTTAGAGTCCTTTCCTGTATCTTTCTTTTCAGTTTTTATTTTTAACAACCAGAAAAACATATGTAGAAGATTCCGAGTACTGTGAATCATTCCACCTTCTCAGGTCAAGCTATCTAGGTGGCATGCAAAGCTTTTCAGAATATAGTAGAGTTTGGTTGTCATTGTTTTTTTAAATGTTTTTTATTTACTAATATATTAGAATAATATTTTTTAAAATTATTTTTAATATTAGTACATCAAAATAATCTAAAAATACTAAAAAAATCATTTAAAAAAAAACAAATACTTATGAAATGCTTCCCAAACAGACCATTGATGCATCTGCCTGGTCAATTCCCTCCCCAATGTATACTTTCCTTTGTAATTTCTCAAGTGGAAAGTGAAAGAGAGATGTTTTAGCTATATATATAAGTTTATCCCGTAATCAATTAAGACTTTCACTCACTTTAGGTTTCGTTCATTAATTAAATTGGTTATTTTACCTGTCCATTTATTTGATGAATTATATCTCAATCTTTTCACACTCCTCGTATTGGAGCCTTTTTTAAATTTTAAGAAATTATTTTAACTGCTGAACGAAGATATGATGAGAGAGTTAAAAAATCAAGAAATCATTGAAATTAAGGAGTTATTACAAAATAGAGGTGCCTGGCTAGCAAGCAGTCACGTATCATTGACCAAATCGAAGTCTAAGTTGGAAACCCCAACGAAGCCAAATTACACACACTAACCTCGTTGTTGGCGGTGTTAGAGAATAATATAAATTATATTCTGGGAATTCATGTAACAATTTAAGTTTTTAGGTGAGATGGTTCCTTAACTTGATATCAGAGCATTGTTGATCCGGCGGTCACGAGTTCGAATCTCACCACCCTCATTCTATTTGATAAAAATCAAGCATAAGGTAATGTGGTTCTATGCAAGTTTCAAGCCTAAAGATCTCACTTGAGGAGGTGTGTTAGAGAATAATATAAATCATATTTTGGGTACTCATCTAACAGCTTAAGCTTTTAGGTGATATTGTTCCTTAACAGGCGGCACGCAGAGTGTAATTTCAATAATATAAAAAATAAATTAAAAATCAAAATATATTTTGATTCAGATTAAATTAATTTAAAATTAAAATATTTGTTATGAATTAAATAATTTTTAACATTAAAATTTAAATATAATAAATCAAAAACAGAGGAGGCTCCAATTCTATAGACATCACCATCCCCTCGCTCTCCTTTTTTTTTTTTTTTTTCAAGTAGTGATAGGCCGTTAATGTTACTTACAAGCCCATTACTGAGAATGGGCTCAATTTGATAGTAGACCTAAGGCCCAAATAAGACCTATAGTTCCATGGGTCTATCAAATTGATTGCAGAGCAACTGGAAGGAAGGTTGGGGTGACTCCTCAGAAAACAATGTAAAAAGAGTTCGTTTTCAGTATACAACTAATTGGTTATTTGACGTGATAATTTTTTTGTCAGAAAAATGAATATATAATCTTTTCAAATGTATTTTCTATAAAAATATATATATAATTACATTTAAAAAAAATACTATTTAATTAAATAAATCAATAATCATCTATATTAATTAATAAATAAAATGTTAAAGTGTTTTTTTACTCTGCAATTGCTACAGTAAAACATCTTTTCATAAGTTTTGTATAATATTTTAGAAAAACAATGTAGAAAGAAATTACAAAATAATGGCATAAATAGACCAAATATAGTGTGATAAATATTCCAAGTGTAAAAAATAAGAAATAATATTTATTTTCAAAAAAAATGTAAACAAAAAAAAAGTGTAAAATATTTTTTTTTCATGAAATACAAAGACAACCTTTTAAGCGAAGGATCGACAAATCAATAAACAACCTTTTACATGACTGAGAATTTGAACTGCGAAAGCATGTTCCATGCCTTGATGACCTTTGACTCCCAATTGATTATTAGCATGGTGTGAACATGAATCCTTTTTAGTATCTCTTAAAAACTTACTAGGTGTTTACCTTTCTGTTTTAAAAGTATTTTTAAAAAAAATTAAAAAAATATATTTATATTTTTTATATTAAATTAAAAATAATTTGGTGTTTTTAGATCATTTTCATGTACTGATATCAAAAATATATTTTAAAAAAAATAAAAAAATATTATTTTAATACATTTCTGAATAAAAATTATTTTTAAAAACAATTTCAAACTAACTCCTAAAAAATCCCTTCATTTATTATAAAACACAATGTGAAAGGCATCAAAGCTAATTGACACGTAGAGGCTGTTTTATATTTGAGAAAAATAGGGACAGAAGCTTCATGGGATCTTGTTTTTTGTAGCAAAATTCCGTTGCTAATTAAGATCTTATATGCGGCATGGAGCAGCATGGTTGTTGTTGACCACGTATGATTTTCAGAATATTAACGTCATTAATTTCATGCTTCAATACTAACTAATAGATCACCATTAAAGAAAGCTTCTACCGCATAAGTGATTCGGATTATACAGGAGATTGCAGCATATAAGAAACCCTAATTAATAACATTAAATAATAAGGCTCTTGTACTGTACGAAACTTGTATGTTTTTCTCAATGATAGACATAATTATGCTCGGCATTCACTATAAATACTTCGATAAGAAGGCCTCACCACACGACCAACACACTCTAGCTAGCAGCTTGAACAATCTGATACTGCAAACTATCCATCATCAATGGCTGCCATCCAAATCTCCAACTGCGCGAGTCAAATCTCTTCTGAGGTCCTCATAGCTCGGGTAATGCAAATCCATGCTAGCATTTCCAAGCTTAGCTCGTTAAGGCCTTCGAAGCAAGTTAATAGCCTCTTTTCTAACCTTGTGAAACTATGTATCCTACCATCATCCATAGACATTACTGCCTTGCCTGAAGAGCTGCAAGCAATGAGAGAAAGCCTCATCAATTTATGTGGCCAAGCCGAGGGCCTGTTGGAGCTTGAATTCGCAACGTTCTTGAGCAAAATCCATCAACCTTTGGACAACCTTAACCTTTTTCCCTACTATGGGAACTATGTCAAGCTAGCCAGCATTGAATACAGGATCTTGAATGAAAGCGGGGTGTCGCAGCCAAGGAAGGTGGCTTTTGTGGGTTCAGGCCCATTGCCTCTCACTTCTTTTATAATGGCTACACATCATATGAAACTCACCCACTTTGATAATTTTGACATTGATGAGGCTGCTAATGATGTCGCTCGTCAAATTGTTGCTTCTGATCCTGAACTTGAGAAAAGAATGAAGTTTGAGACAGGAGACATAATGGAAGTTCAAGAGAAGCTGAGTGAATATGACTGCATATTCTTGGCTGCCTTGGTTGGGATGAGCAAAGTAGACAAAGTCAAGATTCTAGGCCACATAAGGACGTACATGAAGGAGGGTGGGGTTCTGCTGGTGAGGAGTGCGAAAGGGGCTAGAGCCTTTCTCTACCCTGTTGTCGAGGAGCAGGATGTTCTTGGCTTCGAGCTTCTCTCCATCTATCACCCTACCAATGATGTGATCAATTCAGTTGCTCTCCTCCGCAAGCCTGCCTTTTAAAGCATAAAAAGCTTCCATCTCTTGCAAAACTGGTCCAGGAGGCAATTATGGAGCTCCAATCTTCTCTAGGATCCGCCAGTTGATCTTTAAAAAGAGAGCTGCTATTTTATCTAGTTTTCTTAGCTACCTCTTGGTGTTCTCTGTGTTTGGTTTTCAAGCTTTTTGGCAGTCCGGATTTTTCCCTTCTGCTATGTTTTCCTATATGAAATCTCGCCTGTCCGTCACCACCAAATTTTAATAACCTAAAGATGTTGTATTCCTGGTAAGAACAAAGAGCTATATATGTGATCCTACTGTTTGTGCACATAGAGAGTTCTACTTCCCAATTCGATCAAAGTCAAATCATCTAAACAAATGCAATGCATTTTAGTATCATCAGAATCTCGTGTGGACACAGCAATAATGTTGAATTTATCTTCTACGAATGTTAATCAAGACTCCTTAAGGGATTGGGAAACTTCAGCTTCTCAAAGATTTTCAATGCTTGGTGCCGAAATGAAGTTATTTCCACAACAAGAAACTTGTCTTTTTGTGTCCTTCATTTTGTATTTTGAGGTTAAGTAAAAAAATGGAAAGAAACCCAACCTCGTAATAATTAGATATCCAAGAATTTTCAGCTTCAGGAGTAATATTTGTGAATTGAAGTTACTATTCTGACAAGCATAAATCACCAAGTTACTTCAGAAAGGCATAAATCAATTCTTTAAACGCAAACCACCAGCTATCATTCAAAGATTGCGATGAGGGGTGTGGACACATCCATTGAGTAAAGATGGTATCAATCACTACATGCGCATCCAAGTGGAAAATAATTGATTTACTGATATCTGAGGCGATGAAGAAAATAGAAAAAAAATACACGGGCCAAAAGAGTCCGGGAAAAGAATTAGAGTTCCCAGATCCGGCAGTTTCAATACAAATTTCATTTCTACCACCAACCGTTCTTTCTCCTCATTCCAGCACTGCCAGGGCTGCCAAAAGCATAATCGGAGTTGCCATATGCATGACCATGGTTGCTGTGACCATGGTTGCTGTGTCCAGGCTCAGAGTTCATGTATACATGCCCAGAGTTGTTGTAGGAATACCTTGGGTCGCTATGTTCATGTCCAGATATGCTATATGCATGCTGAGAGTTGATGTATGCATGGTCAGAGTTGTATCCATGGACAGAGTGACTGTGTGGATGGCCGGAGTTCCTATATGCATGACCAGAGTTGTGGTATGCATTGCCAGAATTGCTGTATGCTTGGCCAGAATTGTATCCGTGACTGAAGTGGCTGTGAGCATGGCCCGAGTTGCTAAATGCATCGCCAGGGTTGCCAAACCTGGATGCTGAATATCTGTGCTGATAAGGTGTTGCCGGCACTTCAAACGCTGAAGTTCCTGATTGACTCCAGTTATTATTATTCCAAGTTTGAGAACCGGACATATGATGACCAGAAGTCATAGGAGAAATCTTGTGACCCTTGTAAGAAGGTGTTGAAGGAGACTTGAAATGGTTCTTCTTGTACTTTGATTGCGATACATCTCCAGGCCCCGAAATCCATCCACCTTTGTGTTTTGATTTTGTTGGTGTTGACTTTAATATATCTCCAGGATCCTCCGTAATCCATCCGCCTCTGTGTTTTGATTTTTTTGGTGTTGACTTGGATAAATTTCCTCGGTCCTCTGCAATTTGATGACCTTTGTGTTTTGATTTTTGCAGTGTGACGTCATTGCCTTTCTCTTTGGACTTGGTTTTTCTCTTTTTACGAGCCTTGCCAAGATCATGAGGAGCAGATTTAATTCCCAAGCTCTTGTTATTTTCTCTATGAGCTTTTAGAGTTGGGGTTGATAATTCACGGCTCCTCTTCCCACCCTGCTTAAGTTAAGCAAGTACACATTTTACTGATATTTCTTGAAATATACACAAATTCCACAAAGGGAAACAGAACCTTTTGGTGCTTAAGTAATGAAATATGGTTAAGTAGAATATAAATGAATCTGCCTACATTGATGATACACATCTTTGCTGAAGAAACCTACCTTAGCAGATCTGGTGCACTCGCGTGCAAAATGCCCTACTTCCCCACATCTGTAGCATAAACTAGGTGATTCTGTCATAGTGGCTTCCTCATTTAACCTTCCACACTCCTGCATAAATAGATAAAATGTATCAAAAGAAGGGTAGTCACCAACAAGAAAAATTTGGGAGAAAAAGAGTTAAAAACACCCAAGGAACAGGTGGGTGAAGAGAAATAGTGTTATAATCAACAGGTGCCATTGTCAAGGGATTTTGTAGAAAGTAGAGAACAAATATATTGAATTCTGAATGTTGTATATTATCCATTGATCAGCTGAATATTTATACAAAGGTTTGTAACAATAAAGCAGCCATGCAGGCTTGTGTGTGTGCTATGCAGCTTTGTGTGTGTGCTGACTGTACAATGTAACAATAATAATAACTGTAAAGATTAACTAATTACAGTATCTTCAACACTCCCCCTCAAGTTGGAGAGTGGATATCTTGCACTCCCAACTTGCGAATCATAGGAACAAATAAATCTTTTCCTAGAGGTTTTGTCAAGATGTCTGCCAGTTGGTGTGCGGAATTCACATGCTTCGTAACTATTGATCCATCTTGGATTTTATCTCTGATGTAGTGACAATCCATTTCTATATGTCTCGTTCGCTCATGAAAAACTGGATTAGCTGCAATGTGTAGAGCAGCTCGATTATCACAGTACAATACGGCAGACTCTTCATGGGAAATACCCAAATCTGTCAACAGAGAACGAAGCCAAGTTAACTCACAGCATGCTCCCGTCATTGCTCGATATTCTGCCTCGGCTGAAGAGAGAGAAACTGTTTTCTGTCGTTTCGATCTCCAAGATATTAATGAGGGTCCAAGAAAGATACAGTAACCGGTAGTGGATCTCCGAGTAAGTGGGCAACCTGCCCAATCTGAGTCACAATAAGCTCTCAATCTAGCATCATTATTTGAAGAAAAAAATAGACCTTTACCAGGAGCTCCTTTCAAATATCTGATAACTCGAAGTGCTGCTTCCATATGCAATTTCCGAGGCTGATGCATGAATCTACTCAAGACATGTACAGCATATGTTATATCAGGCCTAGAAATAGTCAAGTAAATCAATCTGCCGACTAGCCTTCTATACTGACTGGAATTCTTAAGTAAATCACTTTCATCTGACAACTTCAATCCTCTCTCCATAGGGGTATCAATCGGGGCCGATCCCAGCAGTCCTGCATCCGCAATTATTTCTAACGCATACTTACGTTGTGAAATAAAAATTCCACTCTTAGAAGCGGACACCTCAATGCCAAGAAAGTATTTCAAATTACCGAGCTCTTTGATGCGAAAATTACTATGCAGAAACTTCTTAGTTGCATCAATGCTAGCAATATCATTTCCAGTAATCAAAATATCATCCACGTATATTAACAGGGCAGTAAATGACTTGCCTTGTTTTCTGGTGAACAAAGAGTAGTCAGCTCGTGACTGTTCAAAACCCGCGGAGCAAATAGCCTCTGAAAACTTGGCAAACCATTGGCGAGAGGCCTGTTTCAAACCGTATAAGGACTTGTGTAGGCGACATACCAGATCAGTCTCCCCCTGTCGCCGAAGACCAGGTGGTGGGGACATGTAGATTTCTTCCGTCAAGTCGCCATGGAGAAAGGCATTATTTACATCCAACTGATGTATTGGCCATTTGTGAGAAGCAGCCAAAGCAAGTAAGCAGCGGACGGAAATAATTTTGGCAGTGGGAGAAAATGTGTCCTGAAAATCAACACCTTCCAACTGAGTGAAGCCCTTGGCGACTAACCGAGCTTTGTACCGTTCAATAGAACCATCTGATTGGTGTTTGATTTTAAACACCCAACGGCAACCAATGGGGAACTTGCCAGCCGGAAGAGGGACGAGAGTCCAAGTACCATTTTCCTGGAGAGCTTTTAATTCAGATGCCATCGCTGCTTGCCATTTAGGATTAGAAGCAGCCTCTGAATAGGATCGCGGTTCAGTGGCGGAGCTAATCTGAGCAGCAAAATAATGAAGAGCAGGTGTATACCGGTGATAAGAGACAAAATTAGCCAGTGGATATTTCGTACCTTTAACCGGACCTGGTAACAAGGATGATGATTGGGATGAGTAAACGGTGGAGCAGAGGTAGTCGCGAAGCCTGGCTGGTGGAGCCGTGGGTCGGGTGGAACGCCGAATGGGAGCTAAGTCATGGGATGACGGTTGAGGTGGGGAAGGTAGAGGTGGATGTTCGAAAGCGGAAGGTGGGAGCGGAGTATTGTCTGGTGGAGGAGGGGAGTCGGGTAATGTGTTTTGTGGTATTGGTGGGTATGTGAAAGAATCAAAGTGTTCATGGACCGGGATGGGTATTGGGCCGAAATTTGATGATGGGTCGGGTTGTGAGTGTGGAGGGAAAGCAAAAGGGAAGACCATCTCATGAAAAATAACATCGCGACTTGTAAAAAAAATTTTATTTGATAAATCATATAATTTATAGGCTTTCTGACCAACAGGATAACCAATAAAAATTGACGGTATGGAACGATTATCAAATTTATGGGAAGGATGGACATTAGTGGCGTAAGTTAAGCAGCCAAAAACACGTAAATGAGAAAATGAAGGTGGTTTTGAATAAAGAAGTTCGAATGGTGTTTTAAAAGAAAGAACCGGTGAGGGTAGTCGATTTATAATGTGTACAGCAGTAAGAGCACACTCTCCCCAAAAAATATTAGGGAGACTAGCCTGAAATTTTAATGCTCGAGCTACTTGTAAAATGTGACGGTGTTTACGTTCCACAACCCCGTTTTGTTGGGGTGTATAAAAACAAGAATGTTGAAAAATAACACCATTATCATTAAAAAAAGTGCGAAGAGAAATAAATTCTCCACCATTGTCACTACGAAATATTTTAATGTGTGTCTCAAATTGGGTAAGAACATAATTAAAGAAATTTTTTAGAAGTGATTGTGCCTCATTTTTGTGACTCATTAAAAAAATCCATGTAAAACGCGAGTAATCGTCAACAATAGTGAGAAAATAAAAAGCACCAGAAATTGAAGAGTGTCGATAACGACCCCAAATATCACAATGTATTAATTCAAAAGGTTTTACAGAAGAAATAATACTATGACAAAAAGGTAAACGACTCTGCTTAGCTAAAGGACAGATAGGACAAGATTTAATGGACTGAACCGGAAAATTTAAAAAATTCTTTGCGATGAAATTTAAACGAGATAGGGAGACATGACCTAATCGGTTATGCCAAAGATCGGCGGATGAAATGGTGAGGTTGCAAGTTGCTTGATGTGTTGGTGAGATATTCGGCCCGGGTTTATTTGGCGCCAGCGCCACCAGATAATAGAGCCCATCACGTTGTTTACCCAAACCAATCATCCTCCTCGTAGCCAGATCCTGCAAAATACACAAATAAGGGAAAAAGGTTATTGAACAGTTCAATCCTTTCGTCAACCGGCTAACCGACATCAAATCCACTTTGAAAGTAGGCACACATAACACATTTTTCAAATAATAAACGGAATTAAGAGGCAAAGATCCTTTTGCAATGATTTCCGCTTTTTCTCCGCTGGGCAACACTACAGGAGGTAATGAGCAAGCAGTGTCCGTTTTGAACAGTGACCTCAAAGATGAAGTAATGTGGTCCGTTGCCCCGCTGTCAATAATCCAACTGCGGGAGATATTTTTTGACAGACCTGGTTTTGCGGCTGTATGTGTTTGAGAACTGGATGCCTCATTTTTTATGTCAAGCAATGATAACAGTTGTTTTATCTGCTCCTCCGAAATGCCAGGAACTGGGCTATGAGAGGGCCCATCAGAAACACTATTCACAGCTGGTCTGCTGTGAAATGGGCCCGGGCCCATGGGCCTGCCCCTTGGATGGCCTGCTGGGTAGCCCTTGAGGGCATAGCAGGTTTGGGCCCAGTGGCCCATCAGCCCACAGTGGGTGCACTGTGGGCGCCCCCTGCTCGGCCCAAAAGGAGGCGGCCCAAACCCAGGCCCGCCTCCTTTATCTCCTCTGCCAGACGACCACTGCCTTTCTCCTCCAAAACACGCTCGTTCTCCTCCAAAACGCAGTCGTTCTTCGTCTCTCTCTCCTCTGTCTCTCTCTCCCCCAAATTGTCCTTGAGGTAAAAAAGCTGGAGACCCATTGTTGTATCTCCTCACACCAAACTTTTGACCACCACCACTGCTTCGAACTGCCATGGCAGCGCCACCACTGTTCTCTGCAACAATGGTTGAACTGAGGTGGCGTTGTTTTTCTTCTTGAGAAACTGAAGAATAAGCTTGGCGAATGGATGGCAGAGGGTTCATCAGAAGAATTTGCCCACGAACAACACTATAAGTGTCATTCAACCCCATCAAAAACTGCATGAGCTTTTGTTGTTCCTGTTGTCCCGTGGGTATAGAGTCAGTGTAGGAGCTCAATTCGTCCCATAGGCCCTTCAATTTTGTATAGTAAAGTGAGACCGAGAGGTGTTCTTGACGTAGGTATGAAATGTCTCTTTGAAGCTCAAAAATCCGAGGAGCATTACTCTGAGAAAATCTTTCTCGGAGGTCCTCCCAAACTTCAATGGCAGTGTTGTAGTAGATGACACTGTCTGAAATTTCAGGATTAATGGTGTTTATAATCCATGAATGCACCATATCATTGCACCGAGACCAAGAGGCATAGGTCTCAGGGTCTGTTGAAGGGGATGGTGGGGTGATTGAGCCATCTACGAACCCTAACTTGTTCTTAGAATTCAAGGCCAAAGACATGGCCCTTCTCCAGGTAGAATAATTATTCCCATTTAAGGGTTTTGAGATGAGAATCAGACCGGGGTGGTCTGAATGGTGAGAAAAATAGGGGCTTGAAGCATTTGATGATTCTGGGTTTGTATGGGCAATTTCTTTGCCATGGGCAGATTGGGTTTGTTGAGTCATTGTGGATGGATTTTGGGTAAGAAATTGGAACTGGATTGTTGTTTAGACTGGAATTGATTTCTGGAACAATGAGCTGGAATTTTGGGTTTTTTTTGTGATTGTTTTCTTGGCAGATTGAAATTGACAGTAGATGTTGATGAAGGATGATTGGGTCTGCTGATTGAAGATGATTGAGGATGATTGAAGATGATGTTGATTCTGCTGATTGAAGGTATGTTGTGACTGGGTAATTTCGTGTTGAACTGAGAATCTTGATTGTGAATTTTTTTTGCCGAGAAAAAATCTGAGAAAAAACTATTAACCTTGCTCTGATACCATGTAGAAAGTAGAGAACAAATATATTGAATTCTGAATGTTGTATATTATCCATTGATCAGCTGAATATTTATACAAAGGTTTGTAACAATAAAGCAGCCATGCAGGCTTGTGTGTGTGCTATGCAGCTTTGTGTGTGTGCTGACTGTACAATGTAACAATAATAATAACTGTAAAGATTAACTAATTACAGTATCTTCAACAGATTTCCCAAAATCCCATAACAGATATTCCAAAGCTTGGGCAGTATCAAAGCAACCACAAGGATATCTTGCGCAAAATATATATATATATATATATATATATATATATATATATATATATATATATATAGGTGTAAAAATAAAGGACAACTCCAGATCAAACTGAATCGAAGACTATTTTATCAAGTAAACCACACTGTCCAATTCAACATGTGATACCACTTGCAACTTTAACAATGAGAGAAAAAACAATTTAAATGAAAGACCATTAGGGAGAAAAGATACATCAGCAAAAGAAAGTATCACCGGAGATGGTGCATACGTTCAAATTCTAAACCACCATCACTTGGGGCATCTCCTTAGATCATGAAAGGATGATTCGGCAAATGAGAAAATAGAACAATACAGTCAATGCTTAACTAAATCATGGACAAGAAACACAAGGATATTAATATAGCAACTTTCGTATGGACAGACCTAAACCTCAATCACAAAACATCAACATGTCATTATGCATTTAATCCATGAAAGCATCATGCACATATAGATGAAATTTTGTCCTTAAGCATAGTACGTGTGAAAGGATATGCAGAATGCTAAAGAGAAATGCCCATGGAGACAAACACGCAGATGTTGAAAGCATTGAATAGGACTTGCCAAACCAGTATGACCCAGTTCACCACATCTGTAGCAAGAAACTTGTCCCAGATAATCAACACCAGAGGTAACACAACATAAATGGCCAAAACTCTTGCAGATGTAGCATTGTATTTCCTGAATGATGACCGGAAAAAAAAAAAAAAACTGAATTAAGAATGAATTCAAATTAGAATAAGACTATGAACTTGTAGGTAAGCAGAAAGGGGGGAAGAAAAGGACAGGCAATGATGAAAGAAGTGGAACCACCTTGAGATCATCAGCAAAATAATCTTTCTTGCATGAAAACATCTCATGCCCGGATCCCCCACATTTCAAACATATTTTTGAACTCTGGGGAGTGATATTATATTTATCAGGACAATTTTTTGCACGGGGGCCACTTTTCTTGCAAATAAAGCAATCCCGTCCCTGCAGAAAAAATTGGAGCACGACAGACACGGATTAAGTAGATTCTTCAAGTCCTCAAACTATTTACATCAAATTCAATAGAGCCGCGGACATAAAGACAATATTTAGTCATTTCAGTATTCTTATGTTCAGGTTTTCCTTTTATCTTTATATAATTTTATCCCGTCTATGATATTTACATTCCACATGAAGGAGCCAAGTTATCCATCTTTTCACAAACAGGCAGTATCAGTCCTTGTGATCTCAGCAAAGTGGGATAAGACTTCTGACAAGTACATCCAGAAGTTACTTCAAGTCTAAACCGAATATCTCAAATGCTGCAAGTGTGAAGTTCAAGAATAATTTACTACATAAAAAAACCCAGCGCAACGTGCAAATCACCTCGTTTAAGCCTACTTGAAAACAACCTTGGCAGATAAAAATACAGCATTATGTTGCCAAAGGCGCCCATAACTCCCTCACTTTTTAATTGTTTTCCATTTTTTTTTCATCTTGTCCAATTGTTATCCTTTTTTCGTCAGACTTGAAATTGGTCTGCTCAAAAGCTGTTTTTTTATTTTTGTGTTTTAAAAAAAATATTTTATTTTAATATATTAATATGAGAAATATTTTTTAAAATAGTTAAAGAATATTATTTTAATATATTTATTAAAAAACAACATTATAAAAAATAATCATCAACGCATACCGCCAGATAACTTGTCGAGTCTGTTTAATATTATATCTCAAAAAAATATTTTTATTTTTTTACTTTAAATTTGATTTTTTTATATTTTTAGATATTTTAATTAAAAATAATATTTAAAAAATAAAAAAAATCAATTTAAAATATTTATAAATAAAAAACTAATTTTATAAAGAAACTCTAAAACATTCAAACATGGCATTCGTATCTGGACAAATAAAAAAGAAAAGCTCATTCCAAGGAGACATTTATGACCTATGACCAGGTGAAAAGCAGGTGAACGAAAAAGAGAAAGGACCGCAGTGTTCATTACAATGAAAAAGCACTTTTGTGAACAGGAATGAACAGTGCCAACACTGTTCATGAACGAAAAAAATTAAAAAAAAAAAGCTCACGTATGCGCAAAGCAAAGCAAATATCCAGTACACAGTGACAATAAATCTGCGTGCACAGTAACGCTACTGTGAAAGAGCGAGCTGTTTTAGCTCTTTTACTAATACTAATATGTATAATTAACAAATCCACTAAAAGAAAACGAAAAACACTGTTCAAACACTGTACACACAAACTCAAAGTCACTGTGGACGCGAACTTTGTCCTACGTGCGTCACGCGAGTTCATCCATCCTTTTTTTTTTTTCCGCCTATGAACATTGTAGTAACGATTTTAGCCCCGGTAATAAGACAAAATAACGTTTTCGGCTGAGGGTTAAGGGCGTAATTGCGCGCGTATGGACCGGTCCGGTTCGGTCCGGTCCGCCGCAGGTTTTTTTTTTTTAAATGGCTAAATACGGTTATAGCCCCTAATAAGACAAAAACGTTGACTTGAGTACAGGGGTAGGACGGTAATTGATCCTATTTTTTAATTGTTTATTCCGTAGCTGTCAGGGCGTGAGTCGCACGCGCCAGTCCGTTTTCTGCCTCACACCCTGTTTGGGTGGCGCGTGCGGCGTCATACGGTGGTCGGAAATGGTCTTCCGGAGTCGTTTTCGATGTGCCTCCGCGTGGTCTTCCTCCCGCGGTGGCGCGAGTACCGTAAAAATGTCTGTGGAAACGGCGGTGGCCGGTTAAAGGCGCTGCCAACGTTTTCTCTCTCTCCTGCACGTAAAAGTGCAGGAGAGTCCCCCATTTTATGTTACTTTTCACTTTGGTCCTTCGACTTTTAATTTTGATTTTGGTCCTGATTTCTATTATATAAGTTCTGATTTAGTTCGATTGGGTCCTCCGATTTTAATTGATTGAATGTGAGAGTTTCACTTCAGTCCTCCGACTTTTAATTTCCGGATTGGCTGTAAAAGCTCAATAAATTCGGTACACAAGTTTCGATTTTTGCAACTTTGTCCTTTAATTTAAATTGATAATAAATGTGATTTTCATTTCAGCCCTTAGACTTTTAATTTTTTTAATTTCATCCCTTTATATTTGATTTTCATTTCAGCCCTTATATTTTTTTTTATTTCTAGAATATTCCCTACTTTTGTCCATGTATATATAAGTGTACTTAACAAATAATAATAATAATAATAATAATAATAATAATAATAATAATAATAATTTAATTGTTTTTCTTGCTTACTCTTTTGTTAATGTTTTTTTTCTCCGTATAATTTAATAATTTTTATTGTTTTGACAGTAATGGCAATGATATTTATTTTTTTTCCTTTTGTTAAAGTTTTTAGGATATTTTTAGTCTTTCATTAATTATATGCTCTAATATTTATTGAATATTATCTCATAGGAATATATATAGGGAGAAGAAAACATGACCTAGGATTTTTTGAATAAAAAAAATTAATATCAGTATTCTTAAATACATTTAATATAATCGTATAATGAATAAATCGGATAACATACAAAAAATTTGTCTTCGAATTTTAATTTTGTACTTAACACAATAATAATAATAATAATAATAATAATAATAATAATAATAATAATAATAATAATAATAATAATAATAATAATAATTTAATTATTTTTCTTGCTTACGCTTTTGTTAATGTTTTTTTTTTCTCCGTATAATTTAATAATTTTTATTGTTTTGACAGTAATGGCAATGATATTTTTTTTTTCTTTTGTTAAAGTTTTTAGGATATTTTTAGTCTTTCATTAATTATATGTTCTAATATTTATTGAATATTATCTCATAGGAATATATATATATAGGGAGAAGAAAACATGACCTATGATTTTTTGAATAAAAAAAATAATATCAGTATTCTTAAATACATTTAATATAATCATATAATGAATAAATCGGATAACATAAAAAAAAAATTTCTTCGAATTTTAATTTTGTACTTAACACAATAATAATAATAATAATAATAATAATAATAATAATAATAATAATAATAATAATAATAATAATAATAATAATAATTATTATTATTATATGTTCTAATATTTATTGAATATTATCTCATAGGAATATATATAGGGAGAAGAAAACATGACCTAGGATTTTTTGAATAAAAAAAATTAATATCAGTATTCTTAAATACATTTAATATAATCATATAATGAATAAACCGGATAACATAAAAAAAATTTGTCTTTGAATTTTAATTTTGTACTTAATAATAGTAATAGTAATAACAATAATAATAATAATAATAATAATAATAACAATAATAATAATAATAATAATAATAATAATAATAATAATAATAATAATAATATGTCAGATCTAATATTACTGGGGGGAAAAGGCAACTCATATTTTTTTTTTTTACAAATTTACCTAGGTTATCTACAATTAAAAAATATAAAAATCACTTCCCATTTCGATCACACTATATAGTATGTGAGACTAAGTATGTGTGTTTAATATTTATTTAATATTATCGCATAAAAATATATAGAGACAGAAAAAAAATGACCTATGATTTCTTGCCAAAAAAAAATTAATATCAGTATTCTTAAATATATTTAATATAATAATATGATGAATAAATCTTATAAAAAAAAACTTTGGCTTTGAATTTAAATTTATATTTTAGACTCTTTTTTTTTCCTTTTAAGAAACGGTGACCTTTTTTTTCACATATATTTTTTATTTTTGCAAATTTCATCCTTCCATGCAAATTTATTATAAATCCTTAATATTTTAGGTATCAAAAGTTTGATTTCTTTCAATTATATCGTTCTATGCAAGTTGATTATATATTTCAGTTTCATTTCAGTCCCAGTTCTTTTAATTTCCGGTTTTGTTTTGAATTATTTGATTTCAATGTTTGGGTTTACTTCAATTTTGTCTTTTAAATTAAAGATATTATTGAAAGTATATCAAATTAATTATATATTTGTATATTTATATCAAATTAAAGTATGTAAAACTAATATTTTGTTCAAATATTTATTGAATATTATCGCCTTAAAATATATAGAGGGAGAAGAAAAATGACCTAGGATTTTTTTAAGGACAGAAATTCATGTCAGTATTCTTAAATACATTTAATATAATAATACAATGAATAAATCTTATAAAATAAAAAAAATATTGGCTTCAAAATTATATTTTTTGCTCTTTTGTTTAAGTTTATTTCTTTAAATAAATTTGCAGTGTTTTGACTTTTTAATTATATATTTGTGTATTTATGTCAAATTAAAATATGTAAAACCAATTATATGTTCTAATATTTATTGGATGTTATCGCCTAAGAATATATAGAGAGATAACAAAATAGCCTAAGATTATCGTTTAAATTAAATATATTATTGAAATTATGTCAAATTAATTATATATTTGTATATTTATGTCAAATTAAAATATGTTAAACTAATTATATGTTTGAATATTTATTGAATATTATCGCCTAAAAATATATTGAGAGAGAGGGAAAATGACCTAAGATTTTTTGAAGGACAGAAATTCATATCATGTTTTCTTAAATATATTTAATATAATAATATGATTAATAAATCTTATATAAAAAAAGATTGGCTTCAAAATTTAATTTTGTGCTCTTTTATTTAAGTTTATTTCTTTACAAGAATTTCCAATGTTTTCATTTTTAATATTTTACATCTAATATTACTGAAAAAAAAAAACATCTCAAAAAAAAAATATTGACAAATTTACATGCATTATCTACAAGTCAAATTAAAAAATATACAAGTCACTTCCCATTTCCATTAGACTGTTCTTTTTAGACACAAAGAAAAAATAATTATAGAACAAAAAAAAAGTTTATGTTTTAAAAACAAATTACAATATTTTTATTTCTAATATGTCTGGTATTTATTGAATATTATCGCCTAAAAATATATTGAGAGAGAGGAAAAATGACTTTGAATTTTTTGAAGGACAAAAATTCATATCAGTATTCTTAAATATAATTATACTAACTAAATATTAAAATAATAAAATACAATATATAAAAAAACAATCAATTTTCTACATAGATAAAAAAAACCCGCCGCATCGCGCGGGTTAACCGCTCGTTAAATATCTATATATAAGCGAATTGACACAGACCACTGAGAAAATAGTTAACATGACTAAGTCCAAGACTTCAGTGTCGATAGAGTCTTGAGAGTCCTTTCCTAGAAACTTTCTTTTCAGTTTTTATTTTTAAAAACAATAAAAATATATGTAGAAGATTCATAGTACTGTGAATCATTCCACCTTCAAAAGCTTTTTAATTTTTTAATTATGATGGTAGAAGCTATCTAGATGGCATGCAAAGATTTTTAATTTTTTTATTTAGATATATTAAAAAAAATTAAAAAAAAATTAAAAAAAAACATTCTAATATTTAGATTTGATAAATATGGCCAAGAATTTAAGACCAAATTTTGTAGCAACAAATTAAATATGAGCCACAATTTCATTTACCGTTATGTCCCTGACCTTAAGGTGCTGCATCAACCCCAATTTCATTTCACAGAACAATAATTTCAAAAATAGATAATGAAAAAATCAATGCAAACAATCAAAATTTCATAGCAAGAAGGAATAGTGCTTACATAGTTTAAGGTAGTGGAGAGGGATCGTGGTGCCTTTTAAAATGAGATAAACGGGGAGAAATGAGATTGAAGGAAGCGATTGGATGCAAATAAAATGAGAGGAAATTAAATTCGAAGGAGAAATCTTGAGGAGTTGAGAGCTTGACGGATCTTGAGGGGATGCGTGGCTCTGAGACAAGCTAGCATTTTCAAGGGCGCTGAGCTTAGTGGAGAGTGAAGATAATTTGGTTAGGTTAGACGATGTTAATGATATTTACCCCAAATTCAAGAGAAGAAATGAATGAAGCCAGCAAGCATGTTGTTTGAATCTGGACACGAGAAGATTGGTGGATGAGGATCATCTAAAGGGCCCACCCGTAAATCATAGAGAAGCTTTATATATATAATAATAAATGAAAAAAATATCAATTTAAATTTGATTTATCAATTAGATAAAGTAACAAACAATTCTGGAATATGATTAATTAAAAACTGGTTTTAATCTATTAATCTTTTTCAATGTTTATACTTAGAGAAATTTCACATATTAAATAAAATTTATTTTAAAAATATATAAAAGAAATGTTTTTGTTGGCACGAGGTTCTTTAAAATCCTTTTTTTTTAAATATATTTATTAGTAGATTATTTATCATTTATATCTTCACATTCTATGTTTTTTGTGCTGTCAATTCATATTAATATTTGAAAAACGAATTTCATCAAAAGTTCTTACAAAGTCAATTTTTTATACCTTAAAAGTAATTTTATCATAAATAATTTTTTTTTTGAAAAAGAAGGTTGTATTTACTCTTAATATAAATATATATTGTTCTCCTCTCCAATTTTATTTTTCAACCTATTTGAAACCAAAAACACCTAAAAAGCAATCCTAAAATCTCTTTATTTGTTTCGGTCCCAAGATTTTTATTTGCTGCAATTTTATCTTTTAATTGAAATTAATTATATATTTTGTTTTTTTTATTTTGGTATTTATTCTTTTAATTTTTTATTTGGTATTAATTTCTTTGTTTTTTCCGGTCCTTCTTAGACAATGTTTATTTTTTACCTGTATTTATGTATCTATGCTTTTAATTTTTGTTTTTTATTTTTGTTATTTTATTTTTTATTGAGGTTTTATATTTATTCAGTTTAATCCTGGTATTTTAATTGATGTTAGTGATCATTTTAAAATTAATATTTCTTCTTTTTTCCCTTTATTCTTTTTTATGGTATTTTCTGTTATTTATATTTGTTCTTCGAAACAAATGATTTTAGTGATTATTTTTTTATTGTTTTTTTATAAAATTGTTTTTTTTTCTTTATTTTTCGGGGCAATTTCATTATTTTAATTGTTTGGTCAGTAATGTTGATAATAATTTCAACTGTTATAATCATGATAATGATGGTAACGTAGAGATGGATTTTCAATGATATTTTCTTCATTTTGTAGTTAGAAATGAACTACTTATTTTTATTATTTGGTTATTCCAAGTGTTTTAAAAATTTATATTTTGTTTGTTGTGTTTAATTTAAATTGAATTATAAATATACTAATCATAATACAGTGAATTCGATAATTTAGGTATCCGAATCTTCTTGCTTTTTTAATGACAATAATAATTTTATGTCGGTGATTTCGTTGAAAAATACTAAATAGATAAATTTATAACCATTTAAAATTTATATATTTTATAGGAAACTCGAAGCAAGTATAATTCTTCACGGATTTATTATTTTACCCAAATTTATATTATAATAAAAAAAATTATATAATTATTATTTTTTATGTTAAAAAAAATATAATTTTGGCCGCGACGAAGCGTGGGTAAGTAGCTAGTATTACTATATATATAAAAGTCATGGTCAATTCACTGTGCACCAGTGCACTATGCACACAGACACAGTGCACTGTGGATTGCAACAGTAGTTTTTTTTTTTTTGCTTTTTTTACTTTTTTTTTCTACTTACGTTTTTTTTCTCTTTTTTTTGTTTCTTCTTTTTTTTTCTTTTTTTTCCTAATTATTCTTTTTCTTCTTTTTTTCCTCCGTTTTTTGCTTCTTCTTTTTTGCCTTTTTTTGTATTTTTTACTTATTATATTTTTGTATTTATTATTATTATATTTTTGTTTCTACTTATATATTTTTTTGATTTTTTGTTTTTTAATAATCGGGGTGTCCGAGCTCGCTTAAATGCACCATGATTAATCTCTATATCCAAAATTTTTTGATAACCAGGGTGTGCAGGCCAACTTATGATTACCACGACAATCCCCGGACCCATATTTTTTTTCTGAAATGCTTTCTTGCTGGTACTTTTTTTTTTATAACCGGGATCTCCGACCAGTTTAAGCACACCACGACTAATTCTTGAGCCGAATTTTTTTAAAAATAATATGGATTGCTATAGTGCTTTCACGCTTATATTTTTTTTTTTGTTTTCTTTCGCTTATACATTTTTTTGTAACCATGGTCTCTCAGCCAGCTTAAGCTCTTTTTTTCACTTATATATTTTTTTCACTTAAACACGATCTCCGGGTCAGCTCAAGTGCACCACCACTACTCCTTGGACCAAATTTGTTTTTTTGATAATCAGGGTGTCCAGGCCAGCGTGGACACACCATGACTAATCTCCGAACCAATTTATTATTATTTTTTATTTTTTTCCTTATATGTTTTTTTGTTCACTAATCTCCGAACCAATAATAATGATAATTTTACTGATTATTTTTTTTATAAAAATCTTTTGATTTTTTTTATAAAAATCTTTTGATTTTTTTTATAAAAATCTTTTGATTTTTTTTATAAAAATCTTTTGATTTTTTTAAAGATTTTCCTGAAATTTTAATTTATATCGGTGATCATTTTAAAAGTAATATTACTCTATTTTTCCCTTTATTCATTTTTTTTGTTTTCTGTTTCTTTATTTGTTCTTTAGATTATATGATTTTTATGATTTTATTATTTATGCAATAATAATGATAATTTTATTTATTGTTTTTTTATTGTTTTTTTATAAAAAATCTTTTGTTTTTTTTATTTTTCATGGAAATTTAATTATTTTAATTGTTTTGGCAGTAATGTTAGTAATAATTTTAGCTTTAATAGCAATGATAATGGCAATAAGGTCAGGATGAATTTTCAATCTATGTTTTCGTTTTTTTGTTGATAGAAAAATAACAACTTATTTTTTTTATTTGATTATTGTATGTATTTTCACAATTTATATTTTATTTTTGTTTCATTTAAATTGAATTATAAAATAAACTAATCTTAATACAGTGAACTTAATAATTCAGATATCCGAGTTTTCTTGCTTTTTTAATGATGATGATAAATTTATGCTGGTTATTTCGTTTGAAACTACTAAACAAATAAATTTATATCGATTATAAATTTATATATTTTATAAAAAAACTTGCACTTGACATGAATTCTGCACAGATTTATTATTTTAGTTAAATTTATATTACAATAAAAAATACACACAATTAATATTTTTTACATTGAAAAAAATATTGTGCTGCCCGCGGCGAAGCGCGGGGGCATTATCTAGTGTATATATATATAGCGTAGGGTCATGGACTGTGAGAGGGAGTCTGTCTGTATCCCTTTTTTGTCATAGCAGCTGAATGCTGCATCGATACCTACAGTTAGTGTGCCCTCCAGCTCTGATATATCGCTAACAGGAATGTTATTTCCAAACAACAGTTCAGGATGACCAACTTGGTTCCAAAATCCCAAACGGGTAAGGAACAGTACTAACATTCGCACACTTTTCTTGGCAGCCAGATTTTACATCTGACCTTGCTGTTGATGCAGCCACTGCACACAATGATAGCAACATCATCAGCCAAGACACCCACATGACAATGCACCTCCCACCTAAATAAGCAGCAATTGACCCACAGAAGATTTGCGTAAAGAAGCCCCAAACCAATTCTCTCCCCCCACTAATTTCTGCAACCTCTTTTCTTGTAGAGAACATATATATCAATATCTATATATAAGCGAATTAACACAGACCACTGGAAAAAATTGTTAACATGACTAAGTCCAAGACTTCAGTGTCGATAGAGTCTTGAGAGTCCTTTCCTAGAAACTTTCTTTTCAGTTTTTATTTTTAAAAACAATAAAAATATATGTAGAAGATTCATAGTACTGTGAATCATTCCACCTTCAAAAGCTTTTTAATTTTTTAATTATGATGGTAGAAGCTATCTAGATGGCATGCAAAGATTTTTAATTTTTTTATTTAGATATATTAAAAAAAATTAAAAAAAAATTAAAAAAAAATATTTTAATATTAATACATCAAAATAATCTAAAACTACTAAAAAAATGATTTAAAATAGTAAAACAAATACTTATGATTTCTTCTCAAACATACCATTGTTGCATCTGTCTGGTTAATTCCCTCCCTAATGTATACTTTTCCTTCGTAATTTATCAAGTGTAAAGTGAAAGAGAGATGTTTTAGCTATTTAAGCGCCTGTTTGTTTTTGCGGTTGTACTACCGTTTGCTTAAAAAAAATCATTTTAAATAAAAATTTATTGGTGTTTTTAAATCATTTTGATGTGCTGATGTCAAAAATGATTTTTAAAAAATAAAAAAAAAATATCATTTTGATGTATTTCTAAATGAAAAGCACTTTTAAAAGCAACCGCAATTGCACTCCCAAACAGGCACTAAGTGTGTTTGGTTGAATAGATGAGATTCATTTTAAAAATATTTTTATTTAGAAATATATCAAATTATGTTTTTTTATTTGAAAAAAATTATTTTTCATATAAACACATGAAAATAATATTATGAATTCATTTTAAATGAAAATGCTCTCTCTCTCTCTCTCTCTCTCTCTCTCTATATATATATATATATATATAAATTAAAATAAATATTTTTTTTCAAAAACACTCTTGAAATACAGTTTATCTCACTTATTTCAAAAAATTTAAGTTTATCCCGTAACCTATTAAGACTTTCACCCACTTTAGGTTTCGTTCATTAATTAAATTGGTTATTTTACCTGTCCGTTTATTTGATGCATTATATCTCAATCTTTTCACAATATATAATTAATTTTAATTGAAGGATAAAATTGAAAATAATCCAAATTGTTATACCGAAAAGATTAAGGGATTTAAAACAAAACTCAAAATTAAAAGAATAAGGACTGAAACGCAAACAAAATATATAATTGATTTCAATTGAGACGTCAGATAGATATTTTTCATCATTGTCTCACGCCACACGCACCACTGTAAGAGAGTGTGGTGAAGAAAAGCATCGACGCGTCCGAACAATGCATCAACAGTGTCCATAGAAAAAACTAATTTAAAAAAAATATATATAAACACTTATACAACGAACTCCTTAATTCTGTCTTTTATTAAAGCATATCTATATTTGTTTATTTTTAAAAAAATATGAAATATCAGGAATACTCCGCCGGCAGTTCTTTTAGTTTTTTTTTGTGTATATATTCGTCTCAGCAGAAAATTTGTTTTGACCCAATCTTGACAGCAACAATGACAGTTCCTTCGAAGATTAATTTGCGAATAGGACTCTGATCATATATTAATATGTGCGTTTGCTGGAGTGTATGAAAGCTACCAAGTTGACTAGATAAACATTAACCACTTGCAAAGTTAACTCGTTACAAGAATTAAACCCATCAATCATCAAATAAGTTAATCGATCTCACAGCCTCGATGAGCAAATAAAAATAAATTATATGCATCTAGCTAGGCTTCTGATATATTAATACGTGCGTTTGTTGTCTAAGTCAGCAAACTAAGTATACATGAAAAATTATTTCCATTTTATATTTTCCCTTTGCCCTTTGCCCTATTAGCTTTGAGCTTTGTTCAAAATAATTATTTATATAAACTTGATAAGCCTAACATTAAATAATGAGAGTGAACGCATCCAAAGCACCATTATTCACATTAAAAACTTTGGCTGTAATTACTCATGCCATGACTAAAATGACACAATAAGGCTTTAGCAACATGACAAAACACAATTTTAGATATCATGAGACGCCACATGCATAGCCAAAAAGGTGCAGGCGCCTCCAAGATTCTTTATGTGGTGTACAAACGCTTCTAACAAAACAATAGAAAAGTACTATTTTGTGTTTTTACTTAGCCAAATATAGAATTGTCTATATTGATTTTATAATTAAAAAAAAGCCATTGTGAATAATCAAAAACACTTCTTGACTCATGTTTATTTTTGAAAAGGTTATTTTCATCATTTTACCATAAGTTTTAATTGTTTATTATTTTTATATGTGGTCAAATATGAAGTTGTCACCCAACTTAAAGTATAATAACAAAAAAATCATTGTAAAAATACAAAAATATCTTTTAATTCTATGTTTATTTATTTATTTACTTTTAATAATAATATTATAATTATTTTACTGTATAACTAAGATGGAAAAAAAAACTTGACAAATGAGTCTATTGAAAATACTATGATACTTTTATATGCCAATGTTAATATTTTTAAGGGAAGATAAAAATAACAGAAAACACAAAAAAAAAAATAACAAAGGAAAAAAGGGATAAATATTAATTTTAAAATGATCACCAACATAAATTAAAATTTTAGGATTGAACGGAATAAAAATAAAACTATAGTAAAAAATTAAATTAAAAAATTAAAAACAAAAACTAAAAGCATAGATGCATAAATACAAATAAAAAATAAACATTGTCAAAAAGGAAAAAAAAACAAAGAAATTAATACCAAATAAAAAATTCAAAGAATAAGAGACAAAATAAAAAATAAAATATATAATTAATTCCAATTGAAGCACAAAACAAATAAAAGCCTTGGGACCAAAACAAATAAAGGCATTTAAAAAAAAAATTGCAGTGTAATTTTGTTAAAAAATTAAAAGAGTAAGTGATGTAGAACAGGTTGCGGAATCATACATGCTGAAGAGGGATCACCCGAAATTCAAAGGCAACTGAATTTCGGCAACCGAATCGTCAATGTCGAAATAACGCGAAACTCACCCAATCAATGTGTTTCGTAGTTTGGCCCCGAAACTCGACCCAATTTTGGCCAAATTCCATCGTTTCAGCCCTGAAATCGTCATTTTTGCTATTTTAGAAAAGTTTCGTTTTTGCAATAACTTTTGATTTAAGAGTCCGAATTGACTTTGGTCAATTAGTACTCTCTCAGAATTCATAGGTCTTTCATATTCTGCATTTATCTCAAATTTGTCATTTATGGCAAATTTAATGTTTTGTGTCATTTCCTTTTCTGTATTGAATTAGGCTAGGGTTTACTCCTTAAGTATCTTCGTAAACCCTGCAGCCTACTTCAACTACCATTCTATTGAATAAACTTTGAGTTTGATTGAGATTTAATCTCGTTTTCTTTGATTTTACGGAATATTGACGTTGGTCGTATTCCCGCGTGATTTTCTGCTGCGTCAGTAAGGATTGAAATGAAAAGTAGCATATAAGACCAATTTCAATTGGAGGACAGAATTAAAATAAATTAAAACCTGCATACTGAAAAACTTAAAGGAACAAAAAATATACCAAAATCAAAAGAATAAGGACTGAAATTGAAACCAACATATATAATCAGTTTCAACTGAAGGGCATAATTGAAAAAAAATCAAAATTTCCATTGAAGAAATTAGGAATAAAACTGAAATCAAAAGAATATAGACTAAAATAAAACACTCATAAAAATGAAGGACTTACATGTATTTTTTCAACGGTAAGATAGAGAAAAAACTAAAAACAGTCCACCAGCACTTCAATGATCACCTTCACACAACACACTCCGCACTAGGAGGCAAAGGACATGGCAGCGCACTATTTGACACGACGATCGAACAATTTCCATGGCCAAATGACATCGCATGCACCGCCTGAAAGACGCTTACACGTGCGTCTGTACGATACATCTGTAGTGTTTTCGAAAAGAAATAAAAAAATGATAAATTATCTATACACCCCTGGACCTAGCGATAACCACAAGAAACCGGGAATGAAAGTACCACAATGCCCCCAGCTCCAGGCCTTCATTTTTATCTTTTCTGAGGGTATTTGTGTAGTTTGATTATGCACGGATATGTGAAAAACTAAAAACACACCCACTATTCCATGTCTTTTTGTCAGCTCCTAGGAGTAAAATGGTAGTTTCACTATGCAATTTAATACGAAAAATACCAAAAAACCCAAAGAATTTGAAAATACTATACATGTCCCCTGGAAATCTAAAATACCTCCGGTTTTGAGGGTTAAATTTTCAGCCTGAGGGTTAAAATGATAATTTTACTATTAAAATTTACGATAATCTGTATCTAGGTAAATAGTGAAACGACCACGCTTTTTATTTATTTTTTAATTATATATATTAAAAAAAAAGCTTATACGAGCATGCAATGGAGCTGAAGGTCCGGTAACATACATATAAAGTAATATCTACGGTCATAAGAAAATGCAAAGAAACCTAATTACATGAAATAATTGAGATGATACCAACTCCTTTACATCATGTTTTACCATCACCGTAATACTGCCACTTGATGTTAAAAAAATATATCCTGTTTTAATAATTTTAAAAAATTGTTAACATGACTACAGGGTCGGTAGAGTCTTAGAGTGCTTTCCTATATCTTTCTTTTCAATTTTTATTTTTAAAAACCAGAAAAACGTATGTAGAAGATTCCTAGTACTGTGAATCATTCCACCTTCTCAGGCCTAGCTATCTAGGTGGCATGCAAAGCTTTTCAGAATATAGTAGAGTTTGCTTATCATTGTTTTTTTTAAATGTTTTTTTATTTATAAATATATTAAAATAATATGTTTTAAATTATTTTTTACATCAAAATAATCTAAAAATACTAAAAAATCATTTAAAAAAAAACACAAATACTTATGAAATGCTTCCTAAACAAACCATTGCTGCATCTGCCTGGTCAATTCCCTCCCCACTGTATACTTTTCCCTTGTAATTTCTCAAGTGGAGAGTGAAAGAGAGATGTTTTAGCTATATATAAGTTTATCCCGTAATCAATGAAGACTTTCTCCCTTTAGGTTTTGTTCATTAATTAAATTGGTTATTTTACCTATCCATTTATTTGATGAATTATATCTCAATCTTTTCACACTCCTCGTATTGGAGCTTTTTTTAAATTCTAAGAAATTATTTTAACTACTGAACGAAGATATGATGACAGAGTGAAACAATCAAGAAATCATTGAAATGAAGGAGGTATTACAAAATAGAGGTGCCTGGCTAGCAAGTAGTCACGTATCATTGACCAAATCGAAGTCTAGTTGGAAACCCCAACGAAACCAAATTACACACACTAACATCGATGTGGACAGTGTTAGAAAATAATATAAATAATATTCTAGAGACTTTTTTAACAGTTTAAATTTTTAGATGAGATGATTCATTAACTTAGTGTGACCATCTCAAAAACAGAGGAGACACTGGAAGAGGAGGAGGTTGGGCAGGATTGCGAGATATAAAAGAAGTAGCATATGGATCACCTCAATGTAATTGCATTTGCATAACCATTTGGCATAGTGTGACCATCTCATCATGAAATCTCGTCGTCTCATCACGAAGTTTGTCTGTCTGATTATGTACTTTCTCGGCTAAAAACATTTGGAACTTTAGAGTTTGCATAAACGAAACCAATTTGAAGGATGTTCTAGTGATCAAAACATTACTGGTCGGTCACAAATTCTCAATCGTAATATTAAAAACTTTGTATACTCATTTTATATCACCTCTATCGAACAACCTTGTCTCCATCCACATATCCAAATCAAAATATAGATGGATCAAAATATCATCCATGGATTTGTCCTCGACTGGCTATTATATGATATATCTCATCCATCCATTTAACCTTCATTAGCGTACAGAAAACCAAGATTGTCAATTCTGTTTCGGTTATTGCTTTGTTTTTTTAATTGTAATAGAATGTTTCGATTTCAGAGCGTTTTGACACGCCGTTTCGAGTTTGTACTGCTTATTTGTCTGTATATATATATATATATATATATATTTGTCACGTCTCCAGAAAATAACAAGACAAATAATTGGATTTTTGAGGAATCCACACCTCCAAGTCTTAATTTGATAAAATTGTTCAGTGCCTTCATTAATGACTCCTGGCTTTAAATAATAAAAAAGAATAACTAATTACCGATTTCCTAGGACCCAGTAACACACATCCTAATATTGAACTTATCTCCAGCTAACAATCTTATTGACTTATTCAATAGCCACGATCTAGCCATTACTGATACGTAACCCAGCACTCTAATATTAACCCATTACCCTTAAATTACTTTACCAACTAGAAACCTGACTAATTTATTTAGATAACATTATGACCCAACTCATCCCATTACAACTTGACTGACACAAGCTCCATCTTCAATTTGACGTGACCAGCCCATGCTGCTGGCAGCGGCTGAATGTGACTCTTCTCTGAATGATGTGGACACGGTAAAGCTAGCTTATCACATAATGTCTTTCACGACACGTGACAATGTCCCTCCCCCTTTAAATGACCTTGCCCTCAAGGTCAGTGAACTCTTTGCCAAATCTGCATATAACACCCACGAAGCCTCCTCTGCTCCTAAACCTCTCCATTTCACCAACACCTCAGTCAAAGCCTTTCCTTTTCTCTCGGTCATTTTTCTTCCCCCAAACTCCTCCGGCTCTGGACGAACAACCCCATCTTTCTCAGTGGAGGGTAGCGTCACCACTTGTTGGTGTCGTTGCCCCAGTTTCTTCTTCAAACACGACACATGGCCGACGGGGTGGATCCTTGACTCTGGTGGTAGATCCAAATGGTAAGCTACCAGTCCAACTTTCTTCAGCACTTGAAAGAGCCCATAAAATCTGGGAGACAACTTCATATTCTTTCTTTGAGCTACTAATCGTTGCTTGTAAGGTTGCAAACGGAGGTCAACCCAGTCTCCTTCTTCAAAATATATATATGTTCGTCTTTGGTCTGCATACTTTCTCATTCTTTCTTGTACTTGCTGCAGGTTAGCTTGGAGGACACTGAGGATTTCATCCTGTGTTTTCAAGGTATTTTCCACTTTCTGTAACTTTGTGGTGTCTGAAATGAATTGCATTAATTTTGGGGGAAAAGGGTAACTGGAGACTGATTCAAATGGGGTTAGCATAGTGGCTGTATGAGTTGAAGTGTTGGCCTTCATGGAGTCCTCATAAGGTGATGACCCGAATTGAGTTTGTAGAACCTGAATAAACCCCTCCCAACTGTTAAGACCCCCAACAGCTTCAATGTCTTGGAACCAAACTAAAGCCTTTCACTCCATGTGGAAGGACGCCATTAGAACTCTATGGAGCGGATTGGTCTGGTGGTAGGTAAAAAATTGATTGGCCCGATAAATCCATCCACTCAGGTTCTCTCCATTGAACCTTGGAAAATCCAGTCTTACTGCTCTGGTCTGGATCCCTGTATTGTCCTCGTATAGGGGATTAGTAATTGATTGTGCAAACCCTCCAGGGTCGCCTGTATTTTGGATGGCTTTTGATTGCACCAGTGCCTCTACATGTGAGGCCACTACATGTAGCTTCTTTGCCAGCCCTTGCACCATCTGTTGCAGTGCATGATGCTTCTGTTGAAACTGATCTTGGTTTTGTTTCACAGCTGTCAAAGATTCAGCGAGTTGAGAGTAGCTTGTTCCTGCCCCCTCAGCCATGGATCGCAGGCCCTGATACCAATGTCACGTCTCCAGAAAATAACAAGAAAAATAATTGGATTTTTGAGGAATCCACACCTCCAAGTCTTAATTTGATAAAATTGTTTAGTGCCTTCATTAATGACTCCTGACTTTAAATAATAAAAAAGAATAACTAATTACCGATTGCCTAGGACCCAGTAACACTCATCCTAATATTGAACTTATCTCCAGCTAACAATCTTATTGACTTATCCAATTGCCACGATCTGGCCATTACTGATACGTAACCCAGCACTCTAATATTAACCCATTACCCTTAAATTACTTGACCAACTAGAAACCCGACTAATTTATTTATCATTATGACCCAGCTCATCCCATTACAACTTGACTGATACAAGCTCCATCTTCAATTTGACGTGACCAGCCCATGCTGCTGGCAGCGGCTGAATGTGACTCTTCTTTGTATGATGTGGACACGGTAAAGCCAGCTTATCACACAATGTCTTTCACGGCACGTGACAATGTCCCCCCTTTCATATGGGCATGTAACAATATTAATTAAAAAAATAGTTTAAATCTAAAAATAAAATTATTTAGAATTATGTAATTTAATCTAAAAAAGACACTATAAAATGATTTTTTTGAATTAAATTATGAACATGTATAATATTATAAGAATGTCATCATCAATCTCGCAAGGTCATTATATTCTTTGATTGCTCTGAAATTTTAACATAATATATAAATATATCAAGAGACTCCTCGTAAACTTTCATCTTAATCTAACGGTCGGATTAAGAGATATGATTGATATTGTAAAATTGTTTATTATCTAAAAAAAATACTATTTGGCCGAAACGGAACAGGTGGAACGAAAACGAAACATTTCGTCTGGTATTTGACTGAAAAATCCAGAATGAACTGAAATTTAAACCAAGAAATAAAAATGTCAATTTATCTCATTTTTTTAATTAGTACGAAACTTTTTGTCCAAAACAAATTTACAACCCTACTGAAATTCTAAAACTCTGAAATGATGATAATTTTACAGTGCTGAGTAAAGTACTGGGTACTGTGCCATTTCTCTCCCGACTTGACATTCAAATGTACAAAGACAGCTCCAATTCTATAGACATCACCATCCCCCTGATCTCTCCTTCCTTTTTTTTATATTTTAAACTAGTGATAGGCCGTTAATGTTACTTAAAAGCCCATTACTGATATAGGCTTAGTTTGATAGTAGACCTAAGGCCCACATAAGACCTTAGGTCTATGGGTCTATCAAATTGATTGCAGAGCAACTGGTAGGAAGGTTGGGGTGACTCCTCATAAAAAACAATGTAAAATGAGTTTGATTTCAATACACAATCAATTGGTTATTTGACGTGATAATTTTTTTGGTAAGAAAAATGAATATATAACCTTTTCAAATGTATTTCCTTAAAAATATATACATAATTACATTTTAAAAAAATTATACCATTTAATTAAATAAATCAATAATCATCTATATTAATTAATAAATAAAATGTTAAAGTGTTTGTTTTACTCGTCTCGTGGTACATTGAATGATATTTTTTTCTAACACAAAATAATTATTGTGTAAGTGTTTTTATATTATTTTTCTTACATCAAGTAAAAACTGTAATAGTGAATAATAAATTTATACTTACATATAATAAAATATAGTAAAGATCATGCGTATTAAAAAAAAAATAAGATTTGTAGCTAATTTTTATTGTCGTAAAAATAAAACTTCAGCAAAAATAAAACGATAAAAATTAAAAACAAAAACTAAAAGCATAAATGAATAAATACGGTTAAAAAATAAACTTTGTCCAAGAAGTACCAAAACAACCAAAGGAATCAATACTAAATAAAAAATAAAAAGAATAAGTGCAAAAATGAAAAAAAAATATATAATTAATTTCAATTGAATGACAAAACTTCAACAAATCAAAACTTTGGGAACTAAAAACAATAAAGGGATTTTGAAAAAAAAAAAAAGTAGTATAACCAATATATAATAAAATTTTAGAACAGAATCGAATAACAATAAAACCCCAACAAAAAATAAAACGACAAAGATTAAAAAAAAAAAAACTAAAAGCATAAATGAATAAATATAGGGAAAAAAAACAATGTCCAAGAAGGAACAAAAAACCCAAAGGAATCAATACTAAATAAAAAATTAAAAGAATACGTGCCAAAATGAAAATCAAAATATATAATTAATTCCAATTAAATAACAAAACTGTAACAAATCAAAACTTTGAGACCGAAAAATAATAAAGGGATTTAAAAAAAACATCAACAAAAAATAAAATGATAAAAATTAAATACAAAAACTAAAAGCATAAATGCATAAATATGGACAAAAAATAAACATTATCCAAGAAGGACAAAAAATACCAATGAAATCAATACCAAATAAAGAATTAAAAGAATAAGCGCCAAAATTAAAAACAAAATATATAATTAACTCCAATTGAAGGACAAAAATGCAACAAATCAAAACTTTAGGACAAAAAAACTATAAAGGGGCTTAAACAAATATAGTGTAATTGTTTAAAAATTAAAAGAATAAGCACCGAAATGAAAAATAGCATATATAACCAATTTCAATTGGAGGACAAAATTAGAACAAATTAAAACTTCCAAACCAAACATATTAAAGGAATAAAAACAAACCAAAAATCAAAAGATCAATGGCTGAAATAAAATGTACCATTTATGATTAATTTCAATTGAATGGCATAATTGAAAACAATCAAAAGTTTTATTATAGAAATCAGTAAGAAAAACAAAATCAAAACCCATGGACTGAAATGAACAAATCAACAATAGTAAGGACCACATTGTACTTTCTAGAAGTAGGAGAGCAAAAAAGTGGTAAGAAAACCCATTCACCAGCGATTTCCCGATCATCAGAGACCGACACGCACCATACCAGGATGCAGAGAACATGGCATCGCACTAGGTGACACGGCGAAAGTGCAGTTTCCGCCTCCCAACGACACTGTACGCGTTGCCTGAACGGCGCATGCACATGAAACACTGAAGACACGTTCGTATGACGCTCCTGCAGTGTTCTAGAATTTTGTTTTATCAATTACCTATACACCCCTGACCCCAGTGATATTCATGAAAAAACTAGGTGTTAATATACGACAATACCCCCGGCTATAGTCTTTTTTTTGTCTTTTTCAGGGGTTATTTTAGTAGTTTTACTATGCCCGAATTTGTGAAAAAACAAACACACCCCCAATTGTTATGCGTCCTTTTCTCATCTCCCAGGGATAAAATGGTAATTGGATTATGCGAAAACTTCGGAAATACCATCCATATCCCCCAAAAATGTCTAAAATACTCCTGGTCTCGGGGGTAAAATGATAATTTTACTGTTGCAATCCACATTGAACTGTGTCTAGGTGAACAATGAAAAAAGGCATAGTGAATTGGCAATGCCAATTATATTTTAGTTAATTTTTGATATCCAAACCCCACCTAATTAGGATTCGAGTATTCATAACCTAGATTTTAACCCGACACTATAATTTATAAGTTTAGCATTTTGGAATAAAATTGCTATCACTGGACAACTATTAACGGCTACTTTTATTTCATTTTTAGTAGTAATGAGAGTATGGTATTTTTTTAAAAAGTTTTTTTGGTTATTAAAGTTAATTTCTTCTATGTTAGATTCTAAACAAAACATCCACGCATGCTCTGGACACCAATGGCAGCCAAAAGGACAAGAAATGAAGCAAAGCTACAACAATTCATTGAAGAACAACTACAGGCTGTTATAATACTTCCATGGTGGAGGTTGTCTCTGATGTGGTGCTCTAGGCTGTTTGTATTTGAGAATTACACGAAAGAGAGAAAGAGAGAGAGAGTGGAGGGTAATCAAGGTGGAGCAACCACGATAAATTTTGTTAAATCCTATTAATTATTCGAACTTGCAATCCAAATCTATAGATTCAAAGTATTCAATCTGAAAAAAAAAAAAATCAATTCATAATAAATCAAAAATTAAAGAATAAAAAAAATCAATTATACAAAAGGATTAAAAAAAGCAATTAAAAGAGAGAATCAAAATTGAAAAACAAAATAGTTTTTTATTTCACCAAAGAATGAAATTAAATAGAAAATTCAATTTAGTAAAAGGACAAAAAAATCAAAAGAATAGTAACCTTACAAAAAAGACAAGAGAGAAAAAAAATACAAACAAATTTAACAACATCATATCTAATAATTTGGATAAAATTGAAGATAAATAAAAAAATTTACAAAAAAAACCAAGAACAAAAAACAAAAATTAAAGGAATAAGGACCGAAGTTGAAAAACAAATAACAAAGAGGAATGAACAGTAATTTTCAAGAGAGAGAAAAAAATAAAGACTTGTTGGCAACAAATTAAATCATCTTTGCCAACACATGTTCCATCAACATGAAAATGACACAATAAGGCTTTTCACAACAAAACAAAACAAAAAAAATTTTAGAATCAAGAGACGCCACACTAATAGCCAAAAGGGTGTATGTGCCTCCAAAATTCTTTCTATGTGTTGTACGAAGCTTCTAACAACATGGCAAAAGGGTAGTATTTTGTGTTTTTATTTAGTCAAATATAGAATTGTCTCTATATTGATTTTATAATTAAAAAACCAATTGTGAATAGTCAAAAACACTTCTTGACTCATGTCTATTTTTTAAAGGTTATTTTCATCATTTTACCATGTATAACTAAGATGAAAAAAAAAAAAAAAACTTGACAAATGAGTCTATTGAAAATTAGATGATACTTTTATAAGCCAATATTAATATTAATCACCATGTAAGTCTCTAGTGGTGATTATATTTGCTATCATGGTCTACATAAATTTTTCTCATGGAGAGTTAGAGGTGTGCACGTATGGAGGATACAAAAATAGAAAATAAATTGATTGTTTTAGGTTAAAATTAAAGGCAAATAGATTTTTTTCATTCTATTTTTTGAAAAAAAAAATAACAGCTTATTTTTACAAGATATAGCAATTATATAAAAACCTTATCCAAGATTGCGGTGATTTGGAGCTAAGGTCTAGAAGGGTTCCAGGAGACACCAATGGCTGGTTCTAATTTATTTTGATCCCTCGAGCTATCAAGTCAAGTTAAAATCAAGCCTTCGGTAGCCTTCTGATTAAAAGCTACCTCAAATGCATGCCGTTGTCTCCTCGACACCAGTGGCAGCCAAAAGGACAGGAAATGAAGCAAAGCTACAACAATTCATTGAAGAACAAATACAGGCAGCGAAAGTTTATGATACTTCCATGGTGGAGGTTGTCGATCTCTGATGTGGTACTCTTTGGGTGTTTTGATTTGAGAATTACTCGGAGAGAGAGAGTGGAGGGTAATCAAGGTGGAGCTAACACGACATATTTTGTTAAATCCTATTAATTATTCAAACAAACACGTCTATGATGATAAGAAAATGCAAAGAAACCTAATTACCTGAAATGATTGTTATGATACCAACTCTTTTACATCTCGTTTCACCATCATCGTACTTGCCAAGTGGACACCGACACTTGTAATAATAAGAAATCTAATTACCTTTGCAAGTGGGGTCTTGGCCTAGCGGTTGAAGGGACTTGTTTCCTTCCTCTGCACCAGGGTTCAAGTCCCACCATGCACGCCTGTCACCCCCGCAGTGCCTTACATGCTCACTGGGTTTGCAAGATGTTCAGTGAGTCCGGGGATTAGTTGTGGTGCGCATAAGCTGGCCCGGACACCCCGGTTATCAAAACAAAAAAAAATCTAATTACCTGAAAATACAATGATTTTTTTTATACTCATAATATCTATTTTGGTTTATTTTTGTTTGCTCATTTGTTATTTTTTTTACTATTATTCGAGATAATATTATGGTTTTCATTGTTTACGCAATAATAATGATGATTTTAGTGATTTTTTTTATTGTTTTCTTGCTTGATTTTTTGTAAAAGTGTTTTGCTTCTTTTTTATTTTTCAGAGCAATTTAATTATTTTCATTGTTTGAGGAGTGATGATAATGATAATTTTAATTGTCGTAGCCATGATAATGATAGTAACATAGTAATGAATTTTCAATGATGTTTTCTTCTTTTAATAGGTAGAAAATCAACGACTTATTTTTGTTGTTTAATTATAGTAGGTGTTTCCATAATTTATATTTTATTATTGTCTTTAATTTAAATTAGATTATAAAAAAAACTAATCATGATACAGTGAATTCGATGATGCAGGTATTCGAATCTTCTTTCTTTTTGAATGACGATAATAATTTTATATAGGTGATTTAATTTTATACTGGTGATTTTGTTGAAACCTGTTAAATAGATAAATTTATATCGATTTAAAATGGATATATTGTATTGGAAACTCGTGCTTCAAAAAATTCTTACATATTTATTATTTTTCTCAAATTTATAATGTTATCAGAAAATCTCAGGCTTTTTTTTTGTGTTGAAAAAAAATATGGTTTCGGCTGCGACGAAGTACTAGTAAATAACTTAGTTGTGGATCTATAGTAAAATAGGAAAGGGTGAACAATGCACGTTCAGTATTTTGACTACAACTTTTTGACTTTTTTTTAATAATTTAGAAATGCTGAAATGGTTTTGTTCTTGTAATCAATTAAAAACACATTTATATTTATATCTACTGAAGCATTGTGGTTAGCTTAATTAATAAAATGAAAGTAAATTTACTTGATGCCATTAGACAACAGGTGTGTATAGGTATGTGATCTGAGATATCAACTCGTGCAAGAGTACTGTCGAATTGCAAGCACATTGAATGAGTCAATAATCTTTGTTTTGTAAACACACAATTTTATTTGAATATATAATTTGTGGAACAAAGAGAGGTAAGTCTGGAAGCATGTGAAGCTAGCTTCCATAAAGCTACAGGATATTCAAAAACAAAGCTAAAGCGTCGTAGCTTCTTGCATGCACAAAGAACTGAGAATTTATTTGACATGGTTGAGAGTAATTCATACTAATAAAAGGATCGCTCCAGTTTTAAATACTATCAGTGTATTTCTCGATCTGAAATGATATCACAGTCTGAGAAGGAGTCGTTGGCTGATCTGCTTCCTTGCTAGGTGATTGTGATGTTTCCCCTAACAAGTAGTCTGTCTCGTCGCTGTTTTGCTGAGTCCACGATTTCTGAGTATGTTCGTGTAGCTTAGCAAGCTCATCAGACACCTGTTTAATGGTTGGCCGGTTTACTCCCATGCTATTCAGACATGCTTTTGCTAGCTCAGCTACAACTTCAATCTCGTCCATTTCACCTTCATCAGCTGCCTGAAAATCCAAAATTTTGAAGAGATTATTAGTTTCCAGTGCTGAGATGAAGTGTTGGATAATGTTTCGTTTCTCTCCTGAAGTGGAATTGGAGTTTGGCTTTTCTCCAGTGAGAAGCTCCACAAGAACCACGCCGAAGCTATAGACATCACTTTGAACGGTTAATATACCCGTCATAAGATACTCAGGATCCAGGTAGCCTAAAGTCCCTTGTATTTTCTCGGCTAAGATATTGGTTTGGCCAGGAGAAATTAGCACAGAAGCTCCAAAATCTGCAATCTTTGCTGTGTATTTGTTGTCTAAGAGTATATTCACAGACTTGACATCTCCATGAATAATAGGAGGGTCTGCTAGAGAATGCAGATAATTAAGCGCAAGGGCAATCTCTGACGCTATCCTCAGACGATTGCTCCAGGAAGCTAGTATCTGGGACCTTTTGTCATGTATGTGCTTGTAAAGAGTTCCATTTGAAATTAACTCATAAACTAACAATGGCACCTTGGTCTCCAAACACAAGCCCAAGAGCTTCACCACATTCTTGTGATTGACCTGAGAGACAATGCTCATTTCCATTTGAAATTCCTCATTCATCTTAGCCTTGTCCACCCCTTTGGACTTCTTGACAGCAACCAATGTATTATCTGTTAATACTCCCTTGTACACAGAGCCAAAACCACCCTCCCCAAGTTTCTGATCATCAGCATAATTGTTGGTCGCTTTGACCAGCTCCGCCTCACTGAAAATCCTTACTCGTTGATTCTTTAAAAACTTCCCCCCGTTCTTTTTGAAGTTCTTCTCCTTTCTTCTTTTCGTGCAGTTGATGTAGAGTAGCAGACAAATAATCACAAGGGAAAAGCTTACGGCAACAGCTTCAAGCAAATGTCAAAGAAAGACGTTACTTTCAAAATCAAATCAAGGGTAAATATTTATTTACTAGCTTCCCAATTTTGCAATTGATCGAAATCATCCTGGAGCTTCGTTAATCCAGCTAAATTCAATTCCTGGTGTTTTAGTTTATTTTGATCCTTCGAACTATCTTTCTATGACATTAGAGTACTATTTTGGAGGCGTAGGTGCCTCCAAGATTCTTTCATATGTTGTACAAAGCTTCTAACAATATAGCAAAAGAGTACTATTTTGTGTTTTTATTTAGTCAAATATAGAATTGTCTCTATATTGATTTTATAATTAAAAAAACCATTGTGAATAGTCAAAAACACTTCTTGACTAGTGTCTATTTTTTAAGAGGTTATTTTCATTATTTTAACATGAGTTTTAATTGTTTATTATTTTTATATATGGTCAAATATCAAGTTGTCACCAACTTAAATCATTATAACAAAAAATCATTGCAAAATGCAAAAATATCTGTTAATTCTAGGTTGTTTTAATAGTATTATAATTATTTTACTGTATTACTAAGATGAAAAAAAAAAAACTTGACAAGTCACCATAACTGTTAATAGTGTTTTTAAGATAGTATCTACTGTGTTTTTCTATTTCTTTTAATATTCTAGTTCTTATATATATATATATATATATATATATATATATATATATATATAAAGAGAGAGAGCTTATACGAGCATGCAATGAAGCTGAATGTTCGGAAATATACATAAAATCCTGGTTTGGCATAGTATTTTAAAAATATTTTTAAAAAAATTAAAAAATATATATTTTATTTTATTTTTAAATTAAATTTTTTTGATGTTTTTAGATTTTTTTCATGTATTAATATCAAAAATAATTTAAAAAAATATAAAAATATATATATTATTTTAATATATTTTTAAACAAAAAATATTTTAAAAAATAACTTCAACTACACTTCAAAATATACATGTCTATGATCATCAGAAAATGCAAAGAAACCTAATTACCTGAAATAATTGTGACGATACCAACTCCTGTACATCTTGTTTTACCATCACCATACTTGCCAAGTGGACACCGACACTTGTAATCTCCAATCGTGTTCTTGCAAGTACCTTCTTGACAAGGGTTTTTTCCTTCGCATTCATTTATATCTATTGTAAAAGTTAAAAATATTAGTAAAAAAGCTTGAATATACAAATTAAAAAAATAAATATATGTGATTGGGCATGAAGCTCAGAAATAAAATGCTTAGCAAAGCCAAATAATGATTTGGAAATCTCAAGCAACCTCAATTTCAAGCTTCGAAAACAGATTTCTTTTTATTATTCTTCACCGTGGAGATGGCTAGATAGAGATTAGAGGCTATTGATTGTTTTTTAAAGTGTTTTTATTTAAAAATATACTACAATATATTTTTTAATTTTTAAAAACTCATGTTTACTATAATTACATCAAAACAATTTAAAAACACTAAAAAAATTAATTTAAAAAAAATATTTAAAATTATTAATTAAAACGCAAGGACATTCTTAAACTAACAAAATGGTATATTCCTTTCCCATTCTTGAATTTGTAATCTATCTTTTCCCGGATTTGAATTTAAGAATATATACTTCCAAAAAAAATACATGTAATATTGATGAACAGTACAGAACATGACAAGAGAGACAACGGGAACAACAAATATAACATGCATAAGCATAACTATAATTAAGGATTAAATCATACCACAAGGCAATAACCAGTTTACCTTGGCATCCTTCCTGGAGATAGGGATTTCCTTCGAACCCTTCATTGCATGAGCAACGATATCCTTGACCACTCTTAGGGTAAGTGCAATCTGCATTCGTGCCGCAAGCATATGCACTTGTATTCGCTTTAGCCTGCTCGCATGTCTCATTTTGAACTACCCATTCAATCACAACATCTGTTGCATATGCATCTTTTCCATATACTGGCGTGCGAGAGAGCGGCCAATCTGAAATCTTGAAGGACCTGTTGTCAGCTAAAAAAGCGAATCCACAGAGGTTGAAGTCCGAAACGTTCATGTAGTTGTTAAGAGATAATACTGAATAGCCAAGTGATTTGAGGCCCTTCGCGATTGAGGTTTGGCAGCATCCAGAACCTGAGCAAGTATTTGCATCTGACATTTCCACATATTCTGTGCTGAAGGAGAGACAGGCAGCTCCGTAAGTGGCCTCATCGTTGGATACCACGGCTAAGGTATCGCGACCAATACCTGTGAATATATTTCGGGTGTTTGAGAACATGAAGGGGCCTGATCGTAGGGTCATGTACGGTGCGAAGGAGTCTGTCATTATCCCTGTTTTGTTATAGCAGCTGAATGCTGCATCGATACCTACAGTTACTGTGCCCTCCAGCTCTGATATATTGCTAATAGTAGCGTTAGTCATAAACAGCAGTTCAGGATGACCTTCATCGTTAGAAGTGCAGTTTAGGAAGAAGTGGTCGTTCATGGCACAACTTGTTTCTAAAATCCCAAACGGGTAAGGAACACTAACATTCCCACACTTTTCTTGGCAGCCAAGTTTTGCATCTGACCTTGCTGTTGATGCAGACACTGAACACAACAATAGCAACATCGTCGGCAATAACACCCACATGACTATGCACCTCCCAATTTAGTAAGCAGCAATTTCCCCCACAGAAGATTTTCGTAAAGAAGCCCCAAACCAATTCTCTCACCCCCACTAATTTCTGCAGCCTCTTTTCTTGTAGAGAGCATATGTATCAATATCTATATATAAGCGAATTAACACAGACCACTGGAAAAAATTGTTAACATGACTAAGTCCAAGACTACAGGGTCTATAGAGTCTTGAGAGTCCTTTCCTAGATCTTTCTTTTCGGTTTTTATTTCTTAAAACGAGAAAAATATATATAGAAGATTCATAGTACTGTGCTCATTCCACCTTCTCAGGTCAATCATGATGGTAGAAGCTATCTAGATGGCATGCAAAGCTTTTTAATTTTCTAAGTTTTCTTTATTTAGAAATATATTAAAATAATATTTTTTTATTTTTAAAAATTATTTTTAATATTAATACATCAAAATAATTTAAACCTACTGAAAACAAATCATTTAAAATAGAAAAAAAAAACACTTATGAATGCTTCCCAAAGAGACCATTAATGGCTGCATCTGCCTGGTCAATTCCCTCCCCGGTGTATACTTTTCCTTCCTAATTTCTCAAGTGGAAAGTGAAAGAGAGATGTTTTAGCTATATAATTGTTTGTTTCGTAGTATGATTGATATTGTCTGTCTGATTATTCATTTTCTCGGCTAAAAACTCTTAATTGGAATGTTAAAAAGTCCGCCGGTTTCAATCAACTCCACCGAACAACCCAGTCTCCATCCAAACATTCAAATCAAAATCTAGATGGATCAAAATATCATCCATGGATTTTTCCTTTGAGTGGCTACAATACGCCATCCATCCATTTAACCTGTCAAAATATCAAAATATCTCCATCCAAACATTCAAATCAAAATCTGTCTGATCAAAATAATATTTTATTATTATTTTTAAAAAATTATTTATGAGCTCGGAGTTTCAGCTGGACCCCCATTTTTTTAGGAAGTTAAAGGGGTGGCAGTATCGACGGACATCCAACAACAGCATAGTTTTGGAAAGAAAGATTTCATTTTCGGCTGTGATAGTCCTCAACCACTTGGTTTAGCAGTAAAGATTATTGTTTTTCCCTGTCAATATCTGGATTCTTGCCTTCCCCTAGACGGGGCTGGTAATAAACTTCACTTCAGTTCAATGGTCTGGTAAATTAAATTTTTTGATATTTTTAAATTATTTTTATAAATAAAAAATAATTTTAAAATAATCATAACCACACTACTGAACAGTACTTTTGGAAGGGTATTTTCACTTGTTAGCATGTTTATCAGGCCACTGGGAAAGAATTTGCCGCGGAGCAGATCATTCATGTGAGTGCATCAGGCAAATATTATGCGGTGCCTATTTGTTTGGATGGAGGGAAATATAGCCTGAATAGCTAGGTGGCGGTGATATACCTTTCTTTTCGGTTCAATTAATCCCAAACTTGTTTTCGTATTCATTTCGTATTATGGAACCTCGACCGATTAAAATCGAAGGGGCTTTATAAACCCATGAGAATGTTCCATTCTCACTATTTTGGGCCAATCCCTGCATCCTATATGTGCCACGAAGAGCCTAACCTCCCCGGTTGTTGTTGACCATGTGTGATTTTCAGCATATTAACGTCATTAATTTTCATGCTTCAATACTAACTAATAGATCTCCATTAAAGAAAGCTTCTGCCGCATAAGCGATTTGGATTATGCAGGAGATCTCAGCAAATAAGAAACCCTAATTAATACCATTAATTAATAAGGCTCTTGCACTGCACGAAACTTGTATGTTTTTCTCAATGATACACATAGTTATGTTCGGCATTTACTATAAATACTTCGATAGGAAGGCCTCACCACACGACCAGCACACTCTAGCTAGCAGCTTGAACAGTTTGTGCAACACAATTTGACCCTGCAAACTATTCATCATCAATGGCTGCCCTCCAGATCTCCAACTGCTCGAGTCAAATCTCTTCTGAGGTCCTCATAGCTCGGGTAATGCAAATCTATGCTAGCATATCCACGCTTAGCTCGTTAAGGCCTTCGAAGCAAGTTAATAGCCTCTTTTCTAACCTTGTGAAACTATATGTATCCTACCATCATCCATAGACATCACTGCCTTGCCTGAAGAAGTGCAAGCAATGAGAGAAAGCCTCATCAATTTATGTGGCCATGCCGAGGGCCTGTTGGAGCTTGAGTTCGCAACGTTCTTGAGCAAAATCCGTCAACCTCTGAACAACCTTAAGCGGGGTGTCGCAGCCGAGGAAGGTGGCTTTTGTGGGTTCAGGCCCATTGCCTCTCACTTCTTTTATAATGGCTACACATCATATGAAACTCGCCCACTTTGATAATTTTGACATTGATGAGGCTGCTAATGATGTCGCTCGTCAAATTGTTGCTTCTGATCCTGAACTTGAGAAGAGAATGAAGTTTGAGACAGGCGACATAACGGAAGTTCAAGAGAAGCTGACTGAATATGACTGCATATTCTTGGCTGCCTTGGTTGGGATGAGCAAAGTAGACAAAGTCAAGATTCTAGGCCACATAAGGAAATACATGAAGGAGGGTGGGGTTCTGCTGGTGAGGAGTGCGAAATGTTGAAGATTGAAGATTGAAGACTTTGATTCTAAGACTGCAATTGAAGAATTTGAAGATCATTAGAAGTATTTTAAGTTTTGAATTTATGTTTTAATTAGGGATCAAATTGAATTGATCTCAGCAAGTTAAATTTCCTATTTAGCTAAAGTTAGTTTTTCCTGTTTTGTTTATTTTCCAGTTCAGTAGATGTAATTGTGATGGACTGGAATTTCTATCTTTGTATTCAGTTTTTTTTCTATAAATGAAGTTAAGGGATGGCAGTAACCTTATTGATTCTGCTCCTAAATTTTCCAATTGAAATTGTCTGCGTGTGAGTTAACTTGTGTCTCACGGTTTATAGAAAATAGCACTTGTTCTTCTTTGATTGCTACAGTGTCTGTTTTTCTGGGTTCCTTGGCAGTTCTAGTTACTGATTTGAACAGTAACAGTTTGTTCTTCAATTTATCAATTTTTTCAGCTAAGTTCTTTAAATTCAACACAAAAGGGGCTAGAGCCTTTCTATATCCTGTTGTCGAGGAGCAGGATGTTCTTGGCTTTGAGCTTCTCTCCATCTATCACCCTACCAATGATGTGATCAATTCAGTTGTTCTCCTCCGCAAGCCTGCCTTTTAAAGCATAAAAAGCTTCCATCTCTTGCAAAACTGGTCCAGGAGGCAATTATGGAGCTCCAATCTTCTCTAGGATCCGTCAGTCTTCTCCACCAGCTGATCTTTAAATAGAGAGCTGCTATTTTATCTTGTTTTCTTATTGCTGCTGCTATGTCATCTAAGAGCACCTCTTGGTGTGCTCTATGTTTGGTTTTCAAGTTTTTTGCAGTTCAGATTATATGAAATCTAGGCTGTCCGTCACTACCAAATTTTAATAACCTAAAGATGTTGTATTCCTGGTAAGAAAAAAGAGCTATATATATGATCCTAAAGATGTTGTATTCCTGGTAAGATGAAAATTCTGCTTCCCAATTCGATCAAGTTCAAATCATCTAAACATTAGTAGAAGATAAATTCAACATTATTGCAGATACCACAACAAGAAACTTGTCTTTTTGTGCTTCATTTTTTATTTTGAGGTTAAGTAAAAAATTATAGAAAAAATCCCAACCTCGTAATAATTAGATATCCAAGAATTTTCAACTTCAGGAGTAATATTTGTGAATTGAAGTTACTATTCTTACAAGCATAATTTGACAGAAACGGTTCTAGAGAGAGAGAGAGATTGCAGACCAAGAGAAAGAGAGAAAGAGAGAAAGAGCTCTTTGCTGGGGATGATGGTGTGATTTTTACATTTGTTTTGTTTCTTTTTGCTGCTATAAATCTCTGTAAATCCTCCCAGAACTTCCCCTTTTTCTCTCTATTTTTTCTCGGTTTTTCTCCTTCGTTTCTTCTCTGTTTTTGGTTCCTCTGTCACGTAATTCTCTCTCAATTCCCCCCTCCCTAGGTGCATGTTGCGTACATTTACATTTATAGGGGGAAAACGTAATCGTTTGGCATGCACATTGCATGAAGTTGCTGCCCTCTAAATTTTGCAGAGGGCTGACAGGCATGCCATGTTACAGAGTCGTTCCTGCACTGTTACAGGTGTCAGAACAGTGCAGGAACATGCAAAATTGATTTTACGAGGGTGAAAGTACGATTTGGTCTTTAAATTTATAATTGTTCTAATTGCATCCCCAATTGGTTTTAAACTTTTAATTTTATGCAATTGTATTCCCATCAGAATTTCGAAAGCATCCTTAGCTTTGCGCTCCTTTTTTATTTTGGTCCCTGGTTTCTGATTTGCATGATTTAACCCTCAATTGACCATTAGACTCTCAATTCGTTCAATTTGGCTCATGATTTCGCATAATTGGCTTAAAACAATTCAATTTGATCCCCGAAAATTCCAATCTCATCAATTGAACTCGAATTAAATTCAAGAACTTGATTTCTCATCGATTAAGCCCCTAATAAAATTAATTTGACCAATTTAAAGTATAATCAAGTCCTTATACTTAATTAAATCCTTCAATTGGATTTTAAATTAATTCTCAAATATAATTATACTTTAAATCAGCCTATGATTAAATCAAATTGGTCTATAAAAAATATAATTATGCCCTTCGACTCAATTTTACATAGATTTATTCAATGATAAATTATTTTTGCCTTAAATCTATACTTTTTTCTATTTTTTTGGAAAAAAAGAGGTACGATCGGACTCTCGAAAACAACCAAAATTTTCACATTGATTTTTCTATCAACATCGACCCCATTTATTTTATTTTTGTTATTTTTTGGTATATTTTGGGGAATTGCCCAGAAATTGGGTGATGACAGTGTTTAAAAAAATCAGCTTGGGATGAGTCATGATGCGCTTAAAATGGCTTGGAGATCCCAGTTATAAAAAATATATATAAGTGAAAAAAAACAATAAAAAATATAAGGGGGCAAAATATTTAAGGAAAAAAATATAAGTGTGGAAGCACTGTAACAATCAACAGTGTTCTATGAGGAGAGCTACAATGCTTTCCCCACATCATTTATATGTATAATAAGTTACTATTTGTTTAGAAGTATGATTAAATTTATTTTTAAGTATTTTTCATTTAAAATACATCAAAATAATATTTTTTTAATTTTTATATCAGCACATTAAAATAAAATAAAATTCAAAATTACTCTTGAAATGATGTGTCAAACACCTCTAAATTTATCCTGTAATCAATTAATAAAACTTTAATTCACTTCAGGTTTCGTTCATTGTACCTGTCCATTTATTTGATGAATTATATCTCAATATTTTCACACTCTTCGTATTGGAACTTTTTTTTTAATTTTAAGAAATTATTTAACTGTTGAACGAAGATACGATGAGAGAGTTAAGAAAATCAAGAAATCATTGAAATGAAGGAGTTATTACAAAATAGAAGTGCCTGGCTAGCTAGCAGTCACCTATCATTAACCAAATCAAAGTCTAGTAGGAAACTCAACGAAGCCACATCACAGACACTAACCTCGACGTTGGTGGCACGCAGAGTGTAATTTCAATAATATAAAAAATAAATTAAAAATCAAAATATATTTTGAATTAGATTAAATTAATTGAAAATTGAAATATTTGTTATAAATTATTAAAATTTTAACATTTAAAATTTAAATACAATAACAAATGAGGAGGCGCTAGAATAGGAGGAGAAAGTTGGAAGGGATCACCAGTGTACGAGGACAGCTCCAATTCTATAGACATCACCATCCCCTTGCTCACTCCTTCCTTGTTTTTTTCTTTTCAAGTAGTGGGCTCAAGTTAATTTTACTTACAAGCCCATTACAGATAATGGGCTCAATTTTATAGTAGACCTAAGGCCCAAATAAGACCTATAAGTCCATGGGTCCATTAAATTGATTGCAGAGCAACTTGAAGGAAGGCTCCCTTGACTCCTCATAAGAAACGATGTAAAAAGAGTTCGGTTCTAGTATACAACTAATTGGGTTATTTGACGTGATAATTTTTTTGTAAGAAAAATAAATATATAATATTTTCAAATTTATTTTTATATAAAAAAAAGAATTATATTTCAAAATTTTTATACCGTTTAATTAAATAAATCAATAATAATCTATTCTAATAAATAAAATGTTAAAGTGTTTTTTTTTAGTCATCTCATTGTAGGTTGAATAATATTTTTGACAAAATAAGTAAAAACTGGAATTGTGAATAATAAAATTGATATTTACATATAATAAAATATAGTGGAGATCATATGTATCAAAAAAAAAGTAAGATCTCTAACTAATTTTTAATGTAGTAAAAAACAAATTGCAATTGCTACAATAAAACACCTTTTAATAAGTTTTTGTATAATATTAAAAAAAAAAACAATGTCAAAAAAAATTACAAAACAATGGCATAAATAGACCAAATATAGTGTGATAAATATTCCAAGTGTAAAAAATAAGAAATAATATTTATTTCCAAAAACATGTCAAGAAAAAAAGAGTGTTTAATATTTTTTTCCCCATGAAATACAGAGACAACCTCTTAAGCAAAGGATCGACAAATCAATAAACAACCTTTTACATGACTGAGAATTTGAACTGGGAAGGCATGTTCCATGCCTCGATGACCTTTGACTCCCAATTGATTATTAGCATGGTGTGAACATGAATCTTTTTTAGTATCCGCTTAAAAACTAGGTGTGAACATGAATCTTTTTTAGTATCCGCTTGAAAACTTACTGTTTCAGAGTGTTTAGAATTGCGTTTTAAAAATATTTTTGAAAAAAATTAAAAAAAAATAATTTGTATTTTTATACTAAATTAAAAAAAAATAATGTTCTTAAATTATATTTATGCACTGATATCAAAAATAATTTTTAAAATTTAAAAAAATAATTTTAATATATTTCTGAATAAAAAATATTTTTAAAAATATTTTCAATTAAAATCCCAAAAGTTCATGTATTAGAAAACACAATATTTCCATGCCTTGATGACCTTTGACTCCCAATCAATTAAAGATATTTTTTAAAAAATTAAAATATTTGTATTTGTATTTTTCTATTAAATTAAAAAAGATTGATATTTTAAGATTATTTTTATGTATTGATATCAAAAATAATTTTTAAAATAAAAAAAAATATTTTAATATATTTCTGAATAAAAAATATTTTTAAAAACATGTGATGTATTAGAAAAAACAATGTGAAAGGCATCGAAGCTAATTGACACGTAGAGGCTGTTTTATATTTGAGAAAAACAGGGAAAGAAGCTTCATGGGATCTTGTTTTTTGTTGCAAAATTCCATTGCTAATTAAGATCTTATATACGGCATGGAGCAGCACGGTTGTTGTTGACCACGTATGATTTTCAGCATATTTACGTCATTCATTTTCATGCTTCAATACTAACTAATAGATCACCATTAAAGAAAGCTTCTGCCGCATAAGTGATTCGGATTATACAGGAGATCTCAGCAAATAAGAAATCCTAATTAATAACATTAATTAATAAGGATCTTACACTGTACGAAAGTTGTATGTTTTTCTCAATGATACACACGATTATGCTTGGCATTTACTATAAATACTTCGATAGGAAGGCCTCATCACACGACCACCACACTCTAGCTAGCAGCTTGAATAGTTTGTGCAACAGAATTAATTTGATACTGCAAGGTATTCATCATCAATGGCTGCCCTCCAAATCTCCAACTGCGCGAGTCAAATCTCTTCTGAGGTCCTCATAGCTCGGGTAATGCAAATCCATGCTAGCATATCCACGCTTAGCTCGTTAAGGCCTTCGAAGCAAGTTAATAGCCTCTTTTCTAACCTTGTGAAACTATGTATCCTCCCATCATCCATAGACATCACTGCCTTGCCTGAAGAAGTGCAGGCAATGAGAGAAAGCCTCATCAATTTATGTGGCCATGCCGAGGGCCTGTTGGAGCTTGAGTTCGCAACGTTCTTGAGCAAAATCCATCAACCTTTGAACAACCTTAACCTTTTTCCCTACTATGGGAACTATGTCAGGCTAGCCAGCATTGAATACAGGATCTTGAATGAAAGCGGGGTGTCGCAGCCAAGGAAGGTGGCTTTTGTGGGTTCAGGCCCATTGCCTCTCACTTCTTTTATAATGGCTACACATCATATGAAACTCACCCACTTTGATAATTTTGACATTGATGGGGCTGCTAATGACGTCGCTCGTCAAATTGTTGCTTCTGATCCTGAACTTGAGAAGAGAATGAAGTTTGAGACAGGCGACATAATGGAAGTTCAAGAGAAGCTGAGTGAATATGACTGCATATTCTTGGCTGCCCTGGTTGGGATGAGCAAAGTAGACAAAGTCAAGATTCTAGGCCACATAAGGAAGTACATGAAGGAGGGTGGGGTTCTGCTGGTGAGGAGTGCGAAAGGGGCAAGAGCCTTTCTCTATCCTGTTGTCGAGGAGCAGGATGTTCTTGGCTTCGAGCTTCTCTCCATCTATCACCCTACCAATGATGTGATCAATTCAGTTGTTCTCCTCCGCAAGCCTGCCTTTTAAAGCATAAAAAGCTTCCATCTCTTGCGAAACTGGTCCAGGAGGCAATTATGGAGCTCCAATCTTCTCTAGGATCCGTCAGTCTTCTCCACCAGCTGATCTTTAAATAGAGAGCTGCTATTTTATCGCTAGTTTTCTTACTGCTGCTGCTATGTTATCTAAGAGCACCTCTTGGTGTTTTCTGTGTTTGGTTTTCAAGCTTTTTGCAGTTCGGATTTTTCCCTTCTGCTATGTTTTCCTATATGAAGTCTAGCCTGTCCTTCACCACCAAATTTTAATAACCTCAAGATGTTGTATTCCTGGTAAGAAAAAAGAGCTATATATATGATCCTACTGTATGTGCACATAGAGAGTTCTACTTCCCAATTCGATCAAAGTCAAATCATCTAACGAATGCATGCATTTTAGTATCATCAGAATCTCGTGTGGACACAGCAATAAATAATGTTGAATTTATCTTCTACGAATGTTAATGAAGACTCCTTAAGGGATTGGGAAACTTCAGCTTCTCAAGATTTTCAATGCTTGATGCCGAAATGAAGTTATTACCACAGCAAGAAACTTGTCTTTGTATGCTTCCTTCCTTTTTTATTTTGAGGTTAAGTAAAAGAAACCCAACCTCGTAATAATCAGATATCCAAGAATTTACAACTTCAGGAGTAATATTTGTGAATTGAAGTTACTATTCTTACAAGCATAAGTCACCCAGTTATTTCAGAAAGGCAAAAATCAATTCTTTAAACGCAAACCGCCAGCTATCATTCAGTGCTTACGATAAGGTGTGTGGACACATCCATTGAGAAAAGATGGTATCAATCACTACAAGCGCATCCAAGTGGAAAATAATTGATTTACTGATATCTGAGGCGATGAAGAAAATAGAAAAAAATACACGGGCCAAAAGAGTCCGGGAAAAGAATTAGAGTTCCCAGATCCGGCAGTTTCTATAAAAATTTCATTTCTACCACCAACCGTTCTTTCTCCTCATCCCAGCACTGCCAGGGCTGCCAAAAGCATAATCGGAGTTGCCATATGCATGACCATAGTTGCTGTGACCATGGTTGCTGTGTCCAGGCTCAGAGTTCATGTATACATGCCCAGAGTTGTTGTAGGAATACCTTGGGTCGCTATGTTCATGTCCAGATATGCTATATGCATGCTGAGAGGTGATGTATGCATGGTCAGAGTTGTATCCATGGACAGAGTGACTGTGTGGATGGCCGGAGTTCCTGTATGCATGGCCAGAGTAGCGGTATGCATTGCCAGAGTTGCTGTATGCTTGGCCAGAATTGTATCCGTGACTGAAGTGGCTGTGAGCATGGCCCGAGTTGATAAATGCACCGCCAGGGTTTCCAAACCTGGATGCTGAATATCTGTTCTGGTAAGGTGTTGCCGACACTTCAAACGCTGAAGTTCCTGATTGACTCCAGTTATTATTATTCGAAGTTTGAGAACCTGACATATGATGACCAGAAGTCATAGGAGAAATATTGTGACCCTTGTAAGAAGGTGTTGAAGGAGACTTGAAATGGTTCTTCTTGTACTTTGATTGCGATACATCTCCAGGCCCCGAAATCCATCCACCTTTGTGTTTTGATTTTGTTGGTGTTGGCTTTAATATATCTCCAGGATCCTCCGTAATCCATCCGCCTCTGTGTTTTGATTTTTTTGGTGTTGACTTAACTTTATCTCCAGGATCCTCTGTAATCCATCCGCCTCTGTGTTTTGATTTTTTTGGTGTTGACTTGGATAAATTTCCTCGGTCCTCTGCAATTTGATGACCTTTGTGTTTTGATTTTTGCAGTGTGACATCATTGCCTTTCTCTTTGGACTTGGTTTTTCTCTTTTTACGAGCCTTGCCAAGATCATGAGGAGCAGATTTAATTCCCAAGCTCTTGTTATTTTCTCTATGAGCTTTTAGAGTTGGGGTTGATAATTCACGGCTCCTCTTCCCACCCTGCTTAAGTTAAGCAAGTACACATTTTACTGATATTTCTTGAAATATACACAAATTCCACAAAGGGAAACAGAACCTTTTGAGTAATGAAATATGGTTAAGTAGAATATAAATGAATCTGCCTACATTGTTGATACACATCTTTGCTGAAGAAACCTACCTTAGCAGATCTGGTGCACTCGCGTGCAAAATGCCCTACTTCCCCACATCTGTAGCATAAACTAGGTGATTCTGTCATAGTGGCTTCCTCATTTAACCTTCCACACTCCTGCATAAATAGATAAAATGTATCAAAAGAAGGGTAGTCAACAACAAGAAAAATTTGGGAGAAAAGGAGTTAAAAACTGTTAAAATCTGAAAGAATTCTGGAAAATCCGAAAAACAGTTACTGTAGCGATCTGTATGGACAAAAGTGGATCAAACAGCCACAAACACGCACTGTAGCAATCAAAATTCTGGGAATGAACAATTTTCCAGAATTTGATGGAAATTTTCCAGAAAAGAAAGAACTAAAGAATTCTGTAAATTTGAGAATTAAAAGAACAAGAACATGGGCAGAATATTTGGTTGTGGTTACTGCCATCCCATCAAATTTTATTTATATAGGAATCAAAAATTACAACGGCTATAAAATTCAAAATTCGGTTACAATTTCCTATTTAACAATTGTTGACCATAAACTGAAATTAACTAAAAACATTGACTCAGAACACTTAAACATACTTATTACAATGAGAATTCAATCATAATAACTGATTCTTCAATCTTCGATTCTTCAATCTTCAATTCTCCTGCGTCAGCTCCTTGTCAGCTTGCTTTGGCAGTTCTGGAATCATCTCAGGTTTCAACACTCCCCCTTGATTCCTGAGCTGCACATTCCCACCATTCTTCTTAGCTCTTCAAATCTCTCTTTTGCTAAAGTCTTTGTGAACAAGTCAGCCTGCTGTTCCTTTGAACAAACATACTTCATTTCCAATTCTCCTTCTTGCTGAAACTGCCTTATTGCATGAAACTTTATCTTCATGTGTTTTGTTCTATCATGGAAGACAGAGTTCTTTGATATAGCAATTGCAGCCATGTTGTCACACAAGAGTTCAGTTGGTTCCCCTTGTTCACAGTTTAAGTCCTTCAACACTTTCCTTAGCCAAACTAATTGGTTTGCAGCCACAAATGCAGAGATGTATTCAGCTTCGGCTGTTGAGTGGGCAACCACAGATTGTTTCTTCGAATTCCAGCAGAAAATACATTCTCCCATTGAGAAACAATATCCCGAAGTGCTCATCATCCCTTCATCACTCCCAGCCCAATCACTGTCACAAAAACCTGTTATTTTGACAGTGTTCATACTCTTGAAGAACAAGCCAAAATCCAGTGTTCCTTTTAAGTATCTCAGCACCCTTTTTGCTGCAATGTGATGTGTTTGACTAGGATTTTGCATGAATCTTGAGAGGTAGTTTACTGCAAATACAATGTCAGGTCTAGTGGAAGTTAAATACAACAAACTTCCAATTAAACTTCTATACATTCTGCCATCTGCACAGGGGGCACCATCATCCTTGGTGAGTTTCATCCCAAGCACCATTGGTGTGCTAACAGGTTTGCAATTTTCCATTGCAAACTTGTTTAGTAGTTTTGTTGTGAATTGTTTTTGACATACAAAATGCCCTTCACTTGATTGATTCATTTCCATTCCAAGGAAGTAAGCTAGCAATCCAAGTTCATTCATTTCAAACTTGTTCTTCATGTTTAGCTTGAATTCATCAACAAACTTTTCATCATCACCCGTGATCAATAAGTCATCCACATAGACTGAAACTATTAATATGTGATCATCAACTTTCTTCACATAAAGAGTGGCTTCATTCAAGCTTTTCTCAAATCCCAAGCTTGCTAAGTACTCATCTAATTTGCTATACCAAGCTCTAGGAGCTTGTTTCAAGCCATATAATGCTTTCTTTAGCAAGTAAACTTTGTCTAGATTGGGTTCAATTTCAAATCCTTCGGGTTGTTCAACATATATTTCTTCACTTAATGTTCCATTCAAGAATGCAGATTTGACATCCATTTGCCAAACCAGCCATCCCTTTTATGCAGCCAACATTAACAGCAGCTTGATGGTATCCATCCTTGAGACTGGTGCAAAGGTATCATGGTAGTCAATCCCTTATTCTTGAGCATACCCTTTGACCACTAATCTAGCCTTGTTTTTGTTGATACTCCCATCAGCATTTAGTTTTGTTTTGTAAATCCATTTGACCCCTATCACTTTTCTATGTCTCGGTCTGTCCACTAAATGTCAGGTATCATTCTTTTCAATCATGTTTAGTTCTTCTTTCATGGCTGCCACCCAAGTTTGTGATTCCATTGCTTCTTCCACATTTGTTGGTTCACTTGCAACTAAGTTGCATCTATCATATATATCACTTAGAGGTCTTGTTCCTCTCACAGGTATGTCATTTACCTCTTCTAACAATTCTTCTTCAACAGGTAAGTCATCTAATGCCTCTTCATTTTCAGTTTGTATTTCAACCCTGTTTTCTTCAATTTTTCTTTCTTCCCAATTCCATACTTGATTTTCAGCCACCTTGACATCTCTTGCAATCACAGCTTGGTTGGTTTTTAAATCATAAACCTTATAGCCCTTTGACTTTGATCTATATCCAATCAAAATTCCAACCTCTGATTTCTGGTCTAATTTCATTCTCTTTGCTTCAGGTTGCAGCACATAACATGGACTCCCAAATATTTTCAAATGATCTAAGTTGGGTTTGTAACCATGTCATCCTTCAAATGGTGTTTTATCTCCTAATGATCTTGAGATCATTCTATTTAGAAGATATGAGGTTGTGCTTACAGCCTCAGCCCAGAACTTCAAAGGTAAACTTTTCTCATAAATGAGGCATCTTGCCATCTCCATTAAAGTTCTATTTTTCCTCTCACTCACCCCATTTTGTTGTGGGGTGTATGGGACTGTCAACTGATGTTTAATACCTTCCTTAGCTAGGTATTCTTCCATTCTATGGGAGGTAAACTCCCCCCCATTATCTGATCTCAACACTTTCAAGCTACAGCTGGACTCCTTCTCGGCTGCAGCCTTGAACTTCAGAAAATATTCAAAAACTTCGCCTTTGGTTTTAAGGAAGTATACCCAACAAAACCTAGTGAAATCATCTATAAACAACAAGAAGTACCTTGCACCATTCAATGATTCATTGTGCATAGGTCCACACAAATCAGTGTGCACAAGTTGTAACTTGACAGTTAATCTAAGTGTGCTTAAACTGAATTTACTTCTTGATTGTTTTCCTAGTTGGCATGCTTCACACAATTCATCTTGTTCATGTATCATAGGTAGACCTTCAACCACATGTAATTCAGCCATTTTCTTCAAAGAGGCATAATTAAAATGTCCTATCCTTTTATGCCATAGCACTGAATTTTCAATTGCATTAATATTCATGCTTATGAGTTTCAGTTTTTCTTCAATACTAAAGCATCTATTAAGCATTTTGGCAGTGAATAAATGTGTCCCATGATCATCTTTGATTGTGCACACATCATCTATGAAGTATAATGCAAAACCTTCTTCAAGCAATTGACCAACACTTATCAGATTTTGATCAATTTCTGGTACATACAACACATGCTCAAACTTTCTAATACCAGCTAAGGTTTCTATCTTAACTTCCCCTTTGCCCTCTACTCTTACATATTGTCCATTAGCCACTTTCACTTTTGATTTGTAGTTTAAATCAAGGTTATTAAACATGCTTGATTCTGCAGACATATGACTTGAACAACCACTATCTATCAGCCAAGTTTGTTTACTAACCTCTGTTTTGTTGCAGCTGTGACTTGTAATGGCAGTAAAGAGTTGTTCATCTTGGGGTTCCATCACCTCAGCAGCATGTGCTTGTCCATTTGCTGTGTTGTTCTTGCAAAAATTTTGGATATGTCCAAATTGTTTGCATTTTCGACATTGAGCATTCTTGAGCCAACAAAATGACTCAAGATGATTAGTCTTTTGGCAGTATTTGCATGTGGGGAATTGTTCTCTTCTATCCTTCCCTTTTGCATTGAAATTGTTGGCATTTGATTGATTATTTTGCCATTTCTTGCTCTGCCATTGTTTCCCAGAATTGTTCTTATTTTCTAGGTTTTTGAAGAACACTTGAGTTCTTGTTCTTCCCTTGAACCCTGCTGCAAAGGCTTCTTCACTTGCATTTTCATGTCTGAATGCCTGCCTTTGTTCCACGGCTTGCAAGGCATTGATAAACTCTTACAGACTGAGTTCACTGAAATCCTTTGAATCTTCCAGTGAGCAGATTTTATTTTCAAACTTTTCAGGTAGGCTTACAAGTACTTTTTCAACCACCCTTGCTTCTTGAATTTCTTCCCCTAGCAGTGTCATCTGATTTACTATCTTGGAAACATTTGATGAGAATTCCTTGATAGTTTCAGATTCTTTCATCCTCAAGCCTTCAAATTGTCTCTTCAATGTTAAAATCTGCATTCTCCTAGACTTTTCATCACCTTGAAATTCAGCTTTCAACTTGTCCCAAGCATCCTTAGCCGTTTCACATGCCATGATTCTTGAGAAGATTTCCTCACTTACTGCATTGTGAATGCAGGTGAGAGCCTTGAATTTCTTTGCTCTTTGTTCATGAAAATACTTGATTTGGGTCATTGTTGGATTGTTTTTTAAGGGAACTACTTCCCTGCCAGCCTCCACATCTTCCCACAAGTCAAAAGCTTTCAGGTATATTTTCATCTTTACTGCCCATACTCCATAATTCACTCCTGTGAAGATTGGAGATTTTGAGGAAAATGCAGCATCCATGTCTGTCAGCTAGGCTTTCTTCTCTAGTCTTGTAATTCTCGTTCAAGACTTCAACTACTGGAGAACAAGGATATCAATTGATCGTTATTGTCAATTGTTTGTCCTTTTTAAAGAACAAATCAAGACTGAATTCTTGATTTCAAAATTCTGCCAATTCACAAAAAAATTCCCTTTCAAGATTGATTAACCTTGAATGATCTCTCTTTTTCTAATCACTCGTGTTTCACACTAAATCCCTTTTCAAAGACCTAATTCTGCTCTGATACCATGTTAAAATCTGAAAGAATTCTGGAAAATCTGAAAAACAGTTACTGTAGCGATCTGTACGGACAAAAGTGGATCAAACAGCCACAAACACGCACTGTAGCAATCAAAATTCTGGGAATGAACAATTTTCCAGAATTTGATGGAAATTTTCCAGAAAAGAAAGAACTAAAGAATTCTGTAAATTTGAGAATTAAAAGAACAAGAACATGGGCAGAATATTTGGTTGTGGTTACTGTCATCCCATCAAATTTTATTTATATAGGAATCAAAAATTACAACGGCTATAAAATTCAAAATTCAGTTACAATTTCCTATTTAACAATTGTTGACCATAAACTGAAATTAACTAAAAACATTGACTCAGAACACTTAAACATACTTATTACAATGAGAATTCAATCATAACAACTGATTCTTCAATCTTCAATTCTCCTGCGTCAGCTCCTTGTCAGCTTGCTTTGGCAGTTTTGGAATCATCTCAGGTTTCAACAAAAACGCCCAAGGAACAAGTGGGTGAAGAGAAATAGTGTTATAATCAACAGATGCCAATGTCAAGGGATTTCCAAAAATCCCATAACAGATATTCCAAAGCTTGGGCAGTATCAAAGCAACCACAAGGATATCTTGTGCAATATATATATATATATATATATATATATATATATATATATATATATATATATATATATATATATATATATATATATATATAATAACGGTATAAAACCATGTGCAAGAAGAATGTTAATGACGAGTATAGGTGTAAAAATAAAGGACAACTCCAGATCAAATTGAATCGAAGACTATTTTATCAAGTAAACCACACTATCCAATTCAACATGTGATATAATGTCCACCACTTGCAACTTTAACAATGAGAGAAAAAACAATTGTAATGAAAGACCATTAGGGAGAAAAGATACATCAGCAAAAGAAAGTATCACCAGAGATGGTGCATACGTTCAAATTCTAAACCACCATCACTTGGGGCATCTCCTTAGATCATGAAAGGATGATTCGGCAATTGAGAAAATAGAACAATACAGTCAATGCTGAACTAAATCATGGACAAGAAACACAAGGATATTAATATTCATATAGACAGACCTATATTGAAATTCTAAAGAAAAGTTCAAATTTCAGATATGAACAAGTATTGTTCAAATCTGTACGGACAAAGTATAGAAATTCCTGAAGAACTGTTACTGTAGAGATCAAGAACTGAGAAGGAAATTTTACCAGAAAATAAGAACTTGAGATGTTTGTTAATTTGAAAAGAAAGAACAAACATACATTGGCAGAATAGATTCGTATGGTTACTGCCATCCCATTAATTTTATTTATAAGAATCAAAAACATTACAACGGCTATAATTCTGAAAATTCTGAACTGACAAAGTCAACAAAAGACAAAGTCAACCTTTAACTGAATTAACTAACAAAGTTTGACTAATTTACTAATACAATATGGATTAGAAACATAACAGTATAAACATGATTACAATGTCTTCAATTCTTCAATTCTTCATCTCCTTCAGCTTGTAATTCTTCGCAGACCTGGAATCATAATTTCCAGATTTCAACAACCTAAACCTCAATCACAAAACATCAACATGTCATGATGCATTTAATCCATGAAAGCATCATGCACATATAGATGAAATTTTGTCCTTAAGCATCGTACGTGTGAAAGGATATGCAGAATGCTAAAGAGAAATCCCCATGGAGACAAACATGCAGATGTTGAAAGCATTGAATAGGACTTGCCAAACCAGTATGACCCAGTTCACCACATCTGTAGCAAGAAACTTGTCCCAGATAATCAACACCAGAGGTAACACAACATAAATGGCCAAAACTCTTGCAGATGTAGCATTGTATTTCCTGAATGATGACCGGAAAAAAAAATTATATTCTTGCAATCACTGTATTTGCCAAGTGGACAGTACTGACACTTGTAATTTCCAATCATATTCTTGCAAGTACATTCTTGACAAGGTTTTTTTCCTTCAACCTTGCATTCATCTATATCTATTGTAAAAATTAAAAATATTAGTAAAAAAACATGAATATACAAACTCAAAAACAAAATATATAATAAATAAATATATGTGATCGGGCATGAAGCTCAAGTTAATTATACGTGAAATAGCAAAGCCAAATAATGATTTGGAAATCTCAAGCTTCGAAAATAGATTTCTTTTTATTATTATTTACTGTGGAGATGGCTAGATAGAGATTAGAGGGTATTGATTCTTCTTTAAAGTGTATTTATTTAAAAATATATTATAATAATAATTCTTTATTTTTAAAAACTCATATTTAATATAATCACATCAAAACGATTTAAAAACACTAAAAAAATATTTGAAATAAAAACAATTTTAAAATTTTTAATTCAGACACAAATTTTATTTTTTTTAAAAAAAATTAAAAAAATTAATTAAAACGCAAGAACAAGGACATTGTTAAACTAACAAAATGGTATATTCCTTTCTCATTCTTGAATTTGTAATATATCTCCTGGAAAGAACGCTTGACATCAATAGTTTCACAGACTATCCCTTATCGTGCAAAAAAATGCAGATGACAATGGTATGATAGACCCATCTCCCACTGTGAATTTTTATCCATCAAAATCAAGACATGATTTTCCACACGTTATTTCCACAAAAAAAAGTAGGGAGTCTTCTATATCCATCATTGTCAAGGAAAGAGCTGCCTAGCGGAACCTTTTTTCATGATTTTCAATAAAAAAGACTTTGAATTGGGGTCAACCTTTTAGTTATTGGAGGATTTTTATACACTCAAAGAGTGTCGAGAGAGAAAGATTTAAAATATATTTGTATCCATGAGTCCAAGTGCTTACTTTAGTCAAGTTCAAGAGAGGCAATTTGTAGAGGGTTTTTTAGTGATATGTTAAATTTATGTTTATCACTTTTATTAAAAAAAAAAACACATTTAAAAGCATACCATTAGTATTTTAATATTTAGATTTGATACAATGCTTTAATTAACAAACGCTGAAATAAATATTTCTTTACCAACCCATTAGATTTAGGTGCACTGAAATATTGTACACCTCTGATAGGAAAATCTTTCATCTATGATAAGCAAGCACGACATTCTAATATTTAGATTTGATAAAATGGCCAAGAATTTAAGACCATTTTTTGTAGTAGCAAATTAAATATGAGCCACAATCTTAATCATCTTCACTCTCCGGGACCTGATGATATTCCACACCACTGCATTGAAGATCACCGTTGGCGTTCCATGATTGCTTGATTTTTATCCCTCCCATGAAATCCACACCACATGCCTATTTAATAAAATCATGATTGTAGTAAATGATTTCAGTATGTATGGAAGAGTGGTTTTTCATCAAGTGATGAGGAAGCACTGATCCCGAAGCTGGAAATTGTCAAGGGAGAAGTAGCATCCCAAGGTGTTCCCATGACTTCGTTTCTGTCATATTCAATCTCTTGTTGGACGATCAAGTTGTCGGATTTTTGAATCCTCTCCAACACCATTGTGACATCTTTCATCGTTGGCCTTTCTTTCCCATTCAACCTCAAGCAGCTCCTCGCCAAGCTAGCAACCATCACCACATCCTCTTTTTTCCCTTCCTTCCCAACCTGAGGATCAAGAATATCAAACAGGCAGTTGCTCTCCATGGCTATTAGGAAATATGTGGCTAAACTTCTGCCTTGTTCTTCTGATCTTATGAACGAGACTGCCTTCTGCCCAGTAAGTAGCTCAACCAGAACCACACCAAAGCTATAGACATCACTCTTGTCTGTGAACTGGCTTGATTGGAAGTACTCCGGATCCAAGTACCCAAAGGTGCCTTGTACCCGAGTTGTGACATGAGTCTGGTCGACGCTTACTGACCTCGAAGTCCCAAAATCTGCAACTTTGGCTCTATACTTCTCATCAAGGAGTATGTTTGTGGACTTGATGTCTCTGTGAAAAATGGCGATGGAGGCCGCTGAATGTAGATAGAAAAGTGCCCCTGCTACCTCCGCTGCAATCCTTAAGCGCATTTCCCATGTTAAAGGGAATTCCTCAATAGGGTCATGGAGAAACTGGAAAAGGGTCCCATTAGGAATGAATTCATAGACCAACAATGGAAGTTCAGTCTCTAAACAACATCCTAAAAGCTTAACCACATTTCTATGGTTAATCTGGGATAGAAGGACGACCTCGTTGATAAATTGTCTGAGATTCCCTTCATCAATTACTTTGGATTTCTTGACTGCAACGATTTTTCCATCTGCCAACATCCCTTTGTAAACTGTTCCCTGGCCTCCCTGGCCCAGCGTTCTATTCGCATTGTAATGATCAGTGGCCTTGTCTAATTCTTTCGAAGGAAACATTTTGATTTTCTCAACATTGACTTCACCTGAGGATAGTTGTTCTTGCAGTAATAGACCACCATTCCTTTTAAAGTACTTTTTCTTTAGTTTTTCACCCCTCTTTCTCTTGAATACTTTGTACACCCACCATAAACCGAAGAATAGAAATAGTGCTCCAAATCCCACTCCAACACCTGCATAAATCAACCAAATTCAGAAAAACAAATTCTGTCTGTTTGCTTTAGTAATGGGGCAGCATCTGCAATTATTTGATGTTGCTGGGATAGGATTGGTGATTTTGGGGTTGAACAGCTTCAGCAAGGGTCTAGATTTTATCTCTAACTTCTATTTTTCAAATTGTCTTTACTGCTTATCCAGGCAATAGAGACTGTATCCTAAAACATCAGTTGAATTTCCTTCATGATTCCTGTACCGCTTTGATCAGTGGAGGATCTTACATAAAATTTCCATCAATTCAACACATTTATGTACAATGTTGTAGTTTGTCTCAATATTTTACTTTATTCATGTCAATTTTGAAAAGAGAATTTGATTATTAAAAAACATTAAGTTAAATTTTAATTTCTTTTTATAATTTTGATTGTCGGCTTTACCAAGTATATAAATCTTATTTTTAATCTTATGAGCAAAAAAAATTATTACAAGCATTTTTCAAGAAAGTGCACTGTTATACTTGAAACTAATTATTCATACCCGGGAAAGAAGAAAATTGTGAAACAACGATCTAATTACAAATAAAGTTTGTAAAGAAGGCTAATTCACAAAATTGAATGCTTTAAAAGGCTAATTTGTACCTAATCCCCACGAGTAATTGGTTAAAATGGCATCGATAAAAGAATTCCATGTCATTAATTGGCTCTCGAATAAATTGATTGATTTGATTTAGTCTATCGACAAATTATAGTATGAACATAATTTTATATATGGAATATTTATAGCTAGAGTGAGATATACAAAAAAAAAAAATCACTTAAGTGAAGATATTTTTTATTTTATTTTCAAAGAGAATATTAGAAAATAAAAAATAGGATGTTACTAATTATTTTTTATGTATTATAAAATCCCTCATATATATATATATATATATATATATATATATATATATAGACACACACATCTCTAATCACTAGTTATAGGAGCATAAATGTATATACTACTTGAAATAAATAAAACATTTTCATATAATAATGTCAAATTGAATTTTATAAAATAAAAAAATATCATTTGAATATATTTTTAAATAATATTTAAAAAAAAACAATATCAACTATATTCTCAAATAATCAGGTTTATGGTGACAAGAAAATACAAAGAAACCTACTTACCTGAAATAATACCACCTCCTTTACATCCTATTTTACCATCACTGTACTTGCCAATTGGACACCGACACTTATAATTTCCATATGTATTCTCGCAAGTACCTTCTTGGCAAGGCTTTTTTCCTTCAACCTTGCATTCATCAATATCTATTGTAAACGTTAAAACTATTAGTAAAAAAACTTGAATATTCAAATTCAAAAAATAAATATAAAAAAAATAAATATATGTGATCGGGCATGAAGCTCAAGTTAATTATACGTGAAATAGAATGCTTAGCAAAGCCAAAGAATGATTTGGAAATCTCAAGCAAACCTAAATTTCAAGCTTCGAAAACAGATTTTTTTTTTATTATTCTTCACCGTGGAGATGGCTAGATAGAGATTACAGGATATTGATTGTTTCTTTAAGTGTTTTTATTTAAAAATATACTATAAAATATTTTTTAATTTTTAAAAATTATGTTTAAGTAATCATATTAAAATGATTTAAAAACACTAAAAAAATTTATTTTAAATAAAAAAATATTTAAAATTATTAATTAAAACGCAAGGACATTCTTAAACTAACAAAATGGTATATTCCTTTCCCAGTCTTGAATTTGTAATCTATCTTTTCCCGGATTTGAATCTAATAATACTTCCAAAACAAATACATATTGTAATCTTGATGAACACTACGGGAACAACATAAGCATAACTATAATTAAGGATTAAATCATACCAAAAGGCAATAACCAGTTTACCTTGGCATCCTTCCTGGAGATAGGGATTTCCTTCGAACCCTTCCTCGCACGAGCAACGATATCCTTGACCACTCTCAGGGTAAGTGCAATTTGCATTAGCGCTGCAAGCATATGCACTTGAATTAGCTTTAGCCTGCTCGCACGTCTTATTTTCAACTACCCATTCAATCACAACATCTGTTGCATATGCATCCTTTCCATATATTTGTCCGCTAAAAATGCGAATCCACAGCGGTTGAAGTGCGAAACGTTCCCGTAGTTGAAATGACCAGGTGATACTGAATAGTTAAATGATTTGAGGCCGTTGGGGATTGAGGTTTGGCAGCATCCAGAACCTGAGCAAGGATTTGAATCTGACATCTCCACATATCCTGTGCATAAGGAGAGACAGGCAGTTCCGTAAGTGAACTCATAGTTGGTCACCTGGCCAAAGGTATCGCAACCAATAGCTGTTAATATATTTCGGGTGTTTGAGAACATGAAGGGGCCTGATCCAAGGGTCGCATACTGTGAGGAGTCCGTCCATGTCCCTGTTTTGTCATAGCAGCCGAATGCAGCAGGAATGCGTACAGTTACTGTGCCCTCCAGCTCTGATATATTGCTAAGAGGCATGTTTCTTCCAAACAACAGTTCATCGTTAGAACTGCAGTTTAGGAAGAAGTTGTTGTTCATGGCACAACTTGGTTCAAAAATCCCAAACGGGTAAGGAACACTAACATTCCCACACTTTTCTTGGCAGCCAGGTTTTTTTTTTTTTTTTTTTTTGAAACTTGTTCAATGCATTAAGAGAGGGAAATATACAATGAAGGAAAGGCCAAGAAAGCCAACAGGACGGCCTGGCAAGGGACAGCTCCCAGCCCAGCCAAAACAAAGGAACAAGAAACGGCCTAAAGCCTACAACGAACCCCGAAGGGCTACCCGGCCCAGCGCTAAGACTAAACCAGCAGAGGACAAAACCAGCCCGCCCAACAATAGCAACATCATCAGCAAAAACACCCACATAACTATGCACCTTCTCAGGTCAATCGTGATGGTATAAGCTATGCAAAGTTTTTTTTATTTTTTAAAATATGTTTTATTTAGAAATATATTACAATAATATTTTTTAATTTTTTAAAAATTATTTTTTATATTAATACATCAAAATAATCTAAAGATACTATAAAATTCATTCAAAATAAAATAAAAAATCATTTTTTTTCTTTAAAATACTTATGAATGCTTCCCAAAAAGACCATTGTTGCATCTGCCTGGTCAATTCCCTCCCCAATGTATACTTTTCCTTTGTAATTTCTCAAGTTGATAGTGAAAGAGATGTTTTGGCTATATAAATTTCTATTTGGAAGTGTGGTTGAGATTATTTTTAAATGTATATTTCATTGAAAAACATTCTTGAAACACAGTATCAAACATCGCATAAATTTTTTTCCGTAGTCAATTAAAACTTTCATTTATTTTAGGTTTCGTTCATTAATTAAATTGGTTATTTTGCCTGTCCATTTATTTGATGAATTATATCTCAATCTTTTCACACTCCTCGTATTGGAATTTTTTTTTTATTTTAAGAAATTATTTTAACTGCTGAACGAAAGATACTATGAGGGTGTTAAGAACATCATTGAAATGAAGGAGTTATTACAAAATAGAGGTTCCTGGGTAGCAAGCAGTCACGTATCATTGACCAAATCAAAGTCTATAATTGCTACTACAGCTGTAGGAAACCCCAATGAAGGAGTTATTACAACCATGTCTCTATCCAGACGTCCAAATTAAAATCTAGATTTTTTTAAAATATCATCCATGGATTTTTCCTTTGACTGGCTATTATATGTCACCCATCCATTTAACCTCATCAGCTTCCTCAAAAACCAAAATTCTGAAAAGATGATTATTTTCCAATGCTGAGATAAATTACTGCGCAGTTTCTCTCCTGACTTCGACATTCCAGTGTACAAGGCAGCTCCAATTCTATAGACATCACCATCCCCTTGCTCTCTCCTTCCTTTTTTTCTCCTTTTCAAGTAGTGATAGGCTGAGCCACCATATGCGATGTCAGAGCATATATCTTTTATATATAAAAAATTATAAAAGAACCTAGAACAAAAATAGAAAATCAAAGGAATAAAGACTAAAGTTGATATACAAATTACAAAGAGAATCGAACAATAATTTTTAAGAGAGTAAAGAGAGAGAGAAAATAAAAAATAAATAAAGACCTGTTGAAAATAAATTAGATCATCATTGCCAACACGCATCGCACCAACATGAAAATGGCACAATAAGGCTTTTAACAACACAAAAAAAAAATAGTCTTACACATCAAGAGACGTCACACGAATAGTCAAAAGGGCGTAAGCGCCTCAAAAATTCTTTCATGTGGTGTACAAACACTTCTAACAACACGGCAAAAGAATACTATTTTGTGTTTTTATTTAGTCAAATGTAGAATTGTATCTATATTGATTTTATAATTAAAAAAACCATTGTGAATAGTCAAAAACTACTTGATATTTAAATAGTCAAAAACTATTTTCATCATTTTACCATGAGTTTTAATCGTTTATTATTTTTATATATGGTTAAATATCAAGTAGTCACCCAACCTAAATTATAATAACAAAAAAATCATTGTAAAAATACAAAATAGCTTTTAATTCTAGGTTTATTTTTTTAATAGTGTTTTAATTATTTTACTGTATAACTACGATGAAAAAAAAAACTTGACAAATGAGTCTATTGAAAATAATATGACACTTTTATAAGCCAATGTGAATATTTTTAAGCGTAGCAGCAAAATCATCAAAACTGTTTATAGTGTTTTTAAGTTAGTATCTAGTGTTTTTTTTACTTCTCTTAATATTCTAGTTCTTTTATAATATATATTAAAACAATTTGAATTTTTTTTTTTTTAACTTTAAATTATTTTTTTAGTTTTTTATATCATTTTTATATGTTGATGTCAAAAATGATTTTTTTAAAAACAACAACATCATTGTAATGCATTTCTAAATAAAAAGAACTATCAAAAACAACTTCAACCACACCTCCAAACAGGCACGTCTATGATGATAAGAAAATGCAAAGAAATCTAATTACCTGAAATAATTGTTATGATACCAACTCTTTTACATCTTGTTTTACCATCATGGTATTTGCCAAGTGGACACCGACATTTGTAATAATAAGAAATCTAATTACCTGAAAATAAAATGATTTTTTTATACTCATAATATCTATTTTGGTTTTTTTTTGTTTGCTTATTTGTTAATTTTTTCTATTATTATTATTCGAGATAATATTATGATTTTCATTGTTTACGCAATAATAATGATGATTTTAGTGATTTTTTTATTGTTTTCTTGCTTGAATTTTTGTAAAAGTGTTTTGCTTCTTTTTTATTTTTCAGAGCAATTTAATTATTTTCATTGTTTCAGGAGTGATGATAATGATAATTTTAATTGTTGTAGCCATGATAATGATAGTAACATAGTAATGAATTTTCAATGATGTTTTCTTCTTTTAATAGGTAAAAAATCAACGACTTATTTTTGTTATTTAATTATTGTAGGTGTTTCCATAATTTATATTTTATTATTGTCTTTAATTTAAATTAGATTATAAAATAAACTAATCATGATACAGTGAATTCGATGATGCAGGTATCCTAATCTTCTTTCTTTTTGAATGACGATAATAATTTTATATAGGTGATTTAATTTTATACTGGTGATTTTGTTGAAACCTGTTAAATAGATAAATTTATATCGATTTAAAATGGATATATTGTATTGGAAACTCGTGCTTCATAAAACAAATTTACATATTTATTAATTTTCTCAAATTTATAATGTTATAAGAAAATCTCAGGCTTTTTTTTTATGTTGAAAGATATATGGTTCCAGTTGCGACGAAGCACGAGTAAATGACTTAGTTGTGGATTTATAGTAAAATAGGAAAGGGTGAACAATGCATGTTCAACATTTTGACTACAACTTTTTGACTCTTTTTTTAATAATTTAGAAACGCTGAAATGGTTTTGTTCTTGTAATCAATTAAAACACATTTATATTTATATCTACTGAATCATTGTGGTTAGCTTAATTAATAAAATGAAAGTAAATTTACTTGACGCCATTAGACAATAGGTGTGTACAGGTGTGTGATCTGAGATATCAACTCGTGCAAGAGTACCACCGAATTGCAAGCTCATGGATGAGTCAATAATCTTTGTTTTGTAAACACACAATTTTATTTGAATATATAATTTGTAGAACAATGAGAGGTAAGTCCGCTATAGGATATTTAAAAACAAAGCTAAATCGTCGTAGCTTCTTGCATGCACAAAGAACTGAGAATTTATTAGACATGGTTAAGAGTAATTCATACTAATAAAAGGATTGCTCCAGTTTTAAATACTATCAGTATAGTTCTCGATCTGAAATGATATCACAGTTTGAGAAGGAGTCACTGGCTGATTTGCTTCCTTGCTAGGTGATTGTGATGTTTCCCCTAACAAGTAGTCTGTCTCGTCGTTGTTTTGCTGAGTCCATGATTTCTGAGTATGTTCATGTAGCTTAGCAAGCTCATCAGACACTTGTTTCATGGTTGGCCGGTTTACTCCTATGCTATTGAGACATGATTTTGCAAGCTCAGCTACAACTTCAATCTCATCCATTTCGCCTTCATCAGCTGCCTGAAAATCCAAAATTTTGAAGAGATTCTCAGTTCCTAGTGCTGAGATAAAGTGTTGGATAATGTTTCGTTTCTCTCCGGAACTGGAAATGAAGTTTGGCTTTTCTCCAGTGAGAAGCTCCACAAGAACCACGCCGAAGCTATAAACATCACTTTGAACAGTTAATAAACCCGTCATAAGATACTCAGGATCCAGGTAGCCTAAAGTCCCTTGTATTTTCTCGGCTAAGATATTGGTTTGGCCAGGAGAAATCAGAACAGAAGCACCAAAATCTGCAATCTTTGCTGTGTATTTGTTGTCTAAGAGTATGTTCACGGACTTGACATCTCCATGAATAATAGGAGGGTCTGCTAGAGAATGCAGATAATTAAGAGCAAGGGCAATTTCTGATGCTATCCTCAGACGATTGCTCCAGGAAGCCAGTATCTGGGAACCTTTGTCATGTATGTGCTTGAAAAGAGTTCCATTTGAAATTAACTCATAAACTAACAATGGAACTTTGGTCTCCAAACACAGGCCCAAGAGCTTCACCACGTTCTTGTGATTCACCTGCGAGACAATGCCTATTTCCTTTTGAAATTCATCGTTCATCTGAGCCTTGTCTACCCCTTTAAACTTCTTCACTGCAACCAATGTATTATCTGATAAGACTCCCTTGTACACAGAGCCAAAACCACCCTCCCCAATTTTCTGATCATCAGCATAGTTGTTGGTCGCTTTGACCAGCTCTGCCTCACTGAAAAACCTTACTCGTTGACTCTTTAAAAACTTCCCCCCGTTCTCTGTGAAGTTCTTCTCCTTCCTTCTTTTCGTGCAGTTGATGTAGAGTAGCAGACAAATAATCACAAGGAAGAAGCTCGCGGCAACAGCTTCAAGCAAATGTCAAAGAAAGACGTTACTTTCAAAATCAAATCAAGGGTAAATATTTATTTACTAACTTCCCACTATAGTAATTGATCGAAAGCATCATGGAGCTTCGTTAATCCAGCTAAATTCCTGGTGTTTTAATTTATTTTGATCCCTCGAACTATCAAGTCAAGTTAAAATCAAGCCTTCGTTAGCCTTCTGATTAAAAGCTGCCTCAAATGTCGTGGTCTCCTCCACACCAATGGCAGCCAAAAGGACAAAAAATGAAGCAAAGCTACAACAATTCAATGAACAATACAGGCCTTTCATTTGTAGATAAGCAGCAGCGAAAGTTTTATAATACTTCCGTGGTGGAGGTTGTCTCATGCGTGTTTTGATTTGAGAATTACAGGACAGAGAGAGAGAGAGATGAGGGTAATCAAAGTGGAGCTAAGACGACATAATTTGTTAAATCCTATTAATTTTTTTATTTTATTTTTTTATGGTAGAAAACTCTATCCCCGGAAAGCACAGTTTATGGATCCATGTGAGCGAATAAAACTCCAGTTGTCCCTATTAGTTATTCGAACTTGTAATCCAAATTTTTAGATTCAAAGTATTCAATTTTAAAAAAACATAAAACTCAATTCATAATAAATCAAAAATTAAAGAATAAAATCAAAAAAATATTCAATTATACAAAAGGATTAAAAAAAAGCAATTAAAAGAGAGTATAAAAGTTGAAAAACAAAATATTTTTTATTTCACCAAAGGATGAAATTAAAAAGGAAAATCAATTTAGGAAAAAAAAAACAAAAAAATACAAAAAAAATCAAAAGACTAATAACCTTACAAAAAGGACAAGAGAAAAAATAGAAATAAATAAATCCTGAAAAATTTAAAAACAACATATCTGATCATTTGGAATTGAAGGATAAAATTGAATATAAATAAAAAATTTACAAAAGAACCAAGAACAAAAAAGCAAGAAATCAAAGGAATAATGACTAAAATTGAAATACAAATAACAAAGAGGACCGAACAATAATTTTTAAGATAGAAAAGAGAGAGAGAAATTAAAGACTCGTTGGCAACAAATTAGATCATCACTACCAACACGCGTTGCACCAACATGAAAATGACATGATAAAACTTTTAACAACACAACAAAAAAATATTTTTAGGCATCAAGAGACGCCACACGAATAGTCAAAAGAGCATAGGTGCCTCCAAGATTATTTCATGTGTTGTACAAAGCTTCTAACAACACGGCAAAATATCACTATTTTGTGTTTTTATTTAGTGAAATATAGAATTGTTTGTATATTGATTTTATAATTAAAAAAATCATTGTGAATAGTCAAAAACACTTCTTGACTCATGTTTATTTTTTAAAAAGGTTATTTTTATCATTTTGCCATGATTTTTAATCCTTTATTATTTTTATATATGGTTCAATATCAAGTTGTCACCCAACTGAAATTATATTAACAAAAAAAATCAATGTAAAAATATAAAAATATCTTTTAATTCTAGTGTTTTTTTTAATTGTATTATAATTATTTTATTGTATAACTAACATGCAAAAAAAAAAACTTTGCAAATGATTCTATTGATAATTATATGATACTTTTATAAGCCACTATTAATATTTTTAAGCGGGAAGGCAAAATCACCAAAACTGTTAATAGTATTTTTTAAGTTAGTATCTACAGTGTTTTTCTACTTTAATTTAATATTCTAGCTCTTATTTATATATATATATATATATATAAAAGACCTCATACGAGCATGCAATGAAGCTGAATGTTTGGAAACATGCTTATAAAATCCTGGTTTACTACCGTATTTCAAAAGTGTTTTTAAAAATATTTAAAAAAAACTCTTTTATTTTTTATTTTAAATGTTATGATTTTATGAACATAATATGAGTTAAACCTTCAAGAAAGATGAGTATTATAAAAATATGGTTATATTTCTCTATACAATATCTTATATGCTTTAAATAAGAAATTTTAAGAAAGATTTCAATATTTTAGTGAAATTGTTAGTAGATGTTATAATAAAGTCTTGAAAACAATATAATTTGCTCATAGAAGATGTTACAAAACTACAAGACCCTGAATTTAATAACACCATGTGAAATTACAATGAATCCAATATATAGACATCATTTCACGGTATGAATTGTGGTTAGTGAGTGGCAGGAAAATAGGAAAGATGAGAGAGGGGCTAGAGAGTTACTCATTATGCCCTGTGACCATCTGCATCAAAGTTTGTGTTGTGACTAGATTCCTTGGTTTTAATTGCAGACCATTTTTAAATCCTTATTTTTAGTCTAGTCAAAGTCATGTTGTCCATGTTAGAACTAATAGTTAAGATAATGAGAAATTTAGTTCTCATAACAAGTTTATGCCAAACAAGTTTCCAAGTTTCCACCATCCCATTTTGTTCTGAGATGGATGAATAAAAATCCAAACATGATGAACAGAGAAAGACCCCTAGGGGCATCCTTCTAACAAACACCATTTCTACTCATTAAATTCAGTTTCTCATAATTCTATCACACTTTTAATCTCATTTAAAATACAATTATTTCCCCTTAGCGCCATAGACAAACGGCTGGTCGATCTAGAAAGTTTTGCACTATTATTGTTACCTGTGTGATTGTTTGACATGAACATAGATGCAGGTAATAATGTCATAGTCACCATTGAAAAGTAGTCACCAAAACATGGAGATTCTAGACATCGGCAAACATTTCAAGTGTGATTAACTATTATGGATTAAAAAGTTAGTGATGTCTAAGGTTTTTTTTTTTAATATGTTGATATTAAAAATAATTTAAAAAAAATAAAATTAATATATTTTTAAACCAAAAATATTTTCAAAACCAACTTCAATCACACTCCAAACAAAATTTATGATAATAAAAAAAATGCAAAGATACCTAATTACCTGGAATAATTGTGATGATACCAACTCCTTTACATCCTATTTTTCCATCACCGTACTTGCCAAGTGGACACCGACACTTGTAATCTCCAATCGTATTCTCACAAGTACCTTCTTGACAAGGGTTTTTTCCGTTTACCTTGCATTCATCTATATCTATTGTAAACGTTAAAAATATTAGTGAATAACTTGAATACAAATTATATATATATATATGAAGCTCAAGTTAATTATACGTGAAATAGAATGCTTACCAGTTTCTTGACAACCTTTTCCAAACCTACCAAGTGGACAGTGACACGTGTAATTTCCAACGGTGTTCTCACAACGACCATGACATGGATAATTTTTTGGATCCGTGCACTCATCGATATCTATTATTCATCAATATTGAAAAAAGTAGTGAGTAAAATCTGAAAATAAATTTGAGAAAATAAATTATATAAAAGAATAAATCGTGACAATTAAATGGATATGATTTGGAAATAAAAGATTTGCATGTAAATTAACCAATTATTCTAGCATGAAACTCAAGTAGTGCAGAAAATATATACATGACGAGAGACAACAGGGAAAGAACATAACCTGCGAAAACACATATTCAAAGCACTACTACTGGAAATCACACCAAAAATGAATCAATAACCAGTTTACCTTGGCATCCTTCCTGGAGATAGGGATTTCCTTCGAACCCTTCATTGCATGAGCAACGATATCCTTGACCACTCTCAGGGTAAGTGCAATCTGCATTCGTGCCGCAAGCATATGCACTTGTATTCGCTTTAGCCTGCTCGCACGTCTTATTTTCAACAACTACCCATTCAATCACAACATCTGTTGCATATGCATCTTTTTCATATTTTGGCGTGAGAGAGAGCGGCCAATCTGAAATCTTCAAGGACCTTTTGTCCGCTAAAAAAGCGAATCCACAGGGGTTGCAGTCCGAAACGTTCGTGTCGTTGTAAAAAGTTGATAATATAATATATAGTGATTTGAGGCCCTTAGCGATTGAGATCTGGCTGTATCCAGAACCTGAGCAAGGATTTTCCTCATATTCTGTGCATAAGGAGAGACAAGAAGCTCCATAAGTGGACTCATAGTTGGTCACCGCGGCCAACGTATTGCAACCAGTAGCTGTGAATATATTTCGGGTGTTTGAGAACATGAAGGGGCGTGATCCAAAGCTCCTATACGGTGCGTAGTAGGCTGTCCTTATCCCTTTTTTGTCATAGCAGCTGAATGTTGCATAAATGCGTAGAGTTACTGTGCCCTCCAGCTGTGATATATCGCTAATACGCGTGTAACTTCCAAGCAACAGTTCAGGATGACCTTCATCGTTAGAGCTGCAGTTTAGGAAGAAGTCGTCGTTCATGGCACAACTTTTTTCCAAAATCCCAAACGGGTAAGGAACACTAACATTCCCACACTTTTCTTGGCAGCCAGGTTTTGTAGCTGAGCTTGCTGTTGATGCAGCCACTGGCCACGATGATAGCAGCAGCATCGGCAAAAATACCCACATGACGATGCACCTCCCAGATTAATAAGCAGCAATTGACCGACAGAAGATTTGCGTAGAGAAGCCCCAAACCAATTCTCTCCCCCCCCACTAATTTCTGCAACCTCTTTTCTTGTAGAGAACATATGTATAATTAAATATCTATATATAAGCGAATTGACACAGACCACTGGAAAAAATTGTTAACATGACTAAGTCCAAGACTTCAGTGTCGATAGAGTCTTGAGAGTCCTTTTTCCTAGAACTTTCTTTTCCGTTTTTATTTTTAAAAACAAGAAAAATATATGTAGAAGATTCATAGTACTGTGAATCATTCCACCTTCTCAGGTCAATCATGATGGTAGAAGCTATCTAGATGGCATGCAAAGCTTTTTAATTTTATAAAAAAAATTTATTTAGAAATATATTAAAATAATATATTTTTTTATTTTTAAAAATTATTTTTAATATTAATCCATCAAAATAATTTAAAACTACTAAAAAAATCATTTAAAATAGAAAAAAAATACTTATGAATGCGTCCCAAAGAGACCATTAATTGTTGCATCTGTCTGGTCAATTCCCTCCCCAATGTATACTTTTCCTTCGTAATTTCTCAAGTGAAAAGTGAAAGAGAGATGTTTAAATGTAAGTTTGGTTGATTGTTTTTAAAAATATTTTTTATTTAGAAATGTATTAAATAAAAAAAATTAATATCAGCACATGAAAATAATATTAAAATTATTTTTTATTATTTTTAAAAAATTATTTTTGATCTTAATACAACTAAATAATCTAAAAATACTAAAAAAATCATTTAAAAAAAAAAAAAACTTATCAATGCTTCCCAAAGAGACTATTGTTGCATCTGCCTGGTCAATACCATCCCCGATGTATACTTTTCCTTCGTAATTTCTTAAGTGGAAAGTGAAAGGGAGATGTTTTAGCTATATAAGTTTTTGTTTGGAAATTATATGCCATCTATCCATTTAACCTTATCAGCTTCCTCAAAACCCAAAATTCTGAAAAGATGATTATTTTCCAGTGCTGAGATAAAGTAGTGGGCCGGTGTTGCGCAGTTTCCAGTGTAGAGTGACAGGTCGTAAATGTTACTTGTCAACCTATAGGTCCATGGGTCTATTAAATTGATTGCAGAGCACCTAGAAGGAAGCTCCCTTGACTCCTCATAAAAAAACGATGTAAAAAGAGGTCGTATCAATTTATTTGATGAATTATATCTCAATCTTTTCACACTCCTCGTATTGGAGAAATTATTTAACAGCTGAACGAAGATATGATGAGAGAGTTAAGAAAATCAAGAGATCATTGAAATGAAGGAGTTATTACAAAATAGAGGTATCTGGCTAGCAAGCAGTCACGTATCATTGACCAAGTCAAAGGTTACAGTTACTATTACAGCTGTAGAAAGCAGTCACATATCATTGACCAAACAAAGTCTACAATAATTACTACTACAGCTGGAAACAGTTGCATGGACCCACAAACTATAACCTAAATAAAACCGCTGGTGGACGAAAAACAGCTGATCGAAAGAATTTTTAAACTCCCGTGGGTCCCATAGACTGTTTTTTCACCATTAAAAGCCTCTCTCTCTTTCATGGTGCATGTATGGTTGACACCAACTGAGAAGAACCACGTGCATGCCCCTTTCGTTCTTACTATCTCTAGTCCTAAACACATAATCATGCTTTTTTTATATGTATAAAAAAGAGCTCTGATCGTTTTATGGATTGCTATTAAAGAAAGAAAGAAAGAAAGAAAGGAATATGTCTTGTTCAGTGAGTAAACATACAAACTTTTTATATTATCTACCTTTTTATTTATTTTTAAAGAAAAAAATCCTAACTATTTTTTTAGTTGAGATTTTATTATTTTTATTTTTCATATTATATTTTTAATTTATTATTTAAAGAGAATTATTTTTTTTATTTTCTTATTCTATATTAAATTTTAAACTCAACCACAGTTTTAACCAAACACTTCAAAACTTATTTTGAACCGCAGCTAAAGTGTTTTCATGAAACTGTTTTTTTTAAACCTTAACCACAAAAACAAAAGCAATATCAAACACACCCGAAGCCAAATCACAAGCACTAACATCGACGTTGTCGGCACGCAGAGTGTAATTTCAATAATATAAAAAATAAATTAAAAATCAAAATATATTTTGAATTAGATTAAATTAATTTAAAATTCAAATATTTGTTATAAATTATTAACATTTAAAATTTAAATAGAATAAATCTAAAATAGATAAGGAGACGCTAGAAGAGGAGGAGGAAGTTGGACATGATCGCAGGATATAAAAAGAGGAGAGCACATAGATCATCTCCCGTCACTCTCTCCTTCCTTTTTCTTTTCTTTTCAAGTAGTGATAGGCCGTTAATGTTACTTACAAGCCCATTACTGATAATGGGCTCAGTTTAATAGTAGACCTAAGGCCCAAAAGACCTATAGGTCCATGGGTCTATTAAATTGATTGCAGAGCAAATGGGAGTAAGGGTCCTTTGACTTCTCATAAAAAACGAGGTAAAAGAGTTCGTTTTCAGTATACAACTGATTGGTTGTATGACGTGATAATTGTTTTTTCAGAAAAATAAATATATAATTACATTTCAAAAAATTTATACCATTTAATTAAATACATTAATAATCATCTATACTAATAAATAAATAAAATGTTAAAGTGTTTTTTGTACTCGTCTCACTGTAGGTTGAATAATATTTTTTTCTAACCCAATAATTATTATATAAGTGTTATTATATTTATTTTCTTGCATCAAGTAAAGACTGCAATTGTGAATTGCTACAGTAAAATATAGTAGAGATCATGCCTATAAAAAAATATAAGATCTCAAGCTAATTTTTAATGTAGTAAAAAACAAATTGCAATTGCTACAGTAAGACACCTTTTAATAAGTTTTCGTATAATATTTTAAAAAAACAATGTAAAAAGAATTACAAAAGAATGGCATAAATAGACAAAATATAGTGTGATAAATATTCCAAATGTAAAAAATAAGAAATAATATTTATTTTCAAAACAATGTAAGGAAAAAAATATATAATTTTTTTTTCATGAAATACAGAGACAACCTTTTAAGCAAACGATTGACAAATCAATAAACAATCTTTTACATGACTGAGAATTTGAACTGGGAAGGCATGTTCCATGCCTTGATGACCTTTGACTCCCAATTGATTATGAGCATGGTGTGAACACGAATCCTTTCTGGTATCTGCTTAAAAGCTTACTGTTTCATGTACTTAGAAAACACAATGTGAAAGGTATCGAAGCTCAGAATGTTCAAAGAAAACCCTAGTTGACACGTACATGTTGTTTTATATTTGAGAAAAATAGGGAAAGAAGCTTCATGGGATCTTGGTTTTTGTTGCAATATTCCATTGCTAATTTAGATCTTATATACGGCATGGAGCAGCACGGTTGTTGTTGACCACGTGTGATTTTCAGCATATTAACGTCATTCATTTTCATGCTTCAAAACTAACTAATAGATCTCCATTAAAGAAAGCTTCTGCCGCATAAGTGATTCGGATTGTACAGGAGATCTCAGCAAATCAGAAACCGTAATTAAAACATTAAATAATAAGGCTCTTACACTGCACGAAACTAGTATGTTTTTCTCAATGATACACACTATTATGCTCGGCATTTACTATAAATACTTCGATAGGAAGGCCTCATCACACGACCACCACACTCTAGCTAGCAGCTTGAATAGTTTGTGCAACAGAATTTGATACTGCAAACTATTCATCATCAATGGCTGCCCTCCAAATCTCCAACTGCGCGAGTCAAATCTCTTCTGAGGTCCTCATAGCTCTGGTAATGCAAATCCATGCTAGCATATCCACGCTTAGCTCGTTAAGGCCTTCGAAGCATGTTAATAGCATCTTTTCTAACCTTGTGAAACTATGTATCCTCCCATCATCCATAGACATTACTGCCTTGCCTGAAGAAGTGCAAGCAATGAGAGAAAGCCTCATCAATTTATGTGGCCATGCCGAGGGCCTGTTGGAGCTTGAGCTCGCAACGTTCTTGAGCAAAATCCATCAATCTCTGAACAAACTTAACCTTTTTCCCTACTATGGGAACTATGTCAAGCTAGCCAGCATTGAATACAGGATCTTGAATGAAAGCGGGGTGTCGCAGCCAAGGAAGGTGGCTTTTGTGGGTTCAGGCCCATTGCCTCTCACTTCTTTTATAATGGCTACACATCATATGAAACTCACCCACTTTGATAATTTTGACATTGATGAGGCTGCTAATGATGTCGCTCGTCAAATTGTTGCTTCTGATCCTGAACTTGAGAAGAGAATGAAGTTTGAGACAGGCGACATAATGGAGGTTCAAGAGAAGTTGAGTGAATATGATTGCATATTCTTGGCTGCCTTGGTTGGGATGAGCAAAGTAGAAAAAGTCAAGATTCTAAACCACATAAGGAAGTACATGAAGGAGGGTGGGGTTCTGCTGGTGAGGAGTGCGAAAGGGGCTAGAGCCTTTCTCTATCCTGTTGTCGAGGAGCAGGATGTTCTTGGCTTCGAGCTTCTCTCCATCTATCACCCTACCAATGATGTGATCAATTCAGTTGTTCTCCTCCGCAAGCCTGCCTTTTAAAGCATAAAAAGCTTCCATCTCTTGCAAAACTGGTCCAGGAGGCAATTGTGGAGCTCCAATCTTCTCTAGGATCCGTCAGTCTTCTCCACCAGATGATCTTTAAATAGAGAGCTGCTATTTTATCTAGTTTTCTTATTGCTGCTGCTATGTTATCTAAGAGCACCTCTTGGTGTTCTCTGTGGTTGCTTTTCAAGTTTTTTGCAGTTCAGATTTTTCCCTTCAGCTATGTTTTCCTATATGAAGTCTAGCCTGTCCGTCACCACCAAATTTTAATAACCTAAAGATGTTGTATTCCTGGTAAGAAAAAAGAGCTATATATATGATCCTACTGGTTGTGCACATAGAGAGTTCTACTTCCCAATTGGATCAAAGTCAAATCATCTAAACAAATGCAATGCATTTTAGTATCATCAGAATCTCGTGTGGACACGGAAATAATGTTGAATTTATCTTCTACAAATGAATGAAGACTCCTTAAGGGATTGGGAAACTTCAGCTTCTCAAGATTTTCAATGCTTGATGCCGAAATGAAGTTATTACCACAACAAGAAACTTGTCTTTTTGTTCTTCCTTCATTTTTTATTTTGAGGTTAACTAAAAGAAACCCAACCTCGTAATAATTAGATATCCAAGAATTTTCTACTTCAGGAGTAATATTTGTGAATTGAAGTTACTATTCTTACAAGCATAAATCACCAAGTTACTTCAGAAAGGCAAAAATCAATTCTTTAAACGCAAACAACCAGCTATCATTCAAAGATTGCGGTGAGGGGTGTGGACACATCCATTGAGTAAAGATGGTATCAATCGCTACAAGCGCATCCAAGTGGAAAATAATTGATTTACTGATATCTGAGGCGATGAAGAAAATAGAAAAAAATACACGGGCCAAAAGAGTCCGGGAAAAGAATTAGAGTTCCCAGATCCGGCAGTTTCAATATAAATTTCATTTCTACCACCATCCGTTCTTTCTCCTCATCCCAGCACTGCCAGGGCTGCCAAAACCATAATCGGAGTTGCCATATGCATGACCATGGTAGCTGTGACCATGGTTGCTGTGTCCAGGCTCAGAGTTCATGTATACATGCCCAGAGCCTCGTTAATCCAGCTAAACTCCTGGTGTTTTAGTTTATTTTGATGTCTCGAACTACCAAGTCAAGTTAAAATCAAGGAGGGTAATCAAGGTAGAGCTAATTAACATGACATATTTTGTTAAATCCTATTAATTATTCGAACTTGCGATCCAAATCTTTAGATTCAAAGTATTCAATCTGGAAAGAAAAGACATCAAACTCAATTCATAATAAATCTAAAATTAATGGAAAAAAATCAATTATACAAAAGGGATAAAAACAAACAATTAAAAGAGAGTATCAAAATTGAAAAACAAAATAATTTTTTATTTCACCAAATGATGAAATTAAAAAGAAAAATCAATTTAGTAAAAGGACAAAAAATCAAAGATTAATAACCTTACAAAAGGACAAGAGAAAAAAATAGAAATAAATAAATACAGACAAATTTAAAAACATCATTCTGAAAATTTGAAATTAAAAGATAAAATTAAAGATAAATAAATAAATTTACAAAAAAACCAAGAACAAAAAACAAGAAATCGAATGGATAAGGACTAAAGTTGAAACACAAATAATAAAAAAGAATAAGCAAAAAATTTTAAGAGAGAAAGAAGGGGAAAAAAATATAGACTTGCTGGCAGCAAATTAGATCATCACTGCCAACACATTAAGCAATATAATATATAATATTTTTTTAATTTTTTAAAAACTCTTGTTTAATATAATCACATTAAAACGATTTAAAAACACTAAAAAATTATTTTAAATAAAAACAATTTAAATTTTTTTAATTCAAAGACAAATTTTAATTTAAAAAAAAATAAAAATTAATTAAAACGCAAGAACAAGGACATTGTTAAACTAACAAAATGGTATATTCCTTTCTCATTCTTGAATTTGTAATCTATCTCCTGGAAAGAACGCTTGATATCAATAGTTTCACAGACTATCCCTTATCGTGCAAAAAAATGCAGATGACAATGGAAAGTGATTTTCCACTGCGAATTTTTATCCATCAAAATCAATGCATGATTTTCCACAAAAAAAGTAGGGAGTCTTCTATATCCATCATTGTCAAGGAAAGTGAGCTGCTTAGCGGAACCTTTTTTCATGATTTTCAATAAAAAAGACTTTGACTTGGGGTCAACCTTTTAGTTATTGGAGGATTTTTATACACTCAAAGGCTGTCGAGAGAGAAAAATTTAAAATATATTTGTATCCATGAGTCCAAGTTCTTACTTTAGTCAAGCTCAAGAGAGGCAATTTTTAGAGGGTTTTTTAGTGATATGTTAAATTTATGTTTATCACTTTTATTAAAAACAAAAAACATTTAAAAGCATACCATGATAAATATTGATACAATGCTTTAATTAAAAGCATAACATTTAAAAGTATTTTAATATTTAGAATTGATACAATGCTTTAATTAACAAACCAACCTCTTAGATTTAGGTGCACTGAAATATTGTACACCTCTGATAGGAAAATCTTTCATCTATGATAAGCAAGCAAGACATTCTAATATTTAGATTTGATAAATATGGCCAAGAATTTAAGACCAATTTTTGTAGCAGCAAATTAAATATGAGCCACAATCTTAATCATCTTCACTCTCCAGGACCTGATGATATTCCACACCACTTCATTGAAGATCACCGTTGGCGTTCCATGATTGCTTGATTTTTATCCCTCCCATGAAATCCACACCACGTGCCTATTTAATATAATCATGATTGTAGTAAACGATTTCAGTATGTATGCAAGAGTGGTTTTTCATCAAGTGATGAGGAAGCACTGATCCCGAAGCTGGAAATTGTCGAGGGAGAAGTAGCATCCCAAGGTGTTCCCATGACTTCGTTTCTGTCATATTCAATCTCTTGTTGGACGATCAAGTTGTCGGATTTTTGAATCCTCTCCAACACCATTGTGACTTCTTTCATTGTTGGCCTTTCTTTCCCATTCAACCTCAAGCAGCTCCTCGCCAAGCTAGCAACCATCACCACATCCTCTTTTTTCCCTTCCTTCCCAACCTGAGGATCAAGAATATCAAACAGGCAGTTGCTCTCCATGACCATTAGGAAATATGTGGCTAAACTTCTGCCTTGTTCTTCTGATCTTGTGAACGAGATTGCCTTCTGCCCAGTAAGTAACTCAACCAGGACCACACCAAAGCTATAGACATCACTCTTGTCTGTGAACTGGCTTGATTGGAAGTACTCCGGATCCAAGTACCCAAAGGTGCCTTGTACCCGAGTTGTGACATGAGTCTGGTCGACGCTTACTGACCTCGAAGTCCCAAAATCTGCAACTTTGGCTCTATACTTCTCATCAAGCAGTATGTTTGTGGACTTGATGTCTCTGTGAAAAATGGCGATGGAGGCCGCTGAATGTAGATAGAAAAGTGCCCCTGCTACCTCTGTTGCAATCCTTAAGCGCATTTCCCATGTTAAAGGGAATTCCTCATTAGGGTCATGGAGAAACTGGAAAAGGGTCCCATTAGGAATGAATTCATAGACCAGCAATGGAAGTTCAGTATCTAAACAACATCCCAAAAGCTTAACCACATTTCTATGGTTAATCTGGGATAGAAGGACGACCTCGTTGATAAATTGTCTGAGATTCCCTTCATCAATTACTTTGGATTTCTTGACTGCAACGATTTTTCCATCTGCCAACATCCCTTTGTAAACTGTTCCCTGGCCTCCCTGGCCCAGCGTTCTATTCGCATTGTAATGATCAGTGGCCTTGTCTAATTCTTTCGAAGGAAACATTTTGATTTTCTCAACATTGACTTCACCTGAGGATAGTTGTTCTTGCAGTAATAGACCACCATTCCTTTTAAAGTACTTTTTCTTTAGTTTTTCACACCTCTTTCTCTTGAATACTTTGTTCACCCACCATAAACCGATGAATAGAAACAGTACTACTCCAAATCCCACTCCAACACCTGCATAAATCAACCAAATTCAGAAAAACAAATTCTGTCTGTTTGCTTTAGTGATGGGGTAGCATCTGCAATTATTTGATGCTGCTGGGATAGGATTGGTGATTTTGGGGTTGAACAGCTGCAGCAAGGGTCTAGATTTTATCTCTAACTTTTATTTTTCAGATTGTCTTTACTGCTTATCCAGGCAACAGAGACTGTATCCTAAAACATCAGTTGAATTTCCTTCATGATTCATGTACCACTTTGATCAGTGGAGGATCTTGCATAAAATTTCCATCAATTCAACACAATTAAGTACAGTGTTGTAGTTTGTCTCAATATTCTACTTTATTCATGTCAGTTTTGAAAAGAGAATTTGATTCTTAAAAAACATTAAGTTAAATTTTAATTTCTTTTTATAATTTTGATTGTCGGCTTTACCAAGTATATAAATCTTATTTTTAATCTTATGAACAAAAAGAATTATTACAAGCATTTTTCAAGAAAGTGCACTTTTTTACTTGAAACTAATTATTCATACTCGGGAAAGAAGAAAATTGTGAAACAACGATCTAATTACAAATAAAGTTTGTAAAGAAGGCTAATTGACAAAATTGAATGCTTTAAAAGGCTAATTTGTACCCAATCCCCACGAGTAATTGGTTAAAATGGCATCGATAAAAGAATTCCATGTCATTGAATAAATTGATTGATTTGATTTAGTCTATCGACAAATTATATGACCATAATTTTATATATGGAATATTTATAGCTAGAGTGAGATATACAAAAAACCAAATCTCTTAAGTGAAGATATTTTTTATTTTATTTTCAAAGAGAATATTAGAAAATAAAAAATAGGATGTTACTAATTATTTTTTATGTATTATAAAATCCCTCATATATATATAGACACACACACATCTCTAATCACTAGTTATAGGAGCATAAATGTATATACTACTTGAAATAAATAAAGCATTTTCATATAATGATGTCAAACTGAATTTATAAAATAAAAAAAGATCATTTGAATATATTTTTAAATAATTTTTAAAAAAAAAAACAATATCAACTATATTCTCAAATAATCAGGTCTATGGTGACAAGAAAATGCAAAGAAACCTAATTACCTGAAATAATTGTGATGATACCACCTCGTTTACATCCTATTTTACCATCACCGTACTTGCCAATTGGACACCGACACTTGTAATTTCCAATCGTATTCTCGCAAGTACCTTCTTGGCAAGGCTTTTTTCCTTCAATCTTGCATTCATCTTTATCTATTGTAAACATTAAAAATATTAGTAAAAAAACTTGATATACAGATTCAAAAAATAAATATAAAAAAATATATATACATGATCGGGCATGAAGCTCAAGCTAATTATACGTGAAATAGAATGCTTAGCAAAGCCAAATAATGATTTGGAAATCTCAAGCAAGCCTAAATTTCAAGCTTCGAAAACAGATTTCTTTTTATTATTCTTCACCGTGGAGATGGCTAGATTGAGATTTGAGGGTTAAACGCAATAACAAGTGCATAACAAGTATATTCCTTTCCCATTCTTGAATTTGTAATCTATCTTTTCCCGGATTTGAATCTAAGAATACTTCCAAAACAAATACATGTAATCTTGATGAACAGTACTGAACATGACAAGAGACACAACGGGAGCAACAAATATAGCATGCATAAGCATAACTATAATTAAGGATTAAATCATACCAAAAGGCAATAACCAGTTTACCTTGGCATCCTTCCTTGAGATAGGGATTTCCTTCGAACCCTTCATTGCATGAGCAACGATATCCTTGACCACTCTCAGGGTAAGTGCAATCTGCATTAGCGCCGCAAGCATATGCACTTGTATTAGCTTTGGCCTGCTCGCACGTCTTATTTTCAACTACCCATTCAATCACAGCATCTACTGCATCTGTTGCATATGCAACTTTTCTGTATTTTGGCGTGCGAGAGAGCGGCCAATCTGAAATATTCAAGGACCTCGTGTCCGCTAAAAAAGTGAATCCACAGAGGTTGAAGCCCGAAACTTTCGTGTAGTTGTAATAAGTTGATAATGAGTAGTCAAGTGATTTGAGGCCCTTGGGGATTGAGGTCTGGCAGCATCCAGAACCTGAGCAAGGATTTGAATCTGACATTTCCACATTTTCTGTGCATGAGGAGAGACAGGCAACTCCGTAAGTGAACTCAGAGTTGGTCACCTGGCCAAAGGTATCGCAACCAATAGCTGTGAATATATTTCGGGTGTTTGAGAACATGAAGGGGCCTGATCCAAGGTTCACAGACTGCGAGAAGTAGTCCATCTGTATCCCCGTTTTGTCATAGCAGTTGAATGCAGCAGGAATGCCTACAGTTAGTGTGCCCTCCAGCTCTGATATATCGCTAATACGCATGAATCCAAAGCGCAGTTCATCGTTAGAAGTGCAGATTAGGAAGAAGTCGTCGTTCATGGCACAACTTGGTTCCAAAATCCCAAACGGGTAAGAGCATCTCCAATGGGAGTAGGCATTTTGGAGAGCTAAATCTTTAAAATGGATATTTGAATAGTGTATATATAGCTTTTTTGTTGATGTGTGCTTCAATGGTAAGAGCCATTTTGGAGAGTCATTTTTTTATATATTATTTTAAATATAGTGCAATTATTTTGTATGTAGTTTAATTATGCAATTAATTATATAATTAATAGGAATAGGTTATATAATTAAATAATTATTTTTAAAAAACCTTCCAACAATATAATTATTATTTTTTATTATATTTAAATAAAAAAATGAATTTTAAAAAAAAACCTGCAAACTAAAAAACAATATCGCATAATTATTTTATACTAACTATTATTATTTTATAATTAATAATAATAATTAGCCAATAAAACCCCACCAAACCCGTTTAATTCCCCTCCCTCCCCACGCCATCTCCATTTCCATCTCCAATAAACCCTACTTCTCCCCACGCCGTCAACCCCCACACAGCCAGCAAACCCCCATCCAGCTAGCAACCCCCATCCAGCTAGCACACCCCCCCCCCCCCCCCCCCCCCACACACAGCACTCACGGCAGCCCCCAGCCCCAGATCACGACAACACTCACACACACAACACAGCCCCCCAGCCCCAAATCAAGGTATGTGGGTGTACTTTCTTTAATTTTTTTAACATTTGGCTTCTCTCTCATAACATGTAGGAATGGCTTCTCAGCTAAAGAGAAGCCATTTTGGCTACTAGTATGCCTCCCCCGCTGGAGAGCTGAAAAAAAGATGAAAATAGCTAAAAGGACAAAAATTTGGCTTTGCCTACTCAGATACCTCTTCCGCTGGAGATGCCCTAAGGAACACTAACATTCCCACACTTTTCTTGGCAGAGAGGCTTTACATCTGACCTTGCTGTTGATGCAGCCACTGGCCACAACATCATCAGCAAAAACACCCACATGACGATGCACCTCCCAGATTAATAAGCAGCAATTGACCCACAGAAGATTTGCGTAAAGAAGCCCCAAACCAATTCTCTCACCCCCACTAATTTCTGCACCCTCTTTTCTTGTAGAGAGCATATGTATCAATTACTATTACTATTACTATTACTATTACTATTACTATATATATATATATATATATATATATATATATATATATATATATATATATATATATATATATATATATATATATATATTACTAATATACTAAAAGAGATCGGGGGTTGGCACTGTAGACTAGACATTTGTTCTTGGTACTTCGCGCGCGTACATGTGCTTTTTTTTTCGTTCCATTTGATGAACAGTGCTTAACACTTTTGCCCCTGCAATCGCAGCAAAAAATCGAACAAACTCGCGCGCGCACAAAAGAAAAGAGAGAAAAAAAATCCAGAAATCACAATCAAGAACTACAAAACCAACAGATCATAAACCTCAGAACACAAAAAAATAAAAATTTGTTTCCATCTGTGATCCCACCTTGGTAAATTTCCTGGAGTTGACTCAACTCCACTGCAACAAAAACTACTCCAGTTCTCAAAATCTACACTCAAAGCACACATTTTTTACTATTTATCTATCTGAATCTTCATCATATGTGTAAACGAACACGCAGAATGAGAGTTACGGGAAGGAAAAAAAAAGCAACCACACCAAATCACTCAAAGTTTCAGTCCGTTTTCTTTACTTTTCTGTTTTTTGCAGCGAAGATTTAAGTTCTAATGGAGCGAAAGCAAACCAGAGAATGAGAGACGTTTTGGAGCAGAGAGGAGGTAAAAGCAGGGAAGAGGAGAGAGAGAGAGAGATTGGAATGGAAAAAAAAAAAGGAAAAGGAGGTATTTATATTTAGTTTTTAAAATAATTTTTATTTAAAAATATATTAAAATAATATTTTTTTATTTCTAAAAAATATTCTTAATATCAATACATCAAAAATATCTAAAAACATTCAAAAAAATTAATTTTAAATAAAAAAATAGAATATTAATTATGTATATAATATTTATAATGACAACTATAAGAATTGTAACAAAAATTCATTGGTCAATATTATTTTTTTAAAATATAACTTTTGCGTCTTTTTTTATTTATAATATTTCAGCTCTCATATTACCTTAAAAAAAATGAAACCACACATTGACGAGACAAGTGGAAAAAATATGTCAAATTATCTACAATAATAAAACAAATTGCCCTATGTTTCGCCTCAGCCAACACCAAATTTTTGAGCATGTAACAGAATTGTTAATGGTTTTTTAAAAAAATATTATACATCTGAGTTAAATAATCTACTTAAAAAATTGAAGATTATACAGTTTTTCTATGTATTTATTTTACTATAGATAGGACATTTAGAATAATGATAATAATTATTTTTAGGATTTTTTCCTTAAAAAATAGGTGAGGCTAATTATATATTATGATATTTTTTTGATATTAACGTCTTAAATGTATATAAAAAAATGAAAAAAAAAATTTTTTTTTCTTGTTGATCTTTTGTTAAAGTTTTTAGGATTTTTTTAGTCTTTCATTTATTTTATTTTTTTCATTATTAACACAACAACAACAACAACAATAATAATAATTTCAATTATTCTTCTTACTTACTCTTTTGTTAATGTTTTTAAGTTTTTTCCTCTCAGGATAATTTGATGATTTTTATTGTTTTGACAGTAATAGCAATGATAATTTGACATATTAAGACTTCGATGTTTCTATTTTTATAATAGGGTGTGGTGATCTGTTTTATTATATTAAATTTTGTATATATAAATATTATATTTTAATTGTGGACCAGCAAATCCTATTAATTTCTTTAATCCCAACAATTATAAAAATTGCTTGCTCAGCCCGCAGCGTAGTGTGGTCAATTTCTGTAATTTTCAAGTCAAATGATTATTTTTTCAGCTAATAATTTTTATTTTTGCTTTATCATTTATTTTATTTTTTTATTTGCCTTTTCTTTTAGTTTTTTTATTTCTTTTTTATTATTTTCAAGTCAGATGAATTTTTTTTACCTGATAATTTTGATTTTATTTTTTTGTTTGATCTTTTGTTAAAGTTATTATGATTTTTTTAGTCTTTCATTTATTTCTGTTTTTTTTTCATTATTAACACAATAATAATAATAATAATAATAATAATAAATTTAGTTATATTTCTTGCTTACTCTTTTGTTAATGTTTTTGAGTGTTTTTTCTCTCAGAATAATTTGATAATTTTAATTGTTGTGGCAGTAATAGCAATGGTAATTTTAGATATTAGGACTTCGATGTTGCTATTTTTATAATAGGGTGTGGTAATCTGTTTTATTATATTAAAGTTTGCATATATAGATATTATATTTTAATTTCTTTAATCCCAACAATCATAAAAAAAAAATTTCTCAGCCCGCAACGTAGTGCGGTCAATTTTTTTAATTTTCAAGTCAAATGATTTTTTTTTCAGGTAATAATTTGTATTTTTGTTTTATCATTTATTTTATTTTTTTATTTGCTTTTTTGTTAATGTTTTTAAATTTTTTTTAGTCTTTGATTTGATTTTGTTTTTTTGTTATTAACGCAATAATAATATTAATATTAAGAATAATAATAATAATTTTAGTTTTTGTTCTTACTTTCTTTTTTGTTAATTTTTTTGTGTTTTTTTCTCGAGGTAGTTTAATAATTTTTATTGTTTTGACAGTAATAGTGATGATAATTTTAGAAGTTAAGATTTTGATGTTACTATTGTTATGATAGGGTATTTTGATCTGTTTCATTATATTAAACTTTATATGTAGAAATATTATATTTTAATCTGAATAATTGTAAAAATTGTTTGCTCCGCCCGCAACGTAGTGCGGGCATTTAACTAGTATATATATAAACGGCGTGCCACATTTACTGTGGCTTTTTTTCCTGTAACGCAAGACTCATGTGCACTGTGGATTGGAATAGTGACATGAAAACATAATATTAGTACAATTTTTATACAAAGACAGAACAAAGACATGGCTTCGGCTGAGTGGTTAAGGCGCGCGCTTTGTAAAGTAGGACAGGAGTTCGAATCTCCCAGGCGACGAAAATGGTTTTGGATTTTTAATATCATATTATTCAGATAATATAAATATTGTATACTATGTTAGACAAAGAAACTGGTTAGGCCGAGTGGTTCAGAACTGCGCCACAGGAGTCGGGAGTTCGAGTTCCAGGGGGGGCGAAAAACTGATTTCCTTTTGTTTTTTTTCTTCTTTTTAAACGTTTTTCTTCTTTTTAAACGTTTTTTTCTTCTTTTTAAACGTTTTTTCCTTTTTAAACTTTTTTTTCTAACTGTGGTGTCAAGGGCAGTTTATGCGCACCACGATTAATCTCTCGGTCCAATTTTTTTACTGTTTTTTTCCTCTACTTATACATTTTTTTAAGTTTATTTTTTGATAATCGGGGTGTCTGTGTTGGCTTATTTTCAATTTATGTATTCATCTTTTTGTCGGTAGAAAATTAACTATTTATTGTTTTTATTTGATTATTGGAGGGTTCTTTTATATTAATTCATTTATTTATTTATTTTAAATTCTTAGACAATGTATATTTTTTATTCGTATTTATACATCTATATTTTTAGTTTTTTTTATAGTTTTTTTTTTGGGATTTTTTTTATCAGTTCAATCCTGAGATTTAAATTTAAATTGGTAGCCATTTTAAATTTAATATTGCTTCCTTTTTCCCTTTATTTTTTTTTTGTTTTCTATTATTTTTATTTGTTCTTTGGATTAAATGATTTTTATGATTTTACTATTTGCGCAATGATAATGATAATTTTTATTATTGGTTTTTGATTACTTTTTTTAAAAAATCTTTTGCTTTTTTTAATAATTTTTCAGTGCAGTTAAATTATTTTAATTATTTTGACAGTAATGTTGATAATAATTTTAACTGTTGTAGTAAGTAATGATAATGACAATAACATAAGGATATATTTTCGATTTATGTTTTTTTCTTTTTTGTTGATAGAAAATTAACACTTATTTTATACTGGTTATTTCATTGAAACCTACTAAACAGATAAATTTATGTCCATTTAAAATTCATATATTTTATAGGAAACTTTCACTTCACAAAAATTATATTCAGATTTATTATTTTGTCTAAATTTATGTTATGATAAAAAAATCATACATAATAAATATTTTTTTACATTGAAAAAAATATGGTTCCGTCCGCGACGAGGCGCGGGTGCCATGGCTAATAATAGTGCCATGTATATTTTATTTTTTTTATTTAGATTGAATTATAAAATGAACTAATCTTAACACAGTTAACTCAATAAATCAGATATCCGAGTTTTGTTGTTTTTTTAATGATGATGATAAATTTATGTTGGTTATTTCGTTGGGAACTACTAAACAGATAAATTTATATCGCTTTAAAATTCATATATTTTATTGAAAACTTTCACTTGACAAGAATTCTGCACAAATTTGTTATTTTGGCTAAATTTATATTATAATAAAAATAATACACACAATTAATATTTTTTACGTTGAAAAAAATATTGTGCCGCCCGCGGCGAAGCGCGGGGGCATTGTCTAGTATCTATATATAAGCGAATTAACACAGACCACTGGAAAAAAATTGTTAACATGACTAAGTCCAACACTACAGGGTCGATAGAGTCTTAGAGTCCAGTCCACAGTGATTTGTGCATGCGTGAACAGTGGCTAGCTACAGTAAACGATCCATTTTGTTTTAGCTATTAGGTAATTACAATAATATTTTTTAATTTTTAAAAAATTATTTTTAATATTAATACATCAAAATAATCTAAAGATACTATAAAATTCATTTAAAATTAAAAAAAAATATTTTTTTCTTAAAAATACTTATGAATGCTTCCAAAAAAAAAAGATCATTGTTGTATCTGCCTGGTCAATTCCCTCCCCAATGTATACTTTTCCTTCGTAATTTCTCAAGTTGAAAGTGAAAGAAAGATGCTTTGGCTATATAAATTTCTGTTTGGAAGTGTGTTTGAAATTGTTTTTTAAAGTATATTTCATTGAAAAATACATCAAAATGACATTTATTTTATTTTTATAAAATTATTTTTAATATCAGCATATGAATATGATCTAAAAAAACTAAAAAACTTAATTTCAAATAAAAAATAAAAATAAGATTTTTAATTTTTTAAAAAAACATTCTTAAAACGCAATGTCAAACACCCTCTAAGTTTTCCCGTGATCAATTAAAACTTTCATTCACTTTAGGTTTCAAACATTCATTCACTTTAGGTTTCGTTCATTAATTAAATTGGTTATTTTACCTATCCATTTATTTGATGAATTATATCTCAATCTTTTCATTGACAAATGCATCAAAATAATATTTATTTTATTTTTAAAAAAATATTTTTAATATTAGCACATAAATATGATCTAAAAATACTAAAAAACTTAATTTAAAATAAAAAATAAAAATATATTTTTTTAATTTTTTCAAAAACATTTTTAAAACAGTGTCAAACAACCCCTAAGTTTTTCCCATAATCAATTAAAACATTCATTCACTTTAGGTTTCGTTCATTAATTAAATTGGTTATTTTACCTATCAATTTATTTGATGAATTATATCTCAATCTTTTCACACTCCTCGTATTGGAGTTTTTTATTTTAATTTTAAGAAATTATTTAAGTGCTGAAGGAAGATATGATGAGAGACTTGAAGAAATCATTGAAATGAAGGAGTTATTACAAAATAGAGGTGCCTGGGTAGCAAGCAGTCACGTATCATTGACCAAATCAAAGTCTACAATTGCTACTACAGCTGTAGGAAACCCCAATGAAGGAGTTATTACAATGTCTCTATCCAGACATCCAAATCAAAATCTAGATTTTTTAAAATATCATCCATGGATTTTTCCTTTGACTGGCTATTATATGCCACCCATCCATTAAATTTTTTTGATATTTTTATATCATTTTTTATATGTTTAAATCAAAAATTATTTTTTAAAAAAAAATATATCATTTTGATATATTTTTTAATGAAAAATATTTTTAAAAACAATTTCAAAAATACTCCATCAGTCCATTCATGTATTAGAAAACACAAAGTGAAAGGCATCGAAGCTCAGAATGTTCAAAGAAAAATATATATAGAAGATTCACAGTACTGTGAATCATTCCACCTTCTAAGGTCAATCATGATGGTAGAGGCTATCTAGATGGCATGCAAAGCTTTTGAATTTATTTATTTATTTAGTAATATATTATAATAATATTTTTTTATTTTCAGAAATTATTTTTCATATTAATACATCAAAACAATCTAAAATTACTAAAAAAAATCATTTAAAATAGAGAAAAAAATACTTATGAATGCTTCCCAAAGAGACTGTTGTTGCATCTGCCTGGTCAATTCCCTCCCCAATGTGTACTTTTCCTTCGTAATTTCTAAAGTGGAAAGTGAAAGAGAGATGTTTTAGCTATATAGTGTTTGTTTGGTAATGTGATTGATATTGTTTTTTAAAATATATTTTACTTAGAAATATATAAAAATAATATTTTTTTTATTTTAAAAAAAATCATTTTTGATTTCAGCACATGAATATAATCTTAAAACACTAAAAAAAATTAATTTAAAATAAAAAAAAAAATCTTTTTAATTTTTTTCAAAAATATCTTGAAATGAAGTGTCAAACACCCCCTAATTTTATTCCGTAATCAATTAAAACTTTCATTCACTTTAGGTTTCGTTCATTAATTAAATTGGTTATATTACCTGTCCATTTATTTGATGAATTATATCTCAATCTTTTCACACTCCTCGTATTGGAGAAATTATTTAACAGCTGAACGAAGATATGATGAGAGAGTTAAGAAAATCAAGAAATCATTGAAATGAAGGAGTTAGTACAAAATAGAGGTGCCTGCCTAGCAAGCAGTCACGTAGCATTGACCAAATCAAAGTCTACAATTCATCATGAAGTCTCGCCATCTCATCATGAAGTTTGTCTGTCTGGTTATGCACTTTCTCAGCGTTTGCAAAGTTTGAATATTAAAACACTACGAATTGATCACAAATTCTTAATTGTAGTGTTAAAAAGTTTCTATCAACTCCACCGGACAACCCAGTCTCCATCCACACATTCAAATCAAAATCTAGATGGATCAAAATATCATCCATGGATTTTTCCTTTGAGTGGCTATTATATGCCATCCATCCATTTAACCTTATCAGCTTCCTCGAAACCCAAAATTCTAAAAAGACGATTATTTTCCAGTGCTGAGATAAAGTAGTGGGTACTGCGCAGTTTCCAGTGTACAAGGACAGCTCCAATTCTATAGACATCACCATCCCCTCGCTCTCTCCTTCCTTTTAATTCTTTTCAAGTTACTTGCAAGCCTATTAACGATAATGGGCTCAATTTGATAGTAGACCTAAGGCCCAAATTGATTGCAGAGCAACTGGAAGGAAGGCTCCCTTGACTCCTCATAAAAAACAGAGTAAAAAACAGTTCTTTTCAGTATACAACTAATTGGTTATTTGATGTGATAATTTTTTTTGACAGAAAAATAAATATATTATCTTTTCAAATGTATTTTTTATAAAAAAAAATAATTATACCATTTAATCAAATAAATCAATAATCATCTACACTAATAAATAAATAAAATATTAAAGTGTTTTTTTTACTCGTCTCATTGTAGTTTGAATAATATTTTTTTCTAACATAATAATTATTGTGTAAGTGATATTATATAATTTTTTTGACATGAAGTAAAACCTGTAATTGTGAATAATAAAATTGATACTTACATATAACAAAATATATTGGAGATCATGCGTATTAAAAAAAATGTAAGATCTCTAGCTAATTCTTAATGTAGTAAAAAACAAATTGCAATGCTACAGTAAAACACCTTTTAATAAGTTTTTGTATAATATTTAAAAAAAAATGTAGAAAGAAATTACAAAACAATGGCATAAATAGACCAAATATATAGTGTGATAAATATTCCAAGTGTAAAAAATAAGAAATAAAAAAAAAGTGTAAAATATTTTGTTTTCATGAAATAGAAAGACAACCTTTTATGCAAAGGATCGACAAATCAATAAACAACCTTTTACATGACTGAGAATTTGAACTGCGAAGGCATGTTCCATGCCTTGATGACCTTTGACTCCCAATTGATTATTAGCATGGTGTGAACATGAATCTTTTTTAGTATCCGCTTAAAAACTTACTGTTTCAGAGTGTTTAGATTACATTTCAAAAATATTTTTGAAAAAAATTAAAATATTTTTATTTGTATTTTTCTACTAAATTAAAAAAATGATGTTCATAGATTATTTTTATGTACTGATATCAAAAATAATTTTTAAAATATAAAAAAATTATTTTAATACATTTCTGAATAAAAAATATTTTTAAAAATATTTTCAATTAAAATCCCAAAAGTCACTTCATGTATTAGAAAACACAATGTGAAAGGCATCCGAGCTAATTGACACGTAGAGGCTGTTTTATATTTGAGAAAAATAGGGACAGAAGCTTCATGGGATCTTGTTTTTTGTTGCAAAATTCCATTGCTAATTAAGATCTTATATACGGCATGGAGCAGCACGGTTGTTGTTGACCACGTATGATTTTCAGCATATTTATGTCATTCATTTTCATGCTTCAATACTAACTAATAGATCACCATTAAAGAAAGCTTCTGCCGCATAAGTGATTCAGATTATACAGGAGATCTCAGCAAATAAGAAACCCTAATTAATAACATTAATTAATAAGGCTCTTACACTGTACGAAAGTTGTATGTTTTTCTCAATGATACACACGATTATACTCGGTATTTACTATAAATACTTCGATAGGAAGGCCTCATCACACGACCAGCACACTCTAGCTAGCAGCTTGAATAGTTTGTGCAAAAGAATTAATTTGATACTGCAAGGTATTCATCATCAATGGCTGCCCTCCAAATCTCCAACTGCGCGAGTCAAATCTCTTCTGAGGTCCTCATAGCTAGGGTAATGCAAATCCATGCTAGCATATCCACGCTTAGCTCGTTAAGGCCTTCGAAGCAAGTTAATAGCATCTTTTCTAACCTTGTGAAACTATGTATCCTCCCATCATCCATAGACATCACTGCCTTGCCTGAAGAAGTGCAAGCAATGAGAGAAAGCCTCATCAATTTATGTGGCCATGCCGAGGGCCTGTTGGAGCTTGTGTTCGCAATGTTCTTGAGCAAAATCCATCAACCTCTGAACAACCTTAACCTTTTTCCCTACTATGGGAACTATGTCAAGCTAGCCAGCATTGAATACAGGATCTTGAATGAAAGTGGGGTGTCGCAGCCAAGGAAGGTGGCTTTTGTGGGTTCAGGCCCATTGCCTCTCACTTCTTTTATAATGGCTACACATCATATGAAACTCACCCACTTTGATAATTTTGACATTGATGAGGTTGCTAATGATGTCGCTCGTCAAATTGTTGCTTCTGATCCTGAACTTGAGAAAAGAATGAAGTTTGAGACAGGAGACATAATGGAAGTTCAAGAGAAGCTGAGTGAATATGACTGCATATTCTTGGCTTCCTTGGTTGGCATGAGGAAAGTAGACAAAGTCAAGATTCTAGGCCACATAAGGAAGTAAATGAAGGAGGGTGGGGTTCTGCTGGTGAGGAGTGCGAAAGGGGCTAGAGCCTTTCTCTATCCTGTTGTCGAGGAGCAGGATGTTCTTGGCTTTGAGCTTCTCTCCATCTATCACCCTACCAATGATGTGATCAATTCAGTTGTTCTCCTCCGCAAGCCTGCCTTTTAAAGCATAAAAAGCTTCCTTCTCTTGCAAAACTGGTCCAGGAGGCAATTGTGGAGCTCCAATCTTCTCTAGGATCCGCCAGTTGATCTTTAAAAAAGAGCTGCTATTTTATCTAGTTTTCTTAGCTACCTCTTGGTGTTCTCTGTGTTTGGTTTTCAAGCTTTTGCAGTCCTGATTTTTCCCTTCTGCTATGTTTTCCTATATGAAATCTCGCCTGTCCGTCACCACCAAATTTTAATAACCTAAAGATGTTGTATTCCTGGTAAGAACAAAGAGCATATATGTGATCCTACTGTTTGTGCACATAGAGAGTTCTACTTCCCAATTCGATCAAAGTCAAATCATCTAAACAAATGCAATGCATTTTAGTATCATCAGAATCTCGTGTGGACACAGCAATAATGTTGAATTTATCTTCTATGAAAGTTAATCAAGACTCCTTAAGGGATTGGGAAACTTCAGCTTCTCAAAGATTTTCAATGCTTGATGCCGAAATGAAGTTATTTCCACAACAAGAAACTAGTCTTTTTGTGTCCTTCATTTTGTATTTTGAGGTTAAGTAAAAAATTATGGAAAGAAACCCAGCCTCGTAATAATTAGATATCCAAGAATTTTCAGCTTCAGGAGTAATATTTGTGAATTGAAGTTACTATTCTTACAAGCATAAATCACCAAGTTACTTCAGAAAGGCAAGCAATATCAAACACACCCGAAGCCAAATCACAAACACTAACATCGACGTTGTCGGCAAGCAGAGTGTAATTTCAATAATATAAAAAAAAATAAAAAATCAAAATATATTTTGAATTAGATTAAATTAATTTAAAATTCAAATATTTGTTATAAATTATTAACATTGAAAATTTAAATAGAATAAATCTAAAATAGATAAGGAGACGCTAGAGGAGGAGGAGGAAGTTGGACATGATCGCAGGATATAAAAAGAGGAGAGCACATAGATCATCTCCCGTCGCTCTCTCCTTCCTAGTTTTTTTTCTTTTCAAGGAGTGATAGGCCGTTAATGTTACTTACAAGCCCATTACCGATAATGGGCTCAATTTGATAGTAGACCTAAGGCCCAAATAAGACCTATAGGTCCATGGGTCTATTAAATTGATTGCATAGCAGCTGGGAGTAAGGGTCCTTTGACTTCTCATAAAAAACGATGTAAGGGCATCTCCAGCGGTAGGAGGCATCCGGGAAGCCAAAGCCAAAAATTCAAATATTTGGCTTTTTTGGGTTGATTTTCGTCTCCAGCGGGAGGAGCAAAATGAAGAGCCAAAATGGCTTCTTCATTTTCTGGAGGCATCCGGGAGCTATTCCCACATATCAGAACCTGCAGAGGCAAATAAAAATGACCGTTGAAATAGATCCGTTGGTCATGCTACAATAAAAAAACCCAGCAACAAAGAAATTGAAACACACAACACACAACTGATTCAACAAAGCAACATCAACCCAGAATTCAACAATTTTACACCCATCAACACAGCAACCCACAGAATTAAAAAATTGAAAAAACATTTGATTTTGCATCCAATCCGAAGAAGAAAAGTTGGCGAGAAAATACCTTCATCAAAGTTCAAAATCCAACGAGCAGATTGCATCTTCGGTTCCTGTCAAACCTTCTGCCCCAGAATCTTCGGTTTGTTTTCTTAAATTGATATATTTTTTGTTAAGAAATAAAGAAAGATGAAGAAGGGGAGGAAGGATACCATGCATCGGTGACTTAAAAGGAAATGAAGGGAAAAACAAAATACATGAAAAACAAAAACAAAAATAAAGAAAGATAAAGAAAGATGAAGAAGGGAATATGTTTGGCTTTGTAAAGGAGATGGATCGAAGGGAAGGGTTGACAGATCGAGAGAGAGAGAGACAAGAGGGGGGGGTTGGCGGCTGGGGAGAAGAAAAGAAATGGGGTAGGGTTTTTTAGCTTTAAGTTTGAGATGGGGAATGGACGGGTGGGTGGGTATTTATGTTAATTATTATTATATTATAATAATAATTATTATATAATTAGTATTATTAATTATAATAATAGTTAGCATAAAAAAATATGGGTATTAATTTGATTGAATTATTTGTAATGAAATGTATTTTAATTAATTATGTTTAAACTTATTGGTTATTTGTTAATGTGTTCATTTTGTTTTTTTAAGTTTTTCTCACACTCGAAGAGAATAAGTAACATTAATTAACTTCAAATACAACAATCATAAAAAAGCATACAAATTACTTGAAAAACATACAATAAGTAGCTTAAATTTCCAATTTCAAATATTGCGGGTCTTTTAATTATATTTAAATTTATTTTTTTTAATTTAAATAAAATTAAAAAATTAATAATTATATTGTTGGAGGGTTTTTTTAAAGTAATTATTTAATTATATAACTTACTCCTGTTAATTGTATAATTAATTGCATAATTAAATTATATACAAAATAATTGCATTACATTAAAATAGTAATATAAAAAAAATGGCTCTCCAAAATGCCTTTTACCATTAAAGTGCACATCAACAAAAAAGCCATATATACACTATTCAAACATCCATTTTAAAGATTTAGCTCTCTAAAATGCCTACTCCCACTGGAGATGCTCTAAAAGAGTTCGTTTTCAGTATACAACTGATTGGTTGTTTGACGTGATAATTGTTTTTTGTCAGAAAAATAAATATATAATTACATTTCAAAAAATTTATACCATTTAATTAAATACATTAATAATCATCTATACTAATAAATAAATAAAATGTTAAAGTGTTTTTTTTGTACTCGTCTCATTGTAGGTTGAATAATATTATTTTCTAACCCAATAATTATTGTATAAGTGTTATTATTATTTTATTTTATTTTGCATCAAGTAAAGACTGAAATTGTGAATTGCTACAGTAAAATATAGTAGAGATCATGCCTATAAAAAAAAAATATAAGATCTCAAGCTGATTTTTAATGTAGTAAAAAACAGATTGCAATTGCTACAGTAAGACACCTTTTAATAAGTTTTCGCATAATATTTTAAAAAAACAATGTAAAAAGAAATTACAAAAGAATGGCATAAATAGACAAAATATAATGTGATAAATATTCCAAATGTAAAAAATAAGAAATAATATTTATTTTCAAAATAAATGTAAAGAAAAAAATATATAAATTTTTTTTTCATGAAATACAAAGACAGCCTTTTAAGCAAATGATTGACAAATCAATAAACAATCTCTTACATGACTGAGAATTTGAACTGGGAAGGCATGTTCCATGCCTTGATGACCTTTGACTCCCAATTGATTATGAGCATGGTGTGAACATGAATCCTTTCTGGTATCTGCTTAAAAGCTTACTGTTTCATGTACTTAGAAAACACAATGTGAAAGGTATCGAAGCTCAGAATGTTCAAAGAAAACCCTGGTTGACACGTAGAGGTTGTTTTATATTTGAGAAAAATAGGGAAAGAAGCTTCATGGGATCTTGGTTTTTGTTGCAATATTCCATTGCTAATTAAGATCTTATATACGGCATGGAGCAGCACGGTTGTTGTTGACCATGTGTGATTTTCAGCATATTAACGTCATTAATTTTCATGCTTCAATACTAACTAATAGATCTCCATTAAAGAAAGCTTATGCCGCATAAGTGATTCGGATTGTACAGGAGATCTCAGCAAATAAGAAACCTTAATTAATAACATTAATTAATAAGGCTCTTGCATTGTACGAAAGTTGTATGTTTTTCTCAATGATACACACGATTATGCTCGGCATTTACTATAAATACTTCGATAGGAAGGCCTCATCACACGACCAGCACACTCTAGCTAGCAGCTTCAATAGTTTGTGCAACAGAATTTGATACTGCAAACTATTCATCATCAATGGCTGCCCTCCAAATCTCCAACTGCGCGAGTCAAATCTCTTCTGAGGTCCTCATAGCTCGGGTAATGCAAATCCATGCTAGCATATCCAAGCTTAGCTCGTTAAGGCCTTCGAAGCAAGTTAACAGCCTCTTTTCTAACCTTGTGAAACTATGTATCCTCCCATCATCCATAGACATTACTGCCTTGCCTGAAGAAGTGCAAGCAATGAGAGAAAGCCTCATCAATTTATGTGGCCATGCCGAGGGCCTGTTGGAGCTTGAGTTCGCAACGTTCTTGAGCAAAATCCATCAATCTCTGAACAACCTTAACCTTTTTCCCTACTATGGGAACTATGTCAAGCTAGCCAGCATTGAATACAGGATCTTGAATGAAAGCGGGGTGTCGCAGCCAAGGAAGGTGGCTTTTGTGGGTTCAGGCCCATTGCCTCTCACTTCTTTTATAATGGCTACACATCATATGAAACTCACCCACTTTGATAATTTTGACATTGATGGGGCTGCTAATGATGTCTCTCGTCAAATTGTTGCTTCTGATCCTGAACTTGAGAAGAGAATGAAGTTTGAGACAGGCGACATAATGGAAGTTCAAGAGAAGCTGAGTGAATATGACTGCATATTCTTGGCTGCCTTGGTTGGGATGAGCAAAGTAGACAAAGTCAAGATTCTAGGCCACATAAGGAAGTACATGAAGGAGGGTGGGGTTCTGCTGGTGAGGAGTGCGAAAGGGGCTAGAGCCTTTCTCTATCCTGTTGTCGAGGAGCAGGATGTTCTTGGCTTCGAGCTTCTCTCCATCTATCACCCTACCAATGATGTGATCAATTCAGTTGTTCTCCTCCGCAAGCCTGCCTTTTAAAGCATAAAAAGCTTCCATCTCTTGCAAAACTGGTCCAGGAGGCAATTATGGAGCTCCAATCTTCTCTAGGATCCGTCAGTCTTCTCCACCAGCTGATCTTTAAATAGAGATCTGCTATTTTATCTTGTTTTCTTATTGCTGCTGCTATGTTATCTAAGAGCACCTCATGGTGTGCTCTATGTTTGGTTTTCAAGCTTTTTTCAGTCCGGATTTTTCCCTTCAGCTATGTTTTCCTATATGAAGTCTAGCCTGTCCGTCACCACCAAATTTTAATAACCTAAAGTTGATGTATTCCTGGTAAGAAAAAAGAGCTATATATATGATCCTATTGTTTGTGCACATACAGAGTTCTACTTCCCAATTCGATCAAAGTCAAATCATCTAAACAAATGCAATGCATTTAAGTATCATCAGAATCTCGTGTGGACACAGCAATAATGTTGAATTTATCTTCTACGAATGTTAATGAAGACTCCTTAAGGGATTGGGATACTTCAGCTTCTCAAGATTTTCAATGCTTGATGCCGAAATGAAGTTATTACCACAGCAAGAAACTTGTCTTTGTGTGCTTCCTTCCTTTTTTATTTTGAGGTTAAGTAAAAGAAACCCAACCTCGTAATAATTAGATATCCAAGAACTTTCTACTTCAGGAGTAATATTTGTGAATTGAAGTTACTATTCTTACAAGCATAAATCACCAAGTTACTTCAGAAAGGCAAAAATCAATTCTTTAAACGCAAACAACCAGCTATCATTCAAAGATTGCGGTGAGGGGTGTGGACACATCCATTGAGTAAAGATGGTATCAATCGCTACAAGCGCATCCAAGTGGAAAATAATTGATTTACTGATATCTGAGGCGATGAAGAAAATAGAAAAAAATACACGGGCCAAAAGAGTCCGGGAAAAGAATTGGAGTTCCCAGATCCGGCAGTTTCAATATAAATTTCATTTCTACCACCAACCGTTCTTTCTCCTCATCCCAGCACTGCCAGGGCTGCCAAAAGCATAATCGGAGTTGCCATATGCATGACCATGGTTGCTGTGTCCAGGCTCAGAGTTCATGTATACATGCCCCGAGTTGTTGTATGAATACCAGAGATGGTGCATACGTTCAAATTCTAAACCACCATCACTTGGGGCATCTCCTTAGATCATGAAAGGATGATTCGGCAATTGAGAAAATAGAACAATACAGTCAATGCTGAGCTAAATCATGGACAAGAAACACAAGGATATTAATATTCATATAGACAGACCTAAACCTCAATCACAAAACATCAACATGTCATTATGCATTTCATCCATGAAAGCATCATGCACATATAGATGAAATTTTGTCCTTAACCATAATTTATATTTTATTATTGTGTTTAATTTAAATTAGATTATAAAATAAACTAATTATGATGCAGTGGATTCGATGATGCAAGTATCCGAAATCTTATTTCTTTTTGAATGACGATAATAATTTTATGCTGGTGATTTTGTCGAAACTTGTTAAATAGATAAATTTATATCGATTTAAAATTCATATATTGTATTGAAAACTTGTGTTTCACAAAAATTATATACATATTTATTATTTTGCTCAAATTTATAATGTTATATAAAAATCTCACACTTTTAATATATTATTTTGTATTGAAAAAAATACGATTTGGGCCTCGGTGAAGAGAGAGTAAATGACTTAGGGTGTGTTTGGTATTGTTTTTGCTTTTGTAGTTGGATTTTAAAAAAAGCAGTTTCATGAAAAGCACTTTAGCTGTGGTTCAAAATAAGTTTTGAAGTGTTTGGTTAAACTGTGGCTGAGTTTGAGGTTGATAAAAAACAATTTCGTGTGTTTAGTTAACATGTCTTTTATATTGCTGTCAACTTATGAAATTACTTTAAAGTGTGTGTGTGTGTGTGTGTGTGTGTGTGTGTGTATAGTTTTTTAAATATTTAATAATTATAATAATAAAATATAATTAATAATTCAAGTAAATTAGACATTTGTTTTTATTCTCCTATCAAACTACTTGTAATTTTATCACGAGCTAAATCCATACGTGAAGGTTTGTGCGATCCTATAATAACATATAGTAAAATATCATCTGAAATAAAATTAGGATTACGAGGCAAAAATTATATTGTGATCTTCTTCTAATATATTTATTTATATTTTAATTCATTTTTAAATTATTTTAATATTAAAAATATATTTTTTATAAAAAAAAACTCTTAACTTCCTAGACCCCCTCCCTCTCTCAACCCCACACCCCCCCACCCCCCCTAACCCGGACTTTGAAATCACTAAGGCAATAAACCATATATGAAAAAACACCCCATCCTGGTGTTTCATTAAATACAAGAAAAGCACCTAAAGAGTGATTTTCTCGCGCTGGCGGTTTACAAGGATTTAATACGTTCTGCCCAGCTAAATTTCAGCTTTTAATATTTTACCAAACACTAGGATAGGAAGCTTTTTTACACCCAACCTTCTTAGTTGTGGATCTATAGTAAAATAAGAAAGGGTGAACACTGCATGTTCAATATTTTGACTATAACTTTTTTTTTAATTTATAATTTAGAAACACTGAAATGGTTGGTTTTGTTCTTGTGATCAATTAAAAACACAATTATATATATCTACTGAAACAAAGTGGTTAGCTTAATTTAATAAAATGAATGTAAATTTACTTCACGCCATTAGAGAACACGTGTAACGCCATTAGAGAATACATGTGTATACACGTGTGTGACCTGAGATATCAACTAGTGCAAGAGTACCGTCGAATTGCAAGCACATTGAATGAGTCAATAATCTTTGTTTTGTAAACACACAATTTTATTTGAATATATAATTTATGGAACAAAGAGAGGAAAGTCTGGAAGCATGTGAAGCTAGCTTTCATAAAGCTACAGGATATTCAAAAACAAAGCTAAAGCGTCGTAGCTTCTTACATGCACAAAGAACTGAGAATTTATTTGACATGGTTGAGAGTAATTCATACTAATAAAAGGATCGCTCTAGTTTTAAATACTATCAGTGTAGTTCTCGATCTGAAATGATATCACAGTCTGAGAAGGAGTCATTGGTTGATCTGCTTCCTTGCTAGGTGATTGTAATGTTTCCCCTAACAAGTAGTCTGTCTCGTCGCTGTTTTGCTGAGTCCATGATTTCTGAGTATGTTCGTGTAGCTTAGCAAGCTCATCAGACACTTGTTTCATGGTTGGCCGGTTTACTCCCATGCTATTCAGACATGCTTTTGCTAGCTCAGCTACAACTTCAATCTCATCCATTTCGCCTTCATCAGCTGCCTGAAAATCCAAAATTTTGAAGAGATTCTCAGTTCCTAGTGCTGAGATAAAGTGTTGGATAATGTTTCGTTTCTCTCCAGAACTGGAAATGGAGTTTGGCTTTTCTCCAGTGAGAAGCTCCACAAGAACCACGCCGAAGCTATAGACATCACTTTGAACAGTTAATATACCTGTCATAAGATACTCAGGATCGAGGTAGCCTAAAGTCCCTTGTATTTTCTCGGCAAAGATATTGGTTTGGTCAGGAGATATTAGCACAGAAGCTCCAAAATCTGCAATCTTTGCTGTGTATTTGTTGTCTAAGAGTATATTCACGGACTTGACATCTCCATGAATAATCGGAGGGTCTGCTAAAGAATGCAGATAATTAAGCGCAAGGGCAATCTCTGACGCTATCCTCAGACGATTGCTCCAGGAAGCTAGTACCTGGGACCTTTTGTCATGTATGTGCTTGTAAAGAGTTCCATTTGAAATCAACTCATAAACTAACAATGGCACCTTGGTCTCCAAACACAAGCCCAAGAGCTTCACCACATTCTTGTGATTGACCTGCGAGACAATACTCATTTCCATTTGAAATTCCTCACTCATCTGAGCCTTGTCCAACCCTTTGGACTTCTTGACAGCAACCAATGTATTATCTGTTAAGACTCCCTTGTACACAGAGCCAAAACCACCCTCCCCAAGTTTCTGATCATCAGCATAATTGTTGGTCGCTTTGACCAGCTCTGCCTCACTGAAAATCCTTACTCGTTGATTCTTTAAGAACTTCCCCCCGTTCTCTTTGAAGTTCTTCTCCTTTCTTCTTTTCGTGCAGTTGATGTAGAGTAGCAAACTAATAATCGCAAGGGAAAAGCTTGCGGCAACAGCTTCAAGCAAATGTCAAAGAAATACGTTATTTTCAAAATCAAATCAAGGGTAAATATTTATTTACTAACTTCCCACTATTGTAATTGATCAAAAGCATCCTGGAGTTAAAAATGAAACAATAAAGCTTTTAACAACATAACAAAAAAATATTTTTAGACATCAAGAGAGGCCACACTAATAGTCAAAAGGGCATAGGCAACTCCAAGATTCTTTCATGTGTTGTACAAAGCTTCTAACAACACGGCAAAAAATATTATTTTGTGTTTTTATTTAGTCAAATATAAAATTGTCTCTATATTGATTTTATAATTAAAAAAAACATTGTGAATAGTCAAAAACACTTCTTGACTCATGTCTATTTTTTAAAAGGTTATTTTCATTATTTTACAATGAGTTTTAATCGTTTATTATTTTTATATATGGTCAAATATCAAGTTGTCACCAACTTCAATTATTATAACAAAAAATCATTGCAAAAATTCAAAAAAAATCTGTTAATTCTAGGTTTATTTTTTTACTTTTAATAGTATTGTAATTATTTTACTGTATTACTAAGATGAAAAAAAAAAACTTGACAAATGAGTTTATTGAAAATAAGATGATACTTTTATAATCCAATGTTAATATTTTTAAGCGGAGGCAAAATCACCAAAACTGTTAATAGTGTTTTTAAGTTAGTATCTACAGTATTTTCTACTTCTTTTAATATATTCTAGTTCTTATATATATATATATAAAGAGCTTATACGAGCATGCAATGAAGCTCAAAGTTCGGAAACATACATATAAATCTTGTTTGTGATAGTGTTTTAAAAGTATTCTTGAAAAAAAAAATTTATTTATAAAAAAACAAAATGATATTTTTAGATTTTTTTCATATCAAAAATAATTTTTAAAAAATAAAAAAATATATTATTTTAATACATTTTTAAACAAAAAATACTTTAAAAAATAACTTCAATCACACTCCAAAATATACATGCCTATTATCATAAGAAAATACAAAGAAACCTAATTACCTGAAATAATTGTGATGATACCAACTCCTGTACATCTTGTTTTACCATCACCGTACTTGCCAAGTGGACACCGACACTTGTAATCTCCAATCATATTCTTGCAAGTACCTTCTTGACAAGGGTTTTCTCCTTTGCATTCATCTATATCTATTGTAAACGTTAAAAATATTAGTAAAAAAACTTGAATATACAAATTCAAAAAATAAATATAAGCAAATAAATATAAAAAAATAAATATATGTGATCGGGCATGAAGATCAAGTTAATTATACGTCAAATAGAATGCTTAGCAAAGCCAAATAATGATTTGGAAATCTCAAGCAAGCCTCAATTCCAAGCTTCGAAAACAGATTTCTTTTTATTATTCTTCACCGTGGAGATGGCAAGATAGAGATTAGAGGATATTAATTGTTTTTTAAAGTGTTTTTATTTAAAAATATATTATAATAATATTTTTTTTTCATTTTTAAAAACTGATGTTTAATATAATCACATAAAAAAGATTTAAAAACACTGAAAAAATTAATTTTAAATAAAAAAATATTTAAAATTATTAATTAAAACGCAAGGACATTCTTAAACTAATATATTCCTTTCCCATTCTTGAATTTGTAATCTATCTTTTCCCGGATTTGAATCTAAGAATATTTCCAAAACAAATACATATTGTAATCTTGATGAACACTACGGGAACAACATAAGCATAGCTATAATTAAGGATTAAATCATACCAAAAGGCAATAACCAGTTTACCTTGGCATCCATCTTTGAGATAGGGGTTTCCTTCGAACCCTTCATTGCATAAGCAACGATATCCTTGACCACTCTCTGGATAAGTGCAATTTGCATTAACGCCGCAAGCATATGCACTTGTATTAGCTTTAGCCTGCTCGCACGTCTCATTTTTAACTACCCATTCAATCACAACATCTGTTGCATATGCATCTTTTCCATATTTTGCCGTGCGAGAGAGCGGCCAATCTGAAATCTTCAAGGACCTGCTGTCCGCTAAAAAAGCGAATCCACAGAGGTTGAAATCCGAAACGTTCGTGTAGTTGTAAGAAGATGATAATGAATACTCAAGTGATTTGAGGCCCTTGGGGATTGAGGTTTGGCAGCATCCAGAACCTGAGCAAGGATTTGAATCTGACATTTCCACATCTACCGTGCATAAGGAGAGACAGGCAGCTCCGTAAGTGGACTCATAGTTGGTCACCCCGGCTAAGGTATCGCAACCAATAGCTGTGAATATATTTCGGGTGTTTGAGAACATGAAGGGGCGGGCTGATCCAAGGGTCATTTGCTGTTGGAAAAAGTCCGTCTGTATCCCTGTTTTGTTATAGCAGCTGAATGCTGCATCGATGCCTACAGTTACTGTGCCCTCCAGCTCTGATATATTGCTAATAGGCATGTTAGGTGCATACAACAGTTCAGGATGACCTTCATCGTTAGAAGAGCAGTTTAGGAAGAAGAAGTCGTTCATGGCACAACTTGGTTCCAAAATCCCAAACGGGTAAGGAACACTAACATTCCCACACTTTTCTAGGCAGCCAGGTTTTGCAGCTGACCTTGCTGTTGATGCAGCCACTGGCCACAATGATAGCAGCATCATCGGCAAAAATACCCACATGACTATGCACCTCCCAGATTAATAAGCAGCAACTGACCCAAACCAATTCTCTCCCCCCACTAATTTCTGCAACCTCTTTTCTTATAGAGAACATATGTATAAATATCTATATATAAGCGATAACACAGACCACTGGAAAAAATTGTTAACATGACTAAGTCCAAGACTACAGGGTCGATAGAGTCTTGAGAGTCCTTTCCTAGAAACTTTCTTTTCGGTTTTTATTTTTTCAAACAAGAAAAATATATGTAGAAGATTCATAGTACTGTGAATCATTCCACCTTCTCAGGTCAATCATGATGGTAGAAGCTATCTATATGGCATGCAAAGCTTTTTAATTTTTAATTTTTTTTATTTAGAAATATATTAAAATAAAATAAAAATATTTTTAAAATTTATTTTTGATATTAATACATCAAAATAATTTAAAACTACAAAAAAAAATCATTTAAAATAGAAAAAAAAATACTTATGAATGCTTCCCAAAGAGACCATTAATTGCTGCATCTGCCTGGTCAATTCCCTCCCCAATGTAAACTTTTCCTTCCTAATTTCTCAAGTGGAAAGTGAAAGAGAGATGTTTAAATGTATTTTTTGGTAGTTTGGTATTGATATTGTTTTTAAAAATATTTTTTCTTTAGAAATGTATTAAATAATATTTTTTTTATTTAAAAAATAATAATATCATGAAAATAATATTTTAAAAAAATATATTAATACATCAAAATAATCTAAAAATACTAAAAAGGTTTTTTTAAAAAATACATATCAATGCTTCCTAAAGAGACCATTGCGGCATCTGCCTGGTCAATACCCTCCCCAATGTATACCTTTCCTTCGTAATTTCTTAAGTGGAAAGTGAAAGAGAGATGTTTTACTGTTTGTTTGGCAGTATAATTGAGATTATTTTTAAAAATATTTTTTATTTAGAAGTGTTTCAAATGATATTTTTTATTTTAAAAAAAATAATTTTTATATCAGCACATGAGTATGATCTAAAAACACTAAAATATTTAATTTAAAAAAATTATTTTTTTTCAAAAATATTTTTGAAATACAATATTAAACACTTTCTAAATTTATCGCATAATCAATTACAACTTTCATTCACTTTAGGTTTCGTTCATTAATTAAATTGGTTATATTACCTGTCTATTTATTTGATGAATTATATCTCAATCTTTTCACACTCCTCGTATTGGAGCTTTTTTTTTATTTTTAAGAAATTATTTAACTGCTGAACGAAGATATGATGAGAGACTTGAAGAAATCATTGAAATGAAGGAGTTATTACAAAATAGAGGTGGCTGGCTAGCAAGCAGTCACGTGTCATTGTCCAAATCAAAGGCTACAGTTACTACTACAGCTGCAGCAGGAAGCAGTTACGTATCATTGACCAAATCAAAGTCTACAATTACTACTACAGCTGGAAACCCCGACGAAGTGGGTGTATGGTAATGAATTAAAAAGCTGAAAAAGTTGCATGGACCCACAAACTAAAACCTAAAACCGCTGGTTGACGAAAAACAGTTGATCGAAAGAATTTGTAAACTCCCGTGGGTCCCATAGACTGTTTTTTCACCATTAAAAGCCTCTCTCTCTTTCATGGTGTATGCATGGTTATTAACCTTATTAGCTTCCTGAAAATCAAGGTTATTAAATCTGTTTTGGTTGGTGTTTTATTTTTTCAATTGGAATGGAATGTTTTAGTTTCAAAGCGTTTCGGTGTGCCGTTTCGGGGTTATACTATTTATGTGTATGTGTGTAATTAAATATATTAATTCAAAAAAATATTAATTCAAATTCAAAAAAAAACATAATTTGCCCAGAGCGGGCGGAACAAAACCTAAACATTTCGTCCGATATTTGGCCAAAAAATCCAGAATAGACCAGAATTTAAGCCGAGATAAAAATAATATTTTTTTTATCTTGTTTTTAACTCGTACAAAATATTTTAGTCAAAATAAAATGAAACAGATAACCCTGACCCTGCTGAAAACCACAACTCTAAAAAGATGATTATTTTCCAGTGCTGAGATAAAGTACTAGGTAAAGCACAGTTTCTCTCCTGACTTGACGTTCAAGTGTACAAGGACAGCTCCAATTCTATAGACATCACCATCCCCCTGCTCTCTCCTTCCTTTTTGTTATTTTAAAGTAGTGATAGGCCGTTAATGTTACTTACAAGCCCATTACTGATAATGGGCTCAATTTGATAGTAGACCTAAGGCCCCAAAAAGGCCTATAGGTCCATGTCCACGGGTCTATCAAATTGATTGCACAGCAACTGGAAGGAACGCTCCCTTGACTCATAAAAAAAACAATATAAAAAGAGTTCGTTTTCAGAATACAGCTAATTGGTAATTTGACATGATAATTTTTTTTATCAGAAAAATAAATATATAATATTTTCAGATATATTTTTTATAATAAAAAATATAATTATATTTCAAAAGTTTAATATCATTTAATTAAATCAATAATAATCTATTCTAATAAATAATAAAATGTTAAAGTTTTGTTTTTTACTCATCTCCTTATAGGTTGAATAATATATTTTTTTCTAGCACAAAATAATTATTGTGTAAATGTTATTATATTATTATTTTGACATCAAGTAAAAACTGTAATTGTGAACAATAAAATTGATAGTGGAGATCATGAGTATTAAAAAAAACATGTAAGATCTCTAGCTAATTTTTAATGTAGTAAGAAACAAATTGCAATTGCTACAATAAAAAAACTTTTTAATTAGTTTTTGTATAATATTTTAAAAAAAATATTGTAAAAAGAAATTACAAAAGAATGGCATAAATAGACAAAATATAGCGTAATAAATATTCCAACTGTAAGAAAATAAGAAATAATATTTATTTTCAAAAAAAATATAAAGAAAAAAAAGTATAATTTTTTTTCCATGAAATACAGAGACAACCTTTTAAGCAAAGGATCGACAAATCAATAAACAACCTCTTACATGACTGAGAATTTGAACTGGGAAGGCATGTTCCATGCCTTGATAACTTTGACTTTGACTCCCAATTGATTATTAGCATGGTGTGAACATGAATCTTTTATAGTATCTTCTTAAAAACTTACTGTTTCAAAGTGTTTTGCATTCTGTTCTTAAAATATTTTTGAAAAAAAAATTAAAAAAAAATGATATTTTTAGATTATTTTTATGTACTGATATCAAAAATAATTTTTAAAATATAAAAAAAATATTTCTAAATAAAAAATATTTTTAAAAACATTTTTAATTAAAATCTTAAGAAGTCACTTCATGTATTGGAAAACACAATGTGAAAGGCATCGAAGCTAATTGACACGTAGAGGTTGTTTTATATTTGAGAAAAATAGGGAAAGAAGCTTCATGGGATCATGGTTTTTGTTGCAATATTCCATTGCTAATTAATTAAGATCTTATATACGGCATGGAGCAGCACGGTTGTTGTTGACCATGTGTGATTTTCAGCATATTAACGTCATTCATTTTCATGCTTCAATACTAACTAACTAATAGATCTCCATTAAAGAAAGCTTCTGCCGCATAAGTGATTCGGATTATACAGGAGATCTCAGCAAATAAGAAACCCTAATTAATTAATAACATTAATTAATAAGGCTCTTACACTGTACGAAAGTTGTATGTTTTTCTCAATGATACACACGATTATGCTCGGCATGTACTATAAATACTTCGATAGGAAGGCCTCATCACACGACCAGCACACTCTAGCTAGCAGCTTGAATAGTTTGTGCAACAGAATTTGATACTGCAAACTATTCATCATCAATGGCTGCCCTCCAAATCTCCAACTGCGCGAGTCAAATCTCTTCTGAGGTCCTCATAGCTCGGGTAATGCAAATCCATGCTAGCATATCCAAGCTTAGCTCGTTAAGGCCTTCGAAGCAAGTTAACAGCCTCTTTTCTAACCTTGTGAAACTATGTATCCTACCATCATCCATAGACATCACTGCCTTGCCTGAAGAAGTGCAAGCAATGAGAGAAAGCCTCATCAATTTATGTGGCCATGCCGAGGGCCTGTTGGAGCTTGAGTTCGCAACGTTCTTGAGCAAAATCCATCAACCTCTGAACAACCTTAACCTGTTTCCCTACTATGGGAACTATGTCAAGCTAGCCAGCATTGAATACAGGATCTTGAATGAAAGCGGGGTGTCGCAGCCAAGGAAGGTGGCTTTTGTGGGTTCAGGCCCATTACCTCTCACTTCTTTTATAATGGCTACGCATCATATGAAACTCACCCACTTTGATAATTTTGACATTGATGTGGCTGCTAATGATGTCGCTCGTCAAATTGTTGCTTCTGATCCTGAACTTGAGAAGAGAATGAAGTTTGAGACAGGAGACATAACGGAAGTTCAAGAGAAGCTGAGTGAATATGACTGCATATTCTTGGCTGCCCTGGTTGGGATGAGCAAAGTAGACAAAGTCAAGATTCTAGGCCACATAAGGAAGTACATGAAGGAGGGTGGGGTTCTGCTGGTGAGGAGTGCGAAAGGGGCTAGAGCCTTTCTCTATCCTGTTGTCGAGGAGCAGGATGTTCTTGGCTTCGAGCTTCTCTCCATCTATCACCCTACCAATGATGTGATCAATTCAGTTGTTCTCCTCCGCAAGCCTGCCTCTTAAAGCATAAAAGGCTTCCATCTCTTGCAAAACTGGTCCAGGAGGCAATTATGGAGCTCCAATCTTCTCTAGGATCCGTCAGTCTTCTCCACCAGCTGATCTTTAAATAGAGATCTGCTATTTTATCTTGTTTTCTTATTGCTGCTGCTATGTTATCTAAGAGCACCTCATGGTGTGCTCTATGTTTGGTTTTCAAGCTTTTTTCAGTCCGGATTTTTCCCTTCAGCTATGTTTTCCTATATGAAGTCTAGCCTGTCCGTCACCACCAAATTTTAATAACCTAAAGTTGATGTATTCCTGGTAAGAAAAAAGAGCTATATATATGATCCTACTGTTTGTGCACATACAGAGTTCTACTTCCCAATTCGATCAAAGTCAAATCATCTAAACAAATGCAATGCATTTAAGTATCATCAGAATCTCGTGTGGACACAGCAATAATGTTGAATTTATCTTCTACGAATGTTAATGAAGACTCCTTAAGGGATTGGGATACTTCAGCTTCTCAAGATTTTCAATGCTTGATGCCGAAATGAAGTTATTACCACAGCAAGAAACTTGTCTTTGTGTGCTTCCTTCCTTTTTTATTTTGAGGTTAAGTAAAAGAAACCCAACCTCGTAATAATTAGATATCCAAGAACTTTCTACTTCAGGAGTAATATTTGTGAATTGAAGTTACTATTCTTACAAGCATAAATCACCAAGTTACTTCAGAAAGGCAAAAATCAATTCTTTAAACGCAAACAACCAGCTATCATTCAAAGATTGCGGTGAGGGGTGTGGACACATCCATTTGAGTAAAGATGGTATCAATCGCTACAAGCGCATCCAAGTGGAAAATAATTGATTTACTGATATCTGAGGCGATGAAGAAAATAGAAAAAAATACACGGGCCAAAAGAGTCCGGGAAAAGAATTAGAGTTCCCAGATCCGGCAGTTTCACTATAAATTTCATTTCTACCACCAACCGTTCTTTCTCCTCATCCCAGCACTGCCAGGGCTGCCAAAAGCATAATCGGAGTTGCCATATGCATGACCATGGTTGCTGTGACCATGGTTTCTGTGTCCAGGCTCAGAGTTCATGTATACATGCCCAGAGTTGTTGTAGGAATATCTTGGGTCGCTGTGTTCATGTCCAGATATGCTATATGCATGCTGAGAGTTGATGTATGCATGGTCAGTGTTGTATCCATGGACAGAGTGACTGTGTGGATGGCCAGAGTTCCTATATGCATGACCAGAGTTGTGGTATGCATTGCCAGAATTGCTGTATGCTTGGCCAGAATTGTATCCGTGACTGAAGTGGCTGTGAGCATGGCCCGAGTTGATAAATGCACCGCCAGGGTTGCCAAACCTGGATGCTGAATATCTGTGCTGATAAGGTGTTGCCGGCACTTCAAACGCTGAAGTTCCTGATTGACTCCAGTTATTATTATTCGAAGTTTGAGAACCTGACATATGATGACCAGAAGTCATAGGAGAAATCTTGTGACCCTTGTAAGGTGTTGAAGGAGACTTGAAATGGTTCTTCTTGTACTTTGATTGCGATACATCTCCAGGCTCTGAAATCCATCCACCTTGGTGTTTTGATTTTGTTGGTGTTGACTTTAATATATCTCCAGGATCCTCCGTAATCCATCCGCCTCTGTGTTTTGATTTTTTTGGTGTTGACTTAACTTTATCTCCAGGATCCTCTGTAATCCATCCGCCTCTGTGTTTTGATTTTTTTGGTGTTGACTTAAATTTATCTCCAGGATCCTCCGTAATCCATCCGCCTCTGTGTTTTGATTTTTTTGGTGTTGACTTGGATAAATTTCCTCGGTCCTCTGCAATTTGATGACCTTTGTGTTTTGATTTTTGCAGTGTGACATCATTGCCTTTCTCTTTGGACTTGGTTTTTCTCTTTTTACGAGCCTTGCCAAGATCATGAGGAGCAGATTTAATTCCCAAGCTCTTGTTATTTTCTCTATGAGCTTTTAGAGTTGGGGTTGATAATTCACGGCTCCTCTTCCCACCCTGCTTAAGTTAAGCAAGTACACATTTTACTGATATTTCTTGAAATATACACAAATTCCACAAAGGGAAACAGAACCTTTTGGTGCTTAAGTAATGAAATATGGTTAAGTAGAATATAAATGAATCTGCCTACATTGATGATACACATCTTTGCTGATGAAACCTACCTTAGCAGATCTGGTGCACTCGCGTGCAAAATGCCCTACTTCCCCACATCTGTAGCATAAACTAGGTGATTCTGTCATAGTGGCTTCCTCATTTAACCTTCCACACTCCTGCATAAATAGATAAAATGTATCAAAAGAAGGGTAGTCACCAACAAGAAAAATTTGGGAGAAAAGGAGTTAAAAACACCCAAGGAACAGGTGGGTGAAGAGAAATAGTGTTATAATCAACAGATGCCAATGTCAAGGGATTTCCAAAAATCCCATAACAGATATTCCAAAGCTTGGGCAGTATCAAAGCAACCACAAGGATATCTTGCGCAAAATATATATATATATATAGATATATATAGATATAATAACAGTATAAAACCATGTGCAAGAAGAATGTTAATGACGAGTATAGGTGTAAAAATAAAGGACAACTCCAGATCAAATTGAATCGAAGACTATTTTATCAAGTAAACCACACTATTCAATTCAACATGTGATATAATGTCCACCACTTGCAACTTTAAAAATGAGAGATAAAACAATTGAAATCAAAGACCATTTGGGAGCAAAGATACATCAGCAAAAGAAAGTATCACCAGAGATGGTGCATACGTTCAAATTCTAAACCACCATCACTTGGGGCATCTCCTTAGATCATGAAAGGATGATTCGGCAATTGAGAAAATAGAACAATACAGTCAATGCTGAACTAAATCATGGACAAGAAACACAAGGATATTAATATTCATATAGAAAGACCTAAACCTCAATCACAAAACATCAACATGTCATTATGCATTTAATCCATGAAAGCATCATGCACATATAGATGAAATTTTGTCCTTAAGCATAGTACGTGTGAAAGGATATGCAGAATGCTAAAGAGAAATGCCCATGGAGACAAACATGCAGATGTTGAAAGCATTGAATAGGACTTGCCAAACCAGTATGACCCAGTTCACCACATCTGTAGCAAGAAACTTGTCCCAGATAATCAACACCAGAGGTAACACAACATAAATGGCCAAAACTCTTGCAGATGTAGCATTGTATTTCCTGAATGATGACCGGAAAAAAAAATTAAAAACTGAATTAAGAATGAATTCAAATTAGAAAAAGACTATGAACTTGTAGGTAAGCAGAAAGGGAGAAGAAAAGGACAGGCAATGATGAAAGAAATGGAACCACCTTGAGATCACCAGGAGAATAATCTTTCTTGCATGAAAACATCTCATGCCCAGATCCCCCACATTTCAAACATATTTTTGAACTCTGGGGAGTGATATTATATTTATCAGGACAATTTTTTGCACGGTGGCCACTTTTCTTGCAAATAAAGCAATCTCGTCCCTGCAGAAAAAATTGGAGCACAACAGACACGGATTAAGTAGATTCTTCAAGTCCTCAAACTATTTACATCAAATTCAATAGAGCCGCGGACATAAAGACAATATTTAGTCATTTCAGTATTCTTATGTTCAGGTTTTCCTTTTATCTTTATATAATTTTATCCCGTCTATGATATTTACATTCCACATGAAGGAGCCAAGTTATCCATCTTTTCACAAACAGGCAGTATCAGTCCTTGTGATCTCAGCAAAGTGGGATAAGACTTCTGACAAGTACATCCAGAAGTTACTGCAAGTCTAAACCAAATATCTCAAATGCTGCAAGTGTGAAGTTCAAGAATAACTTATGGGATAAAAACATAATCAAGCAAAGTTGAATGCAGCAATCAAAAAACATGGGTGGTCATCCAGACAAAATGAGTTAAACTTTTCCACAAAGTTCCTCCTTATCCAAAGCACTCTTAACAATCTTGAATGGGGGGGGAAGAATAAACAAGTCCAGGCAAACAGCTTTTGGAAACAACTGAATCCAATATATAAATAACAAGGCTCCAAATACTAAACAATTAACAATCTTGAAGGGGGGGAGGGGGGGGAATAAACAAGTCCAAGCAAACAGCTTTTGGAAACAATTGAATCCAATATATAAATAACAAGGCTCCAAAGTCTAAACAATTAGCTTCACAAACCTTAGAACATTGTTTAGCACCATGCTCCAGACTCCCGCAAACAAAGCATGGCTTAATCTTCTTCAAAGGTGTCGGACAGTTAACTGCCATATGCCCTTCCTCACCACAATTATAGCAAGTTGACCAGCCACTATCCGGTGGATCAAAGTACCTTGGCCCCCGCTGACAGAGTACATATAACAGGTATACCAATCTAAGCCTTCACGAGGAAACAGTATTTCTTTCAAAATTGTAGATACCAACAAATATTTCAACTCACAAGAAGCTTTTGGAGCACAGCATTAACAGACTCCTTATCCGCATTCGCACCACCAGATTCCACCAATTCCGCAGCCTCAACTGCGTCTACCTTAGCCGTTCCCACCTTCCCTTCTTCCTTGGCATCAACAACCTAAACACACATTATTAAACCAATTAACCCTTAATTTCAAAAATAATCAATTTTCAAGCTGTAATAAAAATATAATAAACAATTTAATTACAAAGAACAGCATAATTAAGCTCAAATAATTGAAATGTCAATCCTTTTCTCAACCTTCTTTTTCCTCCTCTTACCACCACTGGGACCCACACCCGCCGCCTCAGCCTCCATCGACGAGGCTGAAACTACCGCTACCTCGCCAGTATCTCCTCCACCGCTACCATCACCGTCGTCTTCGTCGTCGTCCAAAACGATAAGACCCTTTCCGTAAGCAGTCAATTTCTCTACGATCTTCGAGCTCAGATCTTCATCATCACTACTCACTTCCACTACGAATTTCTCCGATTGCTTCTCTTCTTCTTCGATTACTTCGATTTTCGTTTTTTGCTTCTCTTTCTTTTCCATTTAATTAATTAAACTTTAGAAACCCTGATTTGAAAAAAAAAATCCTATAATTTGAATTTTACGGACACGCATGGACAGGGGTAGAGAGTCAGCTAGGGTTTGAGCCGGTACATTTTCTCAAATCGGTTCCATGCGGCTTTGATCTGGTTTAATGTTTTAGGAAATCCGAACTTAGTCCCTAAACGATTCTCTGTTTATCATGTGAGTACAGCATCGAAACATAGCATCGATTAGGTCACTTAATGTTTATAGACTTTACTTCAATTACGCCCTTATGTCCAAGTCTCTTGATTTTTCTGCTCAAATATTCATATAAAAGCAATTAGTTTAATTTAATTCACAAGCTCAGTTCATGGACCAAACCAGTCAAATTTTTACACGTCATTAAATTTGCACATATCGTTTTTTTATTCATTAGTTATCTCATTTCATAATTATGATCGTGGCTTTCACATTTTAAATATAATATACTAAATTGATAATTCAAACAAGCTCTGGGGTGTTTAACGTTGTATTCCAAAAATATTTTTGAAAAAAATTGAATTTTTTATTATTATTTTTTATTTTAAACTAAAAAAAATAATGTTTTTAGATATTTTCATGTGTTGATATCAAAAAAATATATCATTTTATTGTATATCTGAACGAAAAAAACACTTTCAAAAACAAACTCGACCACACTCTCAAACAAACATTTAGTGGCATTTGATAAATTTGGTGGTTGATTCATGATTTTAGTCAGTGGTATCTAGTGGTTGGTTCATGAAATAAAATTGAATAATGAACCAAGTTGACTGAGTAATTTCTAATGATCTTAACTATTTCATTACATAATGTTGTTTATACATGATATTTTCCTATATAATTGTTAAAAACAGGTTAAATACTATGTTAATTTCAAAAACTTGATCTGAGAGGTCTAATTGGAAGTGTGGCTGAAGTTACTTTTCGATGTGTTTTTTTGTTCACAAATGCATCAAAATGATGTTTTCATTTTATTTTTTACAAATTATTTTTGATATTAGCATATCAAAATGATCTAAAAACACCTACAAAATTTAATTTAAAACAAAAAAAATTAAAAAACCATTTTTTTTCAAAAACATTTTTGAAACAGTGTCAAAAAAGCACGAGGTCTAATTGAAATTGAACTTAACATTAAAGTAATTAAGATATTAACATGATTTGATTAGCTTAACTTGATCATTATTCTAAAAACAAATAACATCATTTTTAGTTCATTAAAAAAATTAATAAGTTTACTAGCCACCCAAAGTTGACCATGATTCAATTATCTACTTTCTTCATCAGACCAAAAATATGTCTAACAACTATATGTTATAAAGGTAGAAAGAGCCTATATGGCCAATTATACATGTTTTGTTATGGTTAGTTTTAAAAACCAATAAAGGATTATTATCGAGTTTTTAAGAAGTTGATGTGAAAATCTAGATGAGGAGAGAGAGAAGAAATTGAAAAAAGAAGAAGAAATGATCTTCGGTGTCAAACTACCTTGAATGGTAGTAAACATGTCACCTCGCTAGGATGAGATGTTGAGCCCAACCAAACACTATCCTAATATAGTGTTTGGTGACCGGAACATGAGACTCATCTAAACATTGGCGCGTATAAAGCGAATGCCAACAATTTTTTTAAAATTAATTTTAATAAATATAATTTCCAACAATGCCTCTTAGTACCCTTTAAAACTTACAATAAAAAAACAAAGTAAAATGATATAAAAAAAAAAAAAAAACCTTGGGTGAGAGTTTAATTTGTTTTGTCTTTAAGGGTATTAAAGCAATTACATTAATTTTAAAAACTTGAAAATACAAAAATAGCATTTAGGAGTTGACATGTAATTGGTTTATTCCATAACTAAACGAGTAATTTTAATATGCATATAAAAATAAAATCATTATCTTAACCTATACAATTCAAAAAGATAATTATATCACAATGAAAAGACCACTTTATCCCGAAAGCTAGGTTAAAAGATTAAAATGATAGAGAGGCACTACAATAAGTTTACTTTTATAATGAATATTAATTTATTCATAGAGCACATTAATATCACCATATAGCTAATTAGCTCACTTAACGGTGTACTCATTTTGCTCAACACTTCTTCAAAAACCTAATGTTTTATTGCATAATAATAAACATTGGAAAGAACGTTAACAAGAATTAATAGAAGCACCAAAATGAACAATGTTGTTATTTTAGGACCCAATTGAAAATAGGTACATACATAAAGGTTAAAGACCAATTATTTTATTTTAAAGGGCCGAGCTAGAGATGTATGACCTATTTGGGAGGGCGGTTGTTTCCTTAAAATTTGAATTTTTTATTTTAAATGATTTTTTTAGTATTTTTAAATCATTTTGATGTGCTGATGTCAAAATATTTTTTTAAAAATAAAAAAAATATCATTTTGATATATTTCTAAATGAAAAGCACTTTCAAAAGCAACCGCAACCGCCCTCCCAAACAGACCCATAGTTAGACGACTTAGTTTCTAGTACCACATTTAAATTTTTTTGTTGATAAAATTATCATTTCTTTTAATTTCAATATCATAGTATGCTTAATGACCTAACACAGACTTTTTTCTCTTTTCTTGACTCATCAAGAGAGACGAAATTACTTTTAGAAACTCAAAAGAATAGAGTGATTATCATTTCGGTTGATTGATTAGAAAAACTGCTACGACCTCTCAAGTTCTTCTTCAGATTCAGAGTTTCCAGTGCTTACCAAGGTGGTGGGTGAGTATAAGTAAGCAATCGGCAAAGCATCGATAAAATATATTTGAATTTAAATTTATAATTCATTTGGGCTCAAATCCAGTAAATTTAATTAGAGATGCATTAGTGGGATGATATGGGAGAATGCAAAACGTCATTGAAATATATATGCCATAAACAACACAAGCTAAAATCCTGTTTAGGTGGGATTGAATAGCTCAATTTTTTGTGATATATTGTTTTAATATATGGTATACATATTGGTAAATTTAATGATTAAAATTGGATTTTTTTTTCTTCCACTAATCTTCAAAAGGTTTGATTATTGTACCCAGTTTATGGAAATGTAACAAGTTGAGAATGAGCAAGGTTGTCAAAAATTCTTTTTTTGACACGTTATGATAAACACAATGAAAACTCGGATCGTAAAATTGTAAAATCACAAGTAAATGTTTTTAACTAATTATATATTGATAATTTCAGTCAATAAATTAAATTACATTAAAATTTGACAAAGAAAGTCAGCAATATTATAATCAATTAATAAAATCTGCTAAAATATCTTCATGTACTCCAAATCTCCAATTTTCATTTTTTTTTTTGTAGATTTCAGTCGTGATTTTAACACACATTGTTCTCTCTCGTATGGATGAATTACTGAACTTACCATATATGTTTGGAAATATTGAATGCCTATTTTTCCTCCCAACTAAAATCACAATAAAATTCCACCTGTAACTCTAATTGTGTCCAAAACAATGTATTGAGGTCTACTTTGACAGATTTGACAAGATTTACCTAGTAACTTTGACTCTCTAAAATAATATATTTCTGAACTCCGTTTGACCTGAAAATTTACCACAATATATTTTAATGTGTCTAGTATTTCTCTATAAAATTTTAGATAAATCCAATATATAGTTTGAAAGATATGATCAATCTTACAAAAATAGTCAGCAAATATTTGAAGGTCAAATTCAATTTTGACTTGCTTCATATAATTTTTTTTAGTAAACTCGTAAAATCAAACTAATTTGATTGATTTTACACAAGACAAGTCTAATTTTATTAGTTTTGATTTTTTACTCTGATTTTACATATAAATACATATTAACTTGTAAAATAATAAATTTTTAGAAGTTAACTATTGATTTTGATCACAACGAGTACATAAATTTAGCATGAGTACATATACCATGGGGTAGAAGCATCTATCAACCTACACAATCCACATGCGGGAAAAAAATCAATACGGCGCAGCTCAAATTTGGGTCCAAAACGGAGACGTATATTACCACAAAAAAAACACGCTAACACAGAGTTATCAATCTTGTTCCGTTCTAGTGCAAAATCCGGGACAAAACGGCGACGTTTTTATCCCGGTAAAAATCCCGCCCCGATCCGGAAAATCCGGCCGGAACGCCCCGGTTCCGTACCGGGCGTTCCGTTCCGGGTCAAGCCAAAACGACGTCATTTCATGTCCCTTACAAATACACTGAAGAAACAACCCCCGATTCCACAATTCCCAAATCAATTTTGTTTCTTAAACCTCAACTTTGCAGAGAGAGATGGCAAAATTCTCACTCAAAGATGGAGAAGGGCCAAGCTTTCCAAGGCCAAAAAGACAAAGACCCTCTCCTCCTCCTCCTCCTCCTCCTCCTCCTGATTTTACCATGGAAGAAATTGTCCATGAGGATGAAGAATCTGATGAAGATGAGGAAGAAGACGATGTGGACACAAGTGATGGAAGTGAAGAGGAAGATGAGGACGAGGAAGAGGAAGATGAGGACGAAGAAGAAAAGATGGGTAGGGTTTGGCGGCGACTAGAGAAGAAGAAAGGATGGGTAGGGTTTGATGCTTTTATGTATTGAAAATTTGAAATGAAGGGGACAAACTGGAGAACATGTAAATTAAAATATTTAAAAATAAAATACTTTTGCTTGGAATTTGGATAGCAAGAGCAACGGTAGCCCACAAAGGTGAATTAATTGGAAGTGAAGGAGCATCTTTTTTTTTTTTTTTTTTAGTGTGAGCTCAGATTATTTTTTCACTTAAAAAATCTAACTATTATTAATGTGTTTCTTAATAAACTAATTAATAATGTATTTAAGATGTATATTAAAATAATATTTAATTGAATATTTTTTATTGTCTTTTGTTTTTATCCTATAAAAAAACATATAGAATAAAATTGTATATTTATTTTTCTTTCTGAAGACAAAGTACAAACGGGGTGGGCTGGATTTTAATATTTTATACTAATTATTGGATTAATTATTAATTATTATAATAATTAATTATTAATTATTAAATAATAATAGTTAACATAAAAAATAGGGGTATTAATTTGTAATTAATTTGATTGAATTATTTGTAATGGAATGTATTTTAATTAATTATGTTTGAACTTATTGATTATTTCTTAATGTGTTCATTTTGTTTTTTTAAGTTTTTCTAACATTAAAAACAATAAGTAACATTAATTAATTTCAAAATTCAAATTCAAATACAACAACCATAAAAAAACATAGAATTACTTGAAAAACATACAATAAGTAGCTTAAATTTCAAATATTCTGGATCTTTTAATTATAATTAAATTCATTTTTTATTTTTTATTTTTAAAAAAATAATTTTATTGTTGGAATTTTAGAGATGTTTCTAATTTTGAGATTATGTTTGTTTGATTTTGAGTTTGTATTGTATAATTTAAAGTTCATTTATCTTGAATTTAAATTATACTTGTTAAATTAATATTTTATTTTTTTCATATATATAATTAAATAAATATGAACAGTACAAAACCAGAACGGAACGCCGGAATGCACCGAAACCGGAACGTTCTGTTCCAAACAAAAAACCGGAACGGTACCCGGAACGGATTTTACAACTATGAAGGCTCAATGATTTCCAAGTGAGAACAAATACTGTGAATTACCATTTTGTCTTTTACTGCACTGAGTAACTACCTTCCTAATGGGGATAGAGTTGTGTTTTTCTAAGGGATCAAAATATCATTTATCAATTGAATGAGTATAATTTAGCTAATAATTGATTGAGTATAATTTAGTTATTTGATGTTTTTTTTATATATAGTAAAATTACTTTGTTGCTTTAAAAGCTGAAATAAATAGGGATTTTATCTAGAGATTTTTGGTATTTTCAGTCTCTAAGGGGTGTGGTGTGATGATAAAGAATTTATGATCTGTACATCATGACTTGAATTTGAGTTAGGACGTGCACTCTTTGTAAAAGCTTAGAATAGTCGAGATTTTACTCGCTCATCTAGCCCATAAAATATATTTTCCATTAAATATAGTTTACTCATATCCAAATAAAGATTTTTGATATTTTTAATTTTATTTATATGGTTAAGAACGAGAACTTTAAAAGCTCAAAAGTTTTGACCTTGTAAAGCGAAGTTTTTTTTTATTTATTTAATCTTTGTATAGTTTTTTGTATATTCAAATAACAGATCTAATCACTGACTTAAGAAAATCAAAGCCCAACTTGAGAGGGTTTTTTTTTTTGTGTCTTTATAACATGTTTGTTTTTGTAATATTAAAATGCCTTCATCAGTTTTTTTAGTAATTTGAATTGTTAAAGTATTAATAAATTAATATAAAAAGTTGATAATGTTTAACACATGATACATCATCACCCCGCAGCCAGAATCTATATACAACCATTTCACTTGAATCATTATTAAAACTAAGGTACCGTTTTCATTGTATTTTAAAAATATTTAAATAGAAAATTATTTTTTTTTTATTTTTTTATTAAATTAAAAAAATTGGTTATATTATTATCAAAAAATATTTTTTAAAAATAAATAAAATATTATTTTGATATATTTTTAAATAAATAATATTTTAAAAAATAATATCAATCATATTTTAAACCAAACAGGTAATAAACCTAAGGCTTTCGTATCACAATTTCTTAAGCGTCATGGATATTATGCTATTTAATTGTGCAAGATCTCTTTTAGATATTTTTTTTATCTATAAAACATTGGTATTACTAAGTTTTATTTTCTAGATATAAAGCAATATTTATGTTTATCGATATTAACTTCAATTAATAAAACTATTTCCCCACAAATTGTTTTTTGTTCTAGGACTGAGCAAAGAATTATAGTTATTGCACACTAAAAAGTTAAAAAAATAATTCATATAAGCTAAATATATATATATATATATATATATATATATATATATATATATATATAAAATATACATAAATTAATTTATTATATTTTCAATTTATTATAGAAATAAAAATATTAAAACAATTAAATATTCCCGAGTTATAAGAAATCACTTAATTTTTGTGGAAATGTTATACCAGACCAATGTTTTAAGTGTATTATTTTTTTCACCAGAATAAAAAATTATCATTATTGATATCAAAACTTCAAAAATAAATACACTAATTTAGAAAGAAAAAAAAAATTAACAACCATCATAAAATCCTATCGTTAGAGATAGGGACTTTCCCGTAATTTCAATCTACTACAAAAATCCACCTGCTCCAAAGTTCAAAATTTTCAAACTCAAACGGTCTCTAGAATTCAAATCCAACCCATCCTAACCGCTCATGTAAACCTATCCCGTCCGTCCGATCACTCACACCCCCCCGCATCCTCATTTCCCCTCAAAAAATCATTTTGAAAAAAAAGAAAAAGTAAAGAAAGAAAGAAGCACTCTCTTTTCTTCTCGATTCTCCTTAAACTTTCTCACCTCCCAAACATCCCCTTTCACCCCTAAGTCTCCCTAACACTTGCCCTAGATTTTCCTACCAACTTAAAATGCCTTTCCTATCTGACACGGCGAGCGCGATTAAGAGCCGGTTCGGATTTCATGACCGGTCCGTCTCGGAATCTGTGCCCAGCACACCAGATCTACTGAAATCCGTCGCTCGAGATCATAACCTTGCTTCCACCCAATCCCTGGTTTCCATGTCAGCAGCCCGGAGGATTGATGACTGGGAGGACGACGACAACTATGGCGTTACAGGATCAGTGGTGTCGGTGCCGCGGCATGCTCAAAGCTTTGAGTTATCTGAGGATCCTTCATTCTGGAAGGAACATAACGTGCAGGTTAGCCCTTCTTTTCATTTTGTTCCTTGATTTAAAGAAAGTTATGATTATGTCCAAATATCATATATTGAGCCTAATTAAGCTTAAATTAAGGTTACGCTTGTGATCTGGGTTGTTATTTTTTGTTTTGTTCAGGCTTGCTTTTGCTTGTGATTTTGGTTCGTGGATTTAAAAAAAGTAGTGTAGTCAGAAATATCACAATTTGATGCTATTTAAGCTTTAAATCAAGTGGCTTTGTTCTTCAATAAAGCTACAATTTGTTTAATTTCTTTATTTTTTTTAGGTTATCATAAGATTAAGACCGTTAAGTAGTTCAGAAATATCTGTTCAAGGGCATAGCAAGTGCGTTAGGCAAGAAAGTTGTCAGACAATTACTTGGACCGGGCATCCAGAGTCACGGTTTACTTTTGATCATGTTGCGGATGAAACAGTTAGCCAGGTATTCACCTCTTTATTTCCTTTTACTTTGAAAGGAAAATGCTTTTTTTTGGGGTAGGGTCTTAATTGGCACGGTTAATTTGATTAATGTGGTGTAACAGGAAAAAATATTCAAAGTGTCTGGATTGCCGATGGTGGACAATTGTATGGGAGGCTACAACAGCTGCATGTTTGCATATGGCCAAGTGAGATTTTTCTAAAGGTTTTTAATTTTAATGTGGTAGTCCAGTTTTCAGTTTTTGAGATAGATTGATTGGAAGGAAATTTTTGTAAAGGGCTTATAGATTTTTTTTTTTTAGCTAAAATGAATTTAACATTCGTCAATACACAATCTATTGTGTATATATGCAGACGGGAAGTGGAAAGACTCATACAATGCTTGGAGACATCGATGAAGGGACTCGAAGACATAGTGTTAATTGTGGAATGACACCTCGGGTGTTTGAGTATTTGTTCTCAAGAATCCAGAAGGTTTTTGATTTTCCTCTTGGACATCAAGTTGACCATGAATATGTTCTATTTTTTTTTTTTTTTGTATATGAGTGAGCTATTGCCAAATTATTTCCATAGAATTAGTTTTCATGTACTACTATATAGCTCAATTGCATGGTCATAAAAGAAAGATCTGTGCTCTCTCCCCTTCCTTTGTTTTTATCATGAGTTGGATTTAACTTTTTCTAAGATTTCATAGACCTGTGTTTATTGTATGCATATCTGGTATCTTGTTGTTCGCTAAGCGGCGGAGGTTTGCAGAAGGCTTTTTTTCCTTTCACATTCACAGAATTCATATTCAAATCGATGGCCAAAGGCTGAGCTAGAAATTAGCTTTCTATTTGTAGGGCTGCTGAATATACATTAGTGTATTAACTTTTGTTGGTTTCTGTGAAAGGAATCTAATTGTGGTGTTTAATTGATCAATTTGTATCAGGAAAAAGAGGTTCGTAAAGACGAAAAGATAAAATTTACCTGTAAATGCTCTTTCTTGGAAATATACAACGAACAGATTCTTGATCTCCTGGATCCGTCATCTACCAACTTGCAGGTATAGGTTACTTCTTGAAGCCTGCACCTCTTCAATTTATTTCTTTTCTTTTCTTGATTGCATTAAAAAAACAAGTTTGTAATTTCTGTAATGAAAGAGCTCTAAACCCCTCAAATTTTCTTATATGTTTACACCATTGACAACTCTCTTGATATTAATTTTCTTTTGAAATGTATTAAACCATGTGTGCGTATTTGAAGTTGCACTCCTTTTACTTTTCTTTAACTGAGCATTTTGATGAAATTAAGAATATTTGGTGGACGTTATTATCACAGATAAGAGAAGATGTGAAGAAAGGGGTATATGTGGAGAATCTCAAGGAGATAGAAGTTGCAAGTGCTCGAGATGTGCTTCAACAACTTATTCAGGTATACAAATTGCCTTGGTATAATGTATGTGATCTTTGAAGCAAGCTTAGTGTGAGAATTAAATTTTCAATCAGTATTCTGTTTTGGAATCTCCAATTGTTTCTGATTATCAGATCAAGCGCAAAGCTTCTAAAATTTATGTAATATGAAGCAAGAACTACGGTGTCCCAAGAATGGAACTCTTGTTGGAAGATTGGGAAAAGTCAATGATACAAAAAACGTTTACTTAGAAGAACGTTTACTTAGAATTCTTTCTTAGATTAAATCCCAATTTGTACACTCACATTTTGTTTCCTCAAAATTTTACATAACAGAGAATCGTGTACTGTTTTTTCAGGGTGCAGCAAATAGAAAAGTAGCAGCCACAAATATGAATCGTGCAAGTAGTCGTTCTCATAGTGTATTTACATGCATCATTGAAAGTAAGGTTAGTCGATTTTCTCAAAAAATAATAATTAATGATTGAAAAGAAATCATACGAGAGTCTTCAGCTGCATTTATTCTTGAAAAGCAGCATATTCTGAATGCCTTCCTTATCTCCTTCCTTAAAGACGTATGGTTTTAAAGTATGAAGGAAAATAAGTGATTCTGAATACTTTTCATTGCGCTGGTTTGCATCAGTGGGAATCCCAAGGCGTAATTCACCATCGGTTTGCTCGGCTTCATCTTGTTGATTTAGCAGGATCTGAGAGGTACTGTGATGTGGAATAGAAAAGTAATTTTATTGAAGTTAATTAGTAAAATTTCCAATCTATTTTTGTAATCCTTGTGTTTATCATCACAGGCAAAAGAGTTCTGGTGCTGAAGGTGAACGTCTCAAGGAAGCCACCAATATTAACAAGTCACTTTCAACATTGGGGTGCGGTGTCCAATTTATTCTTAATCTGTTTATTAAAAATTATTTTAACTTATTTTATATGTGAAGTCAAATATCAATTCAAGTAAACTTTTAGTTTCATTTAGATGGTTTTGATATTTGCAGACTTGTTATTATGAACCTTGTAAGTATATCAAATGGCAAGTCGCACCATGTTCCTTATCGGGATTCGAAGCTCACATTTTTGCTTCAGGTATATTTTTTTAAAATAGAATGTGTAATTCTTGAATTTGAAATATCAGAAGTATACACTACCAATCTCATACGCCATAGAAAAATATCTATCTGGAATACATTTGGCACATATTTTATATTTTGTTTTCAACTGGAGCAAAGTTCCTTTTAACTTTTGCGGGCATGAATCGAACTACAATTCCTGCTTTCTCATAACTTTTAGTTAATTTTTGTGTGGGCCTTCTGTGAGAAGCATTCCTCCTCCTTCCAGCCTCGTTAAGTTATACTATCAAGTATATGGGTTGATTGGATGCATGTGTAGTCATCCAACTAAATTGAGTTTAGGAAGTATGATGTCCTTAATTATCTTAAGATTCTTGGGATGCCAAGCATAAGTGACGATGACAGTCTTTGAAAGTAGTCGAGGCATTGAAAGTCAGGACTGAATCAGAGAATCTCTCTGCTTTGGCCCACAGAAGTTTGTGGTGTAGTTGAAGAGTTTCTAATATTTATATTTTGAAGAGAGAAAGTTCTACCATTTTGGAATATAATTTTGCATTGAATGTCTTGACTATTAAGTTTTAATTTCCTTTATCATGATATGACTTGCTAATATATGCACTTCTGTCTAATCATTTTTTTTCCAGGATTCTCTGGGAGGAAATTCAAAAACCATCATAATTGCAAATATTAGTCCATCTCTTTGGTTAGTTGCTATCTTGTTCTCCATAATAGTTTTTCTTAAGTTCTTGCTTGGCCACTCAAGCGAACTAAAAAATAAAATCTAACTATCATGAAGTATTTGTATGCGGATGTTCACATTTCAGCATGACATTTTTTTTTGGTTCCCTTGCAGTTGTTCTTTGGAGACGTTAAGCACATTGAAGTTTGCACAACGAGCGAAATTCATAAAAAATAATGTATGTGATCTTGCCTTGAAGTTTGTGTATAATCTATGTCTGGTTACCAGCGGTCATGAAATAGGGAGGCGTAGCCTTCTGTAACTGATACTATTGTAAAAGATTAAAATTCGGCACATACTTTTCTTTTCCTTATATTAAAAGAAGTCCCAAAAGAAGCTGCTTGGGGGGGCTTTACACAACATTATTGTTACTTGGTAAATTAATGCCAGCCATTGCTATGCTCATAGAGTCACTGCTTTACTTTTCCTCCAGGCAATTGTTAACGAAGATGCATCAGGAGACGTTATTGTGATGCGCCTGCAAATTCAACAACTTAAGGTATTGTGCTGAAATGAGATCCCCTCATCTTACGAGGCTACGTATTTCAGAGCTAAATACATTGTTTTAGTAATATTATTAGATAAAGGTTACCTAAAATAACTCAATATTGCTCTAAGGAAAGCGACAATGTTAGGCTTTCTGTCTTGATTGCTTATGATTGCATCTGTGTTCATATACTTTCAGAAAGAAGTGTCCCGACTGCGTGGTTTAGTCAATGGGGGAGCTGAAAATCTAGATAGCGATACTTCATCCTTAAACTTTCTCGGATCTCCTGGGATTTTTAAGTGGGAAGGGTTTCATGGATCATCTAGTCCGCTCATGTCTGAAAATAGGATTTCTCAGGTACCCCGTCGCTTGTTCTTAACCTTGACAATTTAACGCGGAAATGTTGAATGACTCTAAGCTTTTTTTTTTTTTTGTTCTGTACTTTCTTAGAATAAAGATTATGAAGTTGCCCTTGTCGGAGCATTCAGAAGAGAAAAGGATAAGGACATAGCTTTGAAGGCATTGGCAACTGAAAATCAAGCAGTAATGCAACTGGTATGTGCGAAACATATTGCTTGGATTTAATTAATGGCCTGAATTTTTTTCTGATTTTTTTTGGAATGAACTAGGCCAAACAGAGAGAGGATGAGATAAAAAGTTTAAAAATGATACTACGATTCCGAGAAGCAGGAGTTAAGAGGCTAGAGGCAGTTGCTGCTGGAAAAATTTCAGCTGAAACACACTTGTTGAAAGAAAAGGAGGAGCATCTGAAGGTAATTGAAGTTTTACGAACCCAGGTTGATCGCAACCAAGAAGTCACAAGATTTGCCACAGAAAATTTGCGTCTAAAGGAAGAAATTAGAAGGCATGTCTTTTTGAGCCTCTGTAACTCTCTTTCTCAGTAAATTGGTAAATTATAATGGTCTCGTTGCTTAATATACACTGGTTGTCAATTCAATGAAATTCAATGCGAAACAACCATGCAAGATTGATGATTTCTAATCCAAAAAAGAGGTTCGAGTTGGATGTAAATTTATGTCAAAATTAGGCTAAAAAACATTACTAATATTAGCAACTAAAACTAGGGTCAAATATCTCTCTGCTAGCAATAAACAGTAAATTCCAACTAACTGAACCTGAAAAAACAGGAATGTAACTTAGAGAGGGTGGAAAAGGAATTTGGAAAAGCTACATTATATATCATGACAGAAAGTTAAAACTTTCGAGGTATAGGATTTATGTTGCATCTGACTGGGCCATGAATTTTTATAGCTATTTTTTTTTTTGCAAAGAACAGATTTCAAGTAATATTTTTATGTTCAAGTAAAGATATATTCTGGAATTATTTCCCGTTAAATGGGGGTACTTATTTTGGCTCTACTTCACAGATTAAAGTCATTTTGTGAGGAAGGTGAAAGGGTGATGATGAATGAACAAATCATGGTCTTACAGAATAAGGTAATGGAAACAGTGTCTAACATGTTTTAAGCTGTTTTCACTCAAAAGTATCCTCTTTCTAAAACTCTTCTGATTGTATATGCAGTTACTAGAAGCACTAGATTGGAAACTTATGCATGGATCAGATTGCTTGGCAGTTCAGGTTCTTCAAAAGCTTTACTGTGAACTTTGAAAATGCATGGCTACATTTAGAATTTTTTTCTCATTAACCGTGAGTTTTTAATTTCTTTCAACTACAGAAAACTAGCTTAGACATGGATACAGCAGTACATGATCCACCAATTTCGAGTCAGGTACAATCCAAGCAGATGCATCTTCTAAATCATTTTCCGCAGCATTGCAACCACTATGGCGCATATATGTTTAACTCTTAGCGTATCAGTTTTGATTGCATTCATTGAGATCGTATCAGTTTTGATTACATTCATTGAAATGGGATGTAAAATAAGCTAATGGGTTATACTCTTTCATGAAAGTCTGGTGACGATGGTGCTAATTTCTTCCTCATTGTTGCAAGAGTTCCGTGTTTGTTTTTCACCCCAATTTTTTAAAAAAGTAGTATGATTTCTGTAGTTGTATTTATATTTATTCATTGCAGATATAATTATATTTCAAATTTCAAATTCAGGTTAACTGCTTGCATAATTAGTAGTTTTACTGCTTGATACTTAAATTTGATTTCACAATAAGAGGCAAGGTTTGGCCATTATTATAGGCACCAGGAAGTTCCTAGATGGTATTTTTCTCCTGCAGCCATCCTGTAGCACAAAATGAATAACGTTGTAATATGATGTTCAGAGAATATTGTATTCACCACTGTAGATTTCAGAATTTGCATTTTTCATCCATCCCCAGCATGTTACTTCGATAGTTTTGTTGAGAAAAAGACAGGAGTTATTGCTTTGATCCACCACCATCATTACCAAAAAAACCAAAGAGAAGGAAAAGCAGAAATTCTGCCTGATTTTAGGAATGTTTCGGTATGAAATTACAATTGTGTTTCTAGATAATCATATTATAATGGCAAGTGCTTGGTGTATGTTTTTTAATTAACTTACGAACTATGTGTGCTTTGGTGTTTGTATTACTCGTGCATAGTTTAGGACCAAAGGCTTCTTGATATAAAAAACTCTTGTTGATACAGGAACCAAGAACACCTTGTCGATCTTCAATTAATGAGGAGAACGAGTTCCTTCGCATACAGGTCCGCCACTCTGCTTCTTTGTTCACAGACTTTTGTGCGGCTTTCATTTGATACAAGGGACACCCGACAGATTTTTTTATTTATATATTATAGGTTATTCAAAACCAGGCCGAAATTGACTTGCTCCATAAGAAGTTGGAGTTCTGTTTTGAAGAGAAGGAAAGACTAGATAGGTAATAATTGGCTCTTAATTCTTTTACTTTATAAAATTTTTGAACTGTCAATTGATTTAATTCTTCAATGAACAAGTTTGATTACATCACCTCTAACATGATACACAGCTGATGATGAATGTACATTTATGTAGACTCAAATGCCTAATAAGTAGTGTGTGTATGCGTGAATGTACTGTGCTATTTTGAAATGCTGTCTGCTGACCAGATTATTTTGCAGTCATGTCAATGATCTCATGATGAAACTTGAGGAACAGAGATGTTTTAGAGCCATAAACGAGAAAACAGAGCAACTTGAGATCATGAATTTGTCAACTGATGCATCAGTTGTCGATGTCAATGATGGAATGGAGCTCAAGGCGATGGTCGATGCCATTGCTGCAGCAAGTCAACAAGAAGCTGAAGCTCATGAAAAAGCTATTACATTGTCTACGGAGAATAATGAGCTGCGGTTGAAGCTTGAAACATTTATTGAGGCGAACGAGGAGCTACAGTCAAATCTAAAGGCATTGATTGAGGAAAAAAAAAGTCTCATTGAAATGTATGAACGGGCAGCTTCAAAAAGTAACTACAAGAATGTGAATGGTGATGAGAATGAACAAAATGACATGGAAGTTCATGATAATGATTCTCCTCCTGAACTTGCCAAAGCAAGTGGGAGGGAGATGAAAACAGTTGAGAACCTGGAGCAACAGCTCATGGAAATGCATGACGAAAATGAAAAGCTGATGGGTTTGTATGAGATAGCTATGCATGAGAGGGATGAACTGAAAAGAATGCTTTCTTCTGATGAACAGAACAGGGTTGGAGAGAAACTCATTGAAGTTGATGGAGAGAAATGTCTTCAGTCTCCTGCATCTCCATTGAATGTGGAGCAAGCTTTCATTGAGTTTGATAAAGTTTTGAGAGAAATTGAAGTAACAGAAGAAGGGCTTCAGCTAAAACAGGAAGAGATTAGATCTCTTGAGCTACTTTCTTCTGAAATACAAGAGAAAAGAGCTCTTGTAGATAAGAAGTTATCAGCACTGAGATATTCCGTGTCAAATTTTGATTCATCAATCGCTTACTTTGAACAGCGAGAACACAGAGCAAAGGCAAGGGTAAGTGCTTCAACGTCTTATCTTGAGAAAAAGAAAGAAGAGTTGGCTCACCTTCAACTTTGCAAGGAAGAATCTGAGGCCACCATGGGAAGGATTCAACAATCTGAAATTGAATTGAAAAAAGTACTGGCAGTTTTGAAATCCAAACTTGTGGAGGCGACTCAGAGACAGGAGAGTGAAAAGGTTCTTTTTGCCATAGATAACATTGAGAATGTAGACACCACACAGAGAAATTGGCAACTAGGCAGTCAAGCTACAGAGTTATTGAAGTGTGAGGAAGAGAAAACCAAGCTGCAGAATGAAATGAAGTTGTCCCGAGAAAATCTTGGTCTTATGAAGAAAGAAATTGATGTTTTGAGTAAAAAGTTGGGCATGATAGAGAGTGAAATGCAAGGTGTAAAAACGGATATACAAAAGGGATCCAAATCTGTTGATGAAATGGAACTTGCACTTCAGGCTGTCATCCAAGAGAAGGAAACTCTCCTAGAAACCAGAGAGACTGGAATGCAGGAAATTCAGAGTATGATTCTTGAATATCAGCAGCGAGTCTTCGATGCAGATCTGAAGGGGGCAGAGAAGAAGATGTTGGAAGAAGAATTACAGTTGGGGTTCAGAAGAAATGAAGATTTAAAAATACTGCGGGCAGAAACTTCTGAGAAGATGACCAGGCTGCTGGAAAACACAAGCTCCCGTTCATGCTTTGCTAGAAAAATGGAAGAGTAGCTGCACAGATGTGTTGGGTGTTAAGGTTTCTGCATGATAACAGGAAGCACATTTGAACAGGAGCACGTCGTGTGGTCTCTGATACATCTTAATATAGTTCTCAAAATGTCCCTATTTCTATTTATTTTTCACAAATAAAGTATTACATGTTTCTTCTTCCGCTTTCTATGCAAAATATTTTTTAAAATAAAAAAAAAACCCCGGCCCAGCTTTATTATTGAACCTGAGTTCATCCTGACCACGTGTACAATTCATGTCGATAATATGGAGTGAATGAAATGTATATAAATGATGGCTGGAAAGGTATATATGTAACTTGTTGATTGATATTAAAATGATTAAAAAATATATAACTGCGGTGGCCGTTAAGAGGAAGAATGAGAAATTTCCGGCAAGAAATGTATACATATGTAACTTGTTTAATGCATTAGATTTTTATTGCTCAAAACTTCAAATTAAATCAATGTTGCAACGACCATTGATTAAATTCATTAATAAAATTAATTTTGATCAACAATAAAATTACAACACATTCTAAAATAGCAAAAATATATCGAGGAAGTGAATTGATAATTCAATAAAAAAATGTGAAATCAATTTTGGAAGAGAATGAAATTTTAACAGTTCTATGTTTTTATTCTTCGACTCGTTTCAGCTTTCAAAGACTGAAGGCAGAGGTGATGCTAAACAATAAGAAGAAGCAAACCCACCAACAAAAGTTACAGGTCTGAGTTTTGTTCACACTAAAATCAGAAAACAAAATGAAAATCAAATTACCATCTGAATAAATAAGATTACTATTATAAGATAACTGCCTGGCACATTCTAGGGATTTGATAGGATACAAACAGTTCACAGCAATCATCAACGAGTTCCAGTCCCAAAATTATTCTTTGATCATTAAGAGCTTTGAATTCCCACTCAGTCCCATTTTGTGCCGTATATATTACAAGAAGATAGTATCATCACCTAGTTGACCTCAAAACGAATCATCAGCAGTGACAAAAATCTCCCCCGTTTCCTAATTATAATCTCCCCCAAATGAATATATCACCCCGAATGAAGAAAACATTCGGGATAGCACACAAAAAACCCTAGCCCCGTTATGGTCCTATTGGTTTAACTAAGATGGATGTCAATTGTTGCCACAAAACACAGGGGGGAGAAAGGAATTAATCAATATACACAGTCTCTATCCTCAAACGTGTTCTTCCTACAGCTCAGAGAAGGAAATTCTACAGGAAACTGCTTATACAACTAAGCTTTGGACTACCCTAAAATGGAGAAATGATTACAATAATGTGTGCGTGAGGAAATATCCAATGCACATAAGAACTAAGGGAAGTTTTCTCTATTACCACCAATTATATTAGACCATTGTTTTGATACAAAGTTCCATTTTCAGCAAATTTCAACCTGGCATTCAAATGTTCTTGTCTGGTGAATTCACCATCTTCACATTTTCAGTCAGTTCAAAACCTACTCTGCATAAAAAAATGAGAACCAAACATAAGAAACACCTTAATGGGGACGATGAAAAATTAACAAAAGTGATTATCACCGCTATACATGATTGATGCTACTAAACGACATAGTAATGCTCGAGAGATGATAGAGTATGCACAGTGTTGAGGATAAGAGGCTACTTTGTTTGGGTACCTAACAGGAAATCAGCCATGATTATTATTTCTGCATAAAACTTTTTAGATCATGCCCAAGGAGAACTTCCTCTTTTCTTTCAACAAGGAATGATTTAAATCAGCTTGAGCAAGTGGAATGATTTAAATCAGCTTGAGCAAGTGGAATGATTTAATATACATTTGTTACTTGTTGGTACACATTCACAAAATTAGTTTTCATACATCAAGTCAAAATAAGGATAGAAATCACATTCTGATAGAGTATCTACCTCGAAACAATGGACAACTTCAAGTCAAAACCCCTTCCAAACTGTCAACAACAACCACTTCAAACAAAAATGAACTATAGTACGCAACCATTTCAGCCTGCTACCTTTATCACACCAATATCATCAATCTTTGAGCTCTTATGCTGTAAGAGAACGAGATACAAAACAGAGGGCTTATTTAAGGAGAACTGGGGACTAAGAAACAGAAAGCAGCCAAGTAATTCATAAAAAAAATGAGACAGATGACTGAGCATACTGCAAAATCACCATAACTTCAAACAAATATATATCTTACCTTGCTTTTTTTGTGCTTGTGCACATCATTGAGATCTTCATCTCCATCATGCTTCCTTTTCTGAAATCATACAACAGCAAAGTCCATATAGGCAATGACATTGAGCATAAAACATTTTGCCATTAAAATCACCAATCACTGCAGTTCATTCCTAGCCATCATCAAATTTACTAGTTTTTAATTGTCAATGGTGAATATGACATTTATTTGAATAGAAATTTGTATTATTGTGCACACAAGAAGTTTAATTGTTTCCTATAGATACAGACACCATACAAAAGTAACTTTGCCCATAAATTTAACTTCAATTTTATCGGCCACATAATGTTCAAGCAGTAGCTGCAAACAAGTAGTAAGTTCTAACCTTATCGTGGTGTTTTTTGGAATGGTCAGCACCAGAATCATGATGTCCACTTCTATCCTTCTTCTTCTCCTTGTCTTTGTCTTTACTTCGATCTTTATCTTTATGACGGCGTTTATGTTTCTTATGCTCCTTCTCCTTCTCCTTATCTCTATCTTTGTGTTTTTTATGCTTCCTATCCTTGTCCTTGGACTCGACTTTTGATTTCCCGGCTATGGTAGGAATCCCCTTCTCTGCCTAAGGAAGATAGAAAAAATAAAAATAAATAAATAAAAATTCTATGGGACACCAAACCAAATAGTACTAAATGTTAAAATACATTGGTGTTATGAGCCAATAACAATTTTGCAACGCTAAACTAAAGCGACTGATAAACCCACAAAAATCAAGGCAAGATTGATTTCTTACAGAAGGCAAATCTATAGGAGTGGTTTCCTTCAATTGGAAGGCCTCCCTAAGTACATCTAAGTCAAAGGGCTCTATGCGTGCATTACTATCTCTGGAGGTAATCTGGATAAGCTGATCCAGTTGCATCCCTTCTCCTTTTCTAATTTCAGTGTCTCCCACCACATTGTAAAGATAATGTGTGTCTGCAATTGACAAAGGAAGTGACCGCTTGCAGAAAAAATCATGGTGGGGCAACAATTTGTAGTGACTTATAAGATCGACAGCACCAGTCAGCTCTCTTGGTCCTGTAGTTACAAAAGGGCACCATCTCATCAGTGTATGCAACAAAATATCAGGCAAACCTCATTTTTTTCTCCAAGCTTCACTTTTATATTCATTTTGCATTCTGAGTTCCTTCTTCATGAACACCTTGTTCCTTTCCCTTCTTCAGGTGGATGAAGGATTTTTTTGTATATAAATGAAATTAAGAAAAAAAAATACTTGCATTGAATAAATAAAGACAACTTGGCATCTGATGTTTCCTTTTTAAGATATTTAGAAACGATAAATTGAGCAGGTCAACTGAATGCACAAGTCTGAAGGGGGCAAGATGAGTTATTTTCTTGATTCATAAAAACAAAGGGGGTAGAGATAAAGCCCAGTTGCATATGCAAGCTTTACATTATACGAAGATGATTAAGAGATGAGCCATTACCAAGTCATTAATCAACAAGGCACAGCATCGCCATCCTTCCTAAATAATTTAATCTGTTTTGGAAGATGATTCCTATTTGATGTTTCTAAATGGGGAATTTCAGAAGTGCCCATGAGTTCTTTTAATAATCATTCTCCATTTTTTAGCCAAATATACTTAATTTAAGGTTATAAACCTAATAATCATTTCTACCTGCAATATTTTAGTCATATATTGTTTACATAATATGCTCTTGGATAAATTTTACAGCAATTTTCACATCCCCGTAAACACATGAACCCCCAACCATCTTCTCACAATCACAGTACAGGACTGCTGGCCTTAACTTTCTTTTGAATGATGTGGTAGATTAGAATTGAAGATATCATTTCAGCTCTGGTATAAGTATATAATAACATTTTGATTTGGTTTGAGGAGCAAAAAGTTTTTTTACTTAGCCTAAAAAAATGTCACATCGGGTTGTAAAATCAATAGAAGATACCCACATCTCCATGTTTAGATAGAATGACCCGGCTATAGAATGATTTGAAATGAGTAATAATGATAACCCTAGGACACAACAGCCATCAACCATTAAATTCAAGAGGGGGTAGGGATAGCAACAAGCCAAAAATATTCTAAAAACTAATTCTTACCTCTTCCAAACTTCTTGATTTCTGGATCCATGGGTCAATGTTTAATGAGAAGGTGAACCACCAACTGCATGTTATTTATCACAAGAGAAAAATGCTTCATAATTATCAAATGCCTTTAAAATGCCTTTCAGTATATAAACAAAAAATGCATCAAGTAGCCACTTGTCAATTTTTACTGTAATCCAAGTATCTACAGAACAAGATATTCGAATAACAAAAATGCTGCTGAAGATGGACTAAACAAATGATCACACCATGTGTCACGTATAGCATGACTCATAACAAAAAATCATGCTATAGGCAAACATCTGAGCAAACATGCGGGTATTCAATACTTATTTCCTTCATTTTATAACACACTAGATTTACACATTAATTCACTATCTTTTCTAAGACCGCTATATTTTGAAGGGGTCAATGGATATTCTATAGTCAGCAGAAAAGGTAAACATTGAGAATCTATTGAACCGCAGGGAAACATGGGAATCTTTAGTGATCATCCTTCCAAATACCATACAAAACATTAGGAAAAAAAATCAAACATGCAACAAGGAGACTTGGCAGCAGAAAAATCACATATGATTCATAGGACGAGAATTTCGATAAACATCCCTTTATATTAGGAAACCCATCAGAAACAAGCTCCCAGAGCTTTTTGAAAATGATGAGCTACTCCCAAACCGGACTAGAAAAACACCCCTAGTCAATACTCAACAAACCCACAAAAAGAAAGGAAAAAAAAGAAGAAGCTGATGCGCTAAGCAAGGCAATGTTCTTTCTCCATTTTAATGAAAACACTATCCTTTATCCGAGTATACCACACCAGATCATATTCAGCTCCAAAAACCTCTCCTAGATATACGATTATCGAACGGACAATCTTTTCACCTTCCATTCAAGAATATCTAAGGATTTCGAAACCACACGACCACTACCAAGCTCGACGAGTAGCACACAGAAGGCACACATAAATCAACACCTCATCAGTCAGTCAATGCACCTAAGGGGCAGCTAATGTTACGTATAGTCCATGTACTACAAACCCCACTCTGGTAACATAAAAAAAATACAAATAACCATGTTAATTACCCTATACAGCACAATTTTCACCCGGTCAGTTACTAGTACGCTAAGTCGATGGATTTTCTCTACATTCGTTGACCTAATCGCATTACAGAAAGCAGGAGCAGAGTTGTAATTCGAAACAAAATCACAAAACCCTAATTTTGTCGAGCTAAGCAATCAAAAAGCTAGAACTTCAGCTTGAACAGACCTTTGGCATGGATCCAGAATTCGTTTTTATCTATGGTCTTTGAGATCACAGGGACAAGACCGTGATTTTACAATAAACCGCCTGCTTCTCCTTCTAGTCTTCTCCACGACGGCTCCTTTTCAGTTCGGTAACAAGCAGCTTCTAAAATCGGAACTCTTTGGCTGTGAAATTGGGAATCGGAAGTTGTGAGTTTCGGGAATTGGAGAGAGAGAAGAGAGAGTAAATTTGATGGATCAGAGAAGATTCGCGAAGGAGAGGGAGAGAGAGGGAGAGAGACAGTATATTTATAGCAGGAGAATTTGGGTACTTTTTAGGGTTTGTATTGAAAGGGGAAGGGGATTTATTCCCGAATAGATTTGGGAGTCTTAGAAAAGTCGGGTAAGCTCATAAAGGTACCCTAACTATACCATCTCTAACCTTTAGGTCCCTGAAAAGTATGTTTAACCAATAGAGTCCCCGATTTGCCCTTCTGTTTGCATATACGCATAAGCATTTTGTCAATTAAGTCATAATTGTTACACTGGGAAAGTTAATCCAGGATCTCACTTGTATGGGGTTTGAAATTTAATTATATTAAAATAACAATAATAAGACTCGGTGGGGTTAAAGTTTAATTCTGACAAATATAAAAAATAAATTGTTGGAAAAAAATATAAAAAGTTTTGTCACCTTATATAATTATATAATGTATATTTGATATTGCATTTCAAAAATATTTTAAAAAGAATTTTAAAAAATTATTATTTTTTTATTTTAAATTAAATCTTTTTTTGTGTTTTCAGATCATTTTCATGTATTGATATCAAAAATAATTTTCAAAAAATAAAAAATATTATTTTGATATATATTTAAATAAAAAACATTTTTAAAAATAAACTCAATTACACTTTCAATCAATCACAAAATGAATATGTAAAAAAACAAGAATAATTTTAGGTATGTGTGCTGAATGGAAGGAATAAATTGATGATTAACGGATACGTCGAGGATGGTTAGAGATCCAGGAGTGGACTTAATTTGAAAGGTGGTTTCGGTATAGGGACTTATTTGAAGTTATCCCAAAAGACTCTCAAGCTTTGGGTGGTCTTTCTGCTGTCGCTTTTGTACTTATTTTTGTTATTTTTGATCCGTCATGTTTTCTCATTTTATTTTCCATAGCGAGTCTCTCCTTTTTCTACTTGTGTAGTTAGCTCAACGGTGTTTTGAATTCGTTTCAAAAATATTTAAGAAAATATTAATTTTTATTTTAAATTAAAAAAGAATAACATTTTAAGATAATTTTCATGTGCTGGTTTTCAAAACAATTTTATAAAAATAAAAAAAAAGTACATTTTGATGTATTTGTATTCGAAAAACACTTTAAAAAACAACCTCAACTACACTCCCAAATAGGCACTCAAGGTGGTCCTTTATTTTGTTAATTGATTACAGAAAGACCCTTGTTATTTTTAATATTGTGGTTAACCGTTTCCTTTTGCATCCTTCAATTTCATCCTCATTGTGTAGTAAATATTTTCAATTAGATCCACTTTTATGCAGCTAGATCGCACAAGCACATAGATAAACAACTAAGTTTCAATCCATAACAGGTTTGGATGTTATTAACATATAACAGTAAGCATGCGTCTCAATTTGGGAATTTTACAAACTAGAAGGGCTGAATTTCAAAACAATCATAAGATTTCCATTGGAGCCCCGTACTAGCCCTGGGGCATCTTCTTCGGCCTCAACTGCCAGGAGAAAATAGAAGGTATCACTTATCAGAGCATGTCCTGACAGCACTGAGAAATCATATCAAGAAAATATATAATAACACTTAACCTCGTTGCTATGGCCGCACTTCTTCTTCCTGCAGTTCTTAGCTTTGGGAGGCAGACGACAATAGCATCTAGCAAGCCAATTCAGTGGCTTGAAAAAACAATTAGTATTCTGCTGTTTATTTCCACATCAATTCATTGCAATATGTATATTTATCAGGTTGTTTTGTTTTGATCACAATGACCAGAATATTTCATACTAGTTAAAAAAACAAAATAAAATAATGTCGTTTTTATCTCGGTTTAAATTCCAGTCCATTCTGGTTTTTTTGTCCAAATATTGGCTGAAACGTTCCAGCTTTGTTCCGCCCATTCCGTTTCAGCTAAATAGTATTTTTTTTTTAAATAATGAATAATTTTACAATATCAATCATATCTCTTAATCCGATCAATAGATTGAGATGAACTTTTACGAGGAGTCTCTTGATATATTTATATATATTATGTTAAGATTTAAGAGTAATTAGAGAATGTAATGACCTTGTGAGATTGATGATGACATTCTCGTAATATTATACATGTTCATAATTTTGTTCAGAAAAATCATTTTATTGTGTATTTTTAGATTAATTGCATAATTTTAAATAATTTTATTTTTGGATTTGCACTAAACTTTTTTTTGAATTAATATATATATATATATATATATATATATAAACAGTACAACCTCGAAATGACATGTCTAAACACTTCAAAACCAAAATATTCTATTTCGATTGAAAAAACAAAGCAACAATCGAAACGAAATTGATTATCTTGGTGTGTTCATGTTGGAATACTTTCTTGATCCTTAAATAAGCCCGAGAGTTTAGAAGGGATGATTATACTTTTGTGATGCATCTCATCAACTGGCAATAGCTATGAAACAAAATCTACATGAGCATCCATAATGTTTACGTTCTGATTAATCAAGAGCTTGTCAATTAATGCATGCCCCACTGATTAAGAGTTCATTAATCAGTTCTAGGGTTTGAAAATCGAGGATAAGAAAAAAGGTGTACCTGCGGCAAATCATCTTGTATTGATTGAATTTACGAGCTAGTTCCCTCAGGGAGGGCTCGATTTTCATGCTAGGACCTCCTTTTCCTCCCCGAAGCCTCAAGACTAGATGCAGTGTGGATTCTAATTAAACAACACCACCAGCCACGATAAATCAATAAAAACATTTCACAAAATCTATATTTCACTGCAAAAAAACAGAATCCCTTCGAGTTTTTTTAACATGCCTTTCTGGATATTGTAATCGGCTAAGGTACGGCTATCTTCCAGCTGCTTTCCGGCAAAAACCAACCTCTGTTGCTCCGGCGGAATCCCTATTAACAATTACCATGCAAGTTTAGACCATCTACATGCTCACACAGTTTGTTTGTTTTTGGCAAACTTAGTTTCTGTTTGGGATTGTAGTTGCGGTTATTTTTTAAAGTGTTTTTTATTCATAAATATATCAAAATGTTATTTTTTATTTTTTAAAAAATCATTTTTGATATCAGTACATGAAAATAATCTAAAAACACTATTTTTTTTTTAATTTAAAGTGTAAATAAAAATAGATAAAAATTATTATTTTTTTAAATATTTTTGAAACGCAGTGTCAAACATCCCTAATAAGAAACATCCCTAATAAGAAAAACAAAAGCATATGACATGAAAAAGGAACAGCAAAATAGGGTTACCTTCCTTGTCTTGGATTTTGGTCTTGACGTTGTCAACTGTGTCATCACTCTCAACCTCGAGAGTAATAGTCTTCCCAGTTAGGGTTTTCACAAATATCTGCATCTTTCCTTTCTCTCCTTGGCCTACTTCTCCAACTGTTTGATGCTATATAAAATGTGTGTGCGGGTATATATATATACACAGTCTTAGTGATTTGCTAATTACTTGGGAATCAAGTTAGCATTTTTGCCAATTACTTGCTAACCAAGTTTAGTTTTTTGTCAGTAACTTGCGTGCCAAGTGACCGGTACTTCCGACTATTGTATGGATTTTGCGGCGTTAATAAGATTATTAGTGACTGCCTTGCAGTACTCAACTAATTTATTTTGATAATTTATAACTTAAAATTACTTGTCTTGAAAATAATAATTAAAAAACCATAATTATAAGACTGGATTGAGGTTTGAGTTGCAGGTTGGTTAGTTCATTCATGATTTAGTTGGTAATCCGAATCTATTTCAAATTATATTGTTTAACTTTTTTTAAAAAAAAAAATGAAACGTAGATGTATGAAACATTAAAGAAAAATGATTTTTTTTATTAATACGGGTGTCCGAGTCAGCTTGCATGTACCTTAACTAATCCCACGGGTTCTGAAATTAACGACCATATAAACCTCTCGTGGTCATCACATTAACAATCCTGAGTCGAAACTTGTATCACTAGGTCATCTACTAGATGGTTAAAATGATATTATTTTAAACAAAAAATTAAAATGAATTACTAAAGTTGACCTAATGTTATCTCATCTAAGTTTAATTGAGTAAACTCAATCAAGGCTTTATCCACCAAGTTATTCTGACTAAATTAACTCGCATGCTGATTCAACAGAAGGATCAATTTAAAACATATTCTGTATGTTTTAGCAATGTGCCCGTGATTTTATTTTATTTTAATTAATTTTTTAGTATATTTAAATTGATTTGATATACTGATATAATTAAAAATTAAAAATTAAAAATATTTTAATATATTTTCAAATAAAAAAACACTTTAAAAAATAATGAATATTATAATACCAAACACTACATTGATATGCAAGTTATTGCATGCAAGTTTAGTAACTGTTCTAGAAACTCTTCTAGCTGCTTATAAAACTGCTGTAGCCGTGTTACAGGCAGCCAAGAAGTAACGTATTTTATAATTTTTTTAATCATCGAGGACAGCTGCATGATCTAGTCCAAGCCTGCTTTATCACCGTTGAATAAAAACATATATGGACGGGCAGATCTGACTCGAGCCTGACCCTATTTCTAACATCATAACTCCATTTGTGCACAACAGCCTGGAGTTTGCTGACATCATCTTTTGACAACATCTGTCAAAACTACTCTTGCTCCTATTTTCTCAGATGACGACATGCCATTAGGCCGCTGCAAATTTCCAAACATTTTTTAGTTTATTTTCTTTCAGAGCTTGGATTCAAACAGGAACATAGAACTATAAATCCATAATAATTATTTGTAATTTGTAAGGATAGAACATGATCGGAGCTCATGTTAAAATGTACAGACCCTCTGTTTTCAAGCAATGGTTTGACAAAATCACAGTGTCTCCCATGGAAACACCTCCGGAAGTTAGAAGAATACGAATCCCAGAAGAAAAGGCTCGTTTCAAGTTCTTCCTTATCATCATCCTTTCAATTCCAGGGCCAAGAACCTTGCATTGCTGCTGTATTGCAGCTGCGAGTAACATAGCACGATTATTGGAGTCCCTTTTCTGCATAAAGCTGAAATGGATAATTTTTTTAATTTAAGAAATGACTGCTAAAGAATAATATAAATCATATTTTGAAGTCTTACCTAAAAGCTTTAAGGTGAGATGGTTCCTTCAACATGGTATCAGAGTTTTGTTGTCTCAGCAGTCACAAGTTCGAATCTCAACACTCTCATTTTATTTGATAAAAATCAAGCATAAAATAGTGTGGGTTTATGCAACTTTTAAGCCCAAAATATTTTCACTTGAGAGAATGCGTTAGAGAATAATATAAATCATATTTTGAAATCTCAATTAATAATTTAAATTTTTAAATGAGATAATTCCCATTTTTTCTTAGCGTGAATTGAATTATCTTGCAATGTGAGTTCATCTCATCCTTAAATTTTAATTTTTGCTTAAATTTCACTCGTAATGCTCATACACATCATTTAAAAGAAATTTGATAACGTTGTAAAGTTTGTTTTTCAAATGTTTTGAAGCGAATTAAAATGATTTTTTTTTTTTAAATTTAAAATTGACTTGCAAGTTTTTTATTGGAACTGATCCCAGTCAAAGACAACAACTCTGTAAGAATCTAACGTTAACCACGTACATAACATAATTATTATTTTTTATATAATAATAATAACTTTTAAAAATATTTTTATTTAAAAACACGTAAAATAACTAACGTGTTGACCTATTAAAATAATATAAAAAAAATAAAAAAAAAACATTTTTAAAATTAACAAGTACTCTACACCCATTAATAATAATAATAAAAAACCTTTCTACTTTCTTTCCATCAACCTTCAAACCTCTCAACCCATCCAATAAACAACCACCACGTCATCTGTCAATGCAGTTAGTCCACCCCTTCCTCAAGCCCACCACAGTCATTTCCTCCATCCCCATTAATATCATCCCCCGAGCAAGGCTCTAGACTATCCTCCCTCCCTGTGAAATCCCCATTCATTCTCTGCAATCACAACCAAAAAACCCTAAGTCCATGTATCACGGTCTCTCAAGATGACCGAACCGAATCCAATGGTCTCGCCCACCTCCTCCCGGTCCGTAACCGATACGGTAAACGGTTCGCACAAGTTTGTAATCCAAGGGTATTCGCTAGCAAAAGGAATGGGAGTAGGCAAGCACATCGCGAGCGATAATTTTACGGTGGGAGGGTATCAATGGGCGATTTACTTTTACCCTGATGGTAAAAATCCGGAGGATAGTTCAGCTCATGTGTCGGTTTTTATCGCGTTGGCTAGCGAAGGGACGGATGTTAGGGCTTTGTTTGGATTGACGCTTGTTGATCAAAGTGGGAAAGGGAAACATAAAGTTCATAGTCATTTTGATCGGTCGCTTGAGAGTGGGCCTTATACGCTCAAGTATCGTGGCAGCATGTGGTAATAAACTTGGTTTTTTTTTAGTTTTTTCATGTGGGTGTTTTTTTTCGTGTCTGATTTGTTCGTTAGCTGTAATTGGGCTGTGTGAGGGTAAATTTCTGTTGATTGCTTTTGTGGCCTGTGGAGGTTTGATTTTGTGCTGGAAAGGGTGATTCTTTTTGTTAATGTAGATGATTGGGTTTTTCTGGGTATGTGTTTGATTGGTTTTTGAGAGGGTAGCTCTTGCTGTGTTGCACATGGTTGGATTCTATTAGATGGGTTATTATTTTTAGTGTGATTAGCTTATGTGTGATGATGATTGAGAGGCACTGTGGTGTGCAAGTTGTTCTTGATGTTAAAAAGTGGTTGCACTTTGTATTGTGCTATTTGGTTAAAATGGTGTATCGTTTTGTTATGTGTTTGATAGGTTGATTCTAGAGGAAATTTGATGTATAGAAATGCTGAAGTGATATATTAGTTGCTGTTGATGTTGAATTACTTTTGTACTTGACTGGGTTATTTAACTAGTAAGAAAAGAGAAATAAGATATTGTTCTGATGTCTTTAGCTCGCCTTTTTTCTGTACATGTGTGGAAATTTTGAAGCATTGTTTAGGTAATATTATGGGGTGTCTACTGACTGCATTTAAGTCTAACTGGTGTTTTGTATTCATTATCCATGGTTAAAGTTGTGCTATTGGTGAATTGGACATCATATGATGTGTACAATTTCTTTTTCTGTGGAGTGGATTTTTGTCTTGTAGGATAGAGCTACAGTGGTAATTCCTACAAGTTTGCTGTTTTATACCAGAGCTTGATGGTGCTCTTTGAATTGAATAAACCTACCTTTAATGAGCTCTTTATTCATTGATGCTCTGATTCTATTGAATTTGAAGGGATTATGTTTGTAATGCAGAATCTGTTCTTCCCTCCATTCATCTTTAAGCTATACTTAATCACTGTGATTTTGTCTGTACTTCTTCAAATCATAGAGGCCATATCAGTTATATGGGCTCATGTTAAAATTGAAATGACCCCCGCTACAGCTGTAACAACAGTTTGATTAGCTTGCCTTTTATCGAAACCACTCTTAAGTATGGAAAGTACACACTAGATAACGAAGAATGTTAGATGCTTCTCAAGCCTTCTGAAGTTTTAGGGTGTTGTGGACTCTCTATTTTTTTACTGGATCTATGTTAATATTTGCCATGTAAAAGATTCCTGAGCTTTTACAACTGAAAATGCAAGAAGTTATCCAGTTGCTGGAGGTTTGGCATTGATGATTTGGTAAAGAAGGGCTCCTTGAACTTAGGAAGTTATTCCACTACGTGTATGTGAAATTTGAGCTATGCATCTTAATATAAGTTTTGTAGACAATTGCATGTCCTCCTATTACATGCTCTACTCTTAACATATTGAATTCCTTGTACCTGCTCAATCTTAGCATCTAGTTTCCTCCATCCTGCTTTTCTTCCTTTCATCTTTTTTGTTTTCTCTCTCTTTAATGTTTTTAATTCCATTGATAAATATTTATCTTCAGAGTGTTCCACTTTCTTTATGTATACTCTCTGTGAACAGGCATTGAAGGTTAGTTAATTGTCAGGAGCAGAAAGAAAACACCAGAGTTTGCAGCTTTAGAGAACTAGGGTTCTATTCCTGGTTTCTAGTTTGATTTACATAGCTTTTGCTGTATTCATGGTTGTTGTATTATTTTGTTTCTTCTGTATTTCTGTCAACTTCCTGCTTGCATTAACTCAGGGATTAGGATTCACATGTTAAATCTTTTGAAGATTCCATCCAGCTACCTATGCAATTTCAATTGTATATCTATTATCATTTTTGCTGGAGTGTAATGCACGTAAGATTGATAAGTTCAATCCAAGTGTCCTAAGGTTTGTCGATCAACTTCCCATCACTGCCAACTTGGTTGAATTTTATAAATGTTGTACCTGAGTTGGCACTCTTTTCTTGATTGATTTAGAAATTAGTTTCTGCTCAAATTTCGTTGGATTCTCAGTGTATGATCAATTGAACTATATCTCTGATTCCACTTTGAGGAACCAATAGCCAATTGGCTCATGTGGCTTCTTATCCTATGGCAGTGCTTGTTAACATGTGGGGAATGCATCAGAGTTCTTTGAAAAGCTGAGGGTGGATTTTCTACATGGAGTTCTTACTAACTATCGATTGGTGGGAAAAAAAACCCAACACTGACTGTACCAGGCAACAAAGAACTGTGAAAAGGGTGATTCCAGTCTCATTGTTTTGCTCATAAGGATTTTAATTTTATTATTGGACAATATTGAGTGATAAAGATTTATAAATTAAAGTCGCAAGTGGCAAATGAACAAGCGTTTCGATTTAGGTCATGTATCTGTTGTTGCAGGACAAATATTTTGCATGAGCACTTGGGCTGCTTGTGGGGATTCCTGCATAGGCCACATGACACCTCTTAGTAGAATGTTGATACATTTTATTCAACCAGCCCTTTGTTTTTATTATTGTCTCCTGCTTTGTCTCGTATAGATCCATTGTATGTTTGCCTCCTTCACCTTGATGTTGATATGTAAAAAGTTCAATATATTTTAATTTCAACTTCCCAATTTTCCTAACTTCACACACAAGTCAGGTGAGGTCCTCATTTATGATTCAATAGCAACTTTTGAACTTGGTTGTTCATACTGTTCTGTTCTCTTTATTACAGGGGATACAAGCGATTTTTCAGACGGGCAATGCTTGAATCGTCGGATTACCTCAAGGATGATTGCTTGAAAATCAATTGTACTGTTGGAGTAGTGGTTTCTGCAACAGATTCATCCCAGTTAAACTCAATTCAGGTTCCAGAGTCTGATATAGGAGCTCATTTTGGCATGATGCTCGATAATATGGAAGGTTCAGATGTTATTTTTAATGTGGCTGGGGAAAAATTTCATGCTCATAAGTTGGTGTTGTCTGCCCGATCTCCTTTTTTTCGATCTAAGTTTTTTGATGGCATAGGGGAAGATGAAAAAGAGATTGTCATTTCTGATCTAGAACCTAAGGTTTTCAAGGTGATAACCTCCCGAGATTGTGCATTATAAAAGCAAACTGGGTCAGGATTGGTGTTCTTTTTGGTTTGTGTTTCATTTTTTTTTTCTTATGTGATTCCCTACAGGCTTTGCTGCACTTTGTTTACCGAGATACTCTCACTGAAGATGTGAACACAGTGACGTCCAGCTCATCTCTTGTCTCCATATCTGAAACATTAACAACAAAGCTGCTAGCTGCTGGAGACAGGTATGGTCTGGACAGACTCAAACTGATGTGTGGGTCTCATCTCTGCAAGGATATATCTGTGGACTCTGTTGCCAGCATCCTTACCTTGGCTGATTGTCATCATGCAACAGAGTTAAAAGCTGTTTGCCTAAAATTTGCTGCTGAAAACCTAGCAGGTAATTTTAGTTTCCACTTTGTAATTTCTTGTAGGTGTGATTCTATCGAGAATTGCATGGCTGTCAAAATAAACAGAGTCGTCAATTGAGGGGATGGGCTAAGGACCTTGGTGAAATCTGGATGTGAAGATCAGTAAAGAAATAAGTCCACTGCATAAATTTGTGCACAATTATCACTTGGTGGTGGTAGAAGTGCCTCCATGCTAGATGTAGCTTTGGAGTGCATAAATTTAACTGCTTGGCATTTATGTTTCACTTCATTCATCTGTGTAGCCAGGCAATTGTGTTTTAAACCCATGCATCTCCCGTACTATAATGCCTTGATGACCAATTAATTCTCCTATGTCGTTAATTGATGTGGTATTTAGATAGATATTCCCACCAGGGAAATGTGTCGAGGTTTTAATGGCATGAATTACAGCTCTAAATCACTTGAAACTTAAAACTATTGCATAATGTAAACTGCTGCTATTAACAACAGGTTTACAGTATATATTTCTGTATACGCTCAATGCTCAGTATGTAATGAATTGTTGGTGCTTGATACTGTTTTCTCATCGGGCATCATTACTGCAGCTGTAATGCTGTCAGACGGCTTTAACTACCTCAAGGAGAACTGCCCATTACTGCAATCGGAGTTGCTGAAGACAGTGGCAGGTTGCGAGGAGGATTGCAACAGTGGAGGTGGCAAGTCGCAGAGTGTATGGGCTCAACTTTCAGATGGCGGTGACACCAATGGCCGAAGGGTTAGACAAAGAACCTAGGATGTGAACATCCAGCTGATCTATGTAAATGAGAAAAAACGCAGGATAGAAAAAGAACAGCATGTGTAGCATAGTAGTAGGGCCTGCAATGTTTTTTCAGCTCGAACTGGTGTTGCATTGTGGGTGTGTGTTGTTTTGAGCAGGTATGGAATATGGCTTGTGAGATTTCTCTTTTTCCTGGTAACATACTAACAAACTGTGAGTTTCGCAAACAGAGAGAGGGAGTCAATGTTGAAAAGATTTATTTCACCTCTCGAGTGATCGGAGAGACTAAGGTGACCTGCTGTCACTGTTGAGTAGGGTTTATTAAATAATTTGAGTAAATTTTTTTTATTTATGGATTAGTTAGATGTTGTTGGATGCCTTATAAAAACCCTAATGAATACAATATTTCATGGAATTATGAGGAATAATTACCTATGATCCGGTTATACCAAGCACTTGTACTCCTTCACACTTGGACAGGAAAAAACAAAAAAAAAAAAATTATCAAGAAATAATTCCTTAAATCTTTTTCTCAAAAAGCATTTCTCAAACACCAAAAAGAAATTAAGAAGAAAGGAAAACGAGAGAAAAAAATTAATCTTTCGGAACAGTCATTAATACCCGGATCAGGAATCGGGTTTATGGAGCTCTAGTACGTAAAGCCCAGTAAACAAATATAAGCCCGGCCCATCATTAGCAGTCAAAGAATTCTCTCTCAAGGATTACACGGCCCTGTCTAGTGTCTAATGCCCTTGTAATATTATCTTCTCTGAAAAGTTCATAGGCGGTGATCAAGTATTCCTTCCACCCCAAGGAATGAAGACTCCTATATATTCCTTGTCCCCCGAGCAATCACATCACGCAACATACCAAAACTTCTGGGATCAGACTGGGTTTTCGTTGATTTTTCTCCTACCTGCACAAGAAATTCAGCTTCTTTTTTAATAATGTCCACAGTGCTTTGGTGCACTCAATGTGCCAGAAAATGCCAGACCTTATGCGAAGGGGATTTCTTGTAAGTATAGTTTCACAGGCTCTCATTATCATGGATATATATATATATATATATGTGTGTATATATATATATATATATATATATATATATATAGGCAATTAATTTCTAATTATTTGTATGATTTTTCTTGATGAACTGCTGCAGATCATGTTCTTGGTGTGGTAAGGTTCTTAGCATGTTAAGCTGGCACAAAAAATTCAATCTAAGAAATCCAAGATGTAAGAGAACCAAGAGAAGGAGAAATGATGCACAAGTAGCTGACGATGAGTCCTGTGTTACCGAAGAATCCTCTGTAAATATTGGCGATGGTTTATCACACTGCCAGAAAGCCAGTGTGAATAGCGATAGTGTGGCAAATTAGAGATGGGAATTGAAATTGATTGCAGTAGATGTTATAATTAGCCAAATTGGGTTCCTAATTATGTTGTTTGTTTGATATTTTCTTGATTTTGATTTGTTTAAAGAGTACAATTTGGCCCATTAATTATTCGATTTACATTAATTTGTTGTCGGATCATCTATCCCTGGTTAGGGTTCTATGATCGGATCTTTGATCATCCAACTGAGATGAAGACAGGGGTGAAAGAGACTATGATATTAGTTTTAATTTTAATCAAATTAAGTCACTGATTGTTTTTATTTAGAAACCACGTTTCATAATTTTTTTAATGATTTTATATATATATATATATATATATATATATATATATATTATTTTATTATTATTTTTAAATAAAAAATACTTTAAAAAATAACTATTATTTTAAAATATTAATTACTTGACTTGTGTTGTAAATTATACAATACAAACACAAAGTCAAACAAACATAATCTCAAAATTAAAAATATCTCTAAAATTCCAAAATATTATGATAGTAAAATATTCTAAAATAAAAAAAATATTATGATTTTGAGCCGAAACGGTACCGAGATGTTCCAGCCAGAATTTCCAGAATAGACTGGAATTAAAACCGAGATGAAAACAACACCATTTTATCTTAGTTTTTTTAATGACACAAAACATTCTGACAATTCCAACCAAAAGGGAACGAAATTAATTGGTCATAGCATATGAATTACCTTCATGTATTAGATAATGGCCCAATGACCATCGTGTTAACGGGGAGCTATATCTTGATGGGCCCTTTGGGCTGGGCGTTTACCAAATGCTTTACAAACCTCCAGGTCCAAACGAGAAGCCCACAGTTCATACACCGATTGAGTCGAAGGTATTATTCTATAGACAAAGTTGAAAGTCAACCCTTTAACGTACTGATTTTAATATTTTTAGTTTGAAAATATATTAGAATAATATAAAATAATTTTAATACCATCATATCAAAACAATATAAAAATTGAAAAAATATCAATTTAAAACCAAATATTTTTTTTAAAAAATAATTTTGAAACACAAATAGCTTATGAACTCATGCAAAGCATTTAAAATAAAAAAGAAGTAGGTTTTAGATTGAATTAAAAAGATGTTAAATCAATGAAATTGTAGTGGAGATTTTTAATAATTTAGTTTACACAACTAAATTTAATACTAAGAAATTTATAAGAAAATAAAATAATAATATTTAAATAAAAATTAATTCCAATCGAGGTTATAACCTATAAATTAACCTAGATGCTATTCTAGAGCAGTCTCCAAACGTGGAGAGAAGAAGAAGAAGAGGGAAACAAAGAAAAACAGAAGGAATAATTGAATAACATTGATGGGAGCCAGTAAATACAATCAACCACATCAGAATATTCTTGTATTTCATCAGATGCATGGACTTTTAGTTCATCTTTTACATAGTGTTTAAAAAACTCTTTACAAAAAAAATGATTTTTTTATTTTCATGTGTTGATATTAAAAATAATTTTTTAAGAAAATATCATTTTAAATAAAAAAATACTTTTAAAAACAACTATAATTACACTATTAAACACTAAACAGACAATTAATTTAAGACAGAATCTTCTTTTCCATCTGTTGTCCTAAACCTGCAATAGATTAGTTTTGCTCAAGTTCCGACAATAAATTCTCAATATAGGAGCAGTAACACAGTTTTTCTTGATGAAATACTAACATTACAACTTCAAAATAATAGAAAATTTTTACGAGAAAAACTTTCTGATTTATACCTACCAGTAACCGTAAATAGAGTACACATGTTATTATTTATAGGTAGATAAGGGACCCTTCTCATTAATTTATTAGCCGATTTTCTCCTCTCATCAAGAGAAAAATTAGACAATTGATCCTCATGATCAATCGATTGATCCATTTAATCAAACCCCATAATCTATCTCCATGATCATGGGTTTGAATAAACAACATGGGTGTGTCGTGAGGGCATAATGGCAATTTCAAACATTAAGTTCCCACTTCCATGCATGCACTTGTTAAGAGTAAAATCTAAAAAAAGTAATAATTTGATCAAATGCCATGATAAATGTTCACAGAGCAAGTAATCTGCAATCTGTGCATGCATGTGTACGGAATCAATAGCCTTCGAAGGAGCTGAGGGGTCAGCCAAACTAATCCGTTCAAGTTGCCTGGCCAGTGGACGAAATTAAAAAGTCTTCACTTGCACAATTCCTTTCTTTCTGCAGAAATTCTGACTCTTTTGAGTATGGAGGAATATGTTCCACTGTGAGCATCCAAATAATGCAATGTTTAGTTGCAGAAACAGCACTGAAATAAAAGAAATCTTCAGGAATCCCAGCCAAAATGTGAAGTGATTCTCTCTTCTTACTATAAATGAAGGACTTTCAACACAGAAATGGCATTCCATTTGTAGCAGAAGTGATGATTGAGAGGAAGAGAGGTCTGACATGAGGATCAGAGTCTTGTGTGGAAGCCAAGAATGATTTGCCTGCCCATTTCAAGAAGTTTCTATCGCGAGCTTCAACTTACAGAAGCCTTTCTGTGGTTTTGCAGGGAGTCAAACTTGGCTTTCCTAAAGTCTTTTCTTTCTCATGCTATGCCTTTCTCTTCTTCCACCAACAAGACCAGAAACAGATTAAGAGGTATGTATTTAGACGAAAATTGTTCAGCAGATTGCTGTTTAGAATTGTCCATGATTCACATTCTCTATACTTTGAGGTAGATGCGATGATGGAATACAATGATAAATTTATTTAAAAACTATATATTATGTAATTTATATCCAGAGCATTAACTAATCACAACCTAAAGGTTTAATGCGGCTGAAGCAAATAGATTTACTACTTATATTATTATTTTTTTGTAATAATCTGGGTGGACACACCCTACTAAATTAAATGAGATACAGTAGACCCAATCAAATTATAATACAACAAAGTATAAAGTCCTAAAAGTGGCTCTGATAGAACATTAGACTCTCTGTCTATCAAATCTTTAGTTAGCTCATAATTAGTCAACCAATCAACAACACAATTGATCTCCCTGTAAACATGTAAGGTTTTAACCTTCCAATCCCTACCCAACATATCCTTAATCTGGATGGTAAATTTTAATTTTTATCCATATTTACTCTATTCTCATTGATAAGTCCAATTACAATACTAGAATTTGACTCTAAAACCACCTTTCAAACCCTTTAGCCCATGTTAGTTGTAAGCCAACATAAACAGCTCATAACTCAGTAGTAACTAACAAACAAATGTCATTATTCCTTGCAAATCCTACTATCCAGGATCCCATATTGTCCTGGATTACTCCTTCAGCACCTGCTACACCTAGATTTCCTTTACACATCCATCAACATTGAGCTTGATCCAATCATTTGCGGGATAAGTCCAGTCAACTAACTAGCTGATGTGTTTACAAAGGCTTTGACTTCAGCTTACTGTCATCGTCTTCTTTCCAAGTTTGGATCAATCAATCCCTTTGATCCAGTTTGAGGAAGAGTATTGAAGGGAAAGCTGCTATATTGTCTCCCATGTAATCTTCAACGGTAGCGCAATTCCTATAGTATTGCAGCCGCAAAGGAAAGTTGCAATGGATACTCTATATTTTTGCTTCTGATCATTACAATGATGTATCTAACTCATGCTATTATTGTTATCTAAACAATTAATAGGATAATTGTTAGCATAGATAGACTTTGATCATAGGAGATTGATAGTCAAAATCTTTCCGATCGTTGATATCTCTGCCTTGTATTTAGATGTCCTGCTGTTCTAAACGTTTCATAAGTTGAAAAAACACTATCATATTCCTTTGTTTCTTCAAGTAGTGAAGTAATTATACAAGAAAATTTCTTCATTTATTAGTTCCCTTGATGAACTCTAATATATTTTTTATGTTACAAATTACTGCTCTTCTCTTGGTGCTATTTGAAATTGCTTCTGTTGAGTGTTTCTATCACCTGTTCATGATAATCCAGTTTTACTCAAATAAACACCAATTAACAAGATCTAGGTTAGTGTTTGTCGCCTCCCCGAAAAGGCAGACATGGTGATTCTAGTTGCAACAGGTACTGTGATTGCAGTTGCACAAGGTATGGACCAAACTGTCTGTTAATTTCGTCTGATAGATTTTTGAATTACCCTGTCAATGTCATGGTTATTCCACCTTTGACAGTGTCTGATCTGCATCTCGGCATTCAGAAAAAGGGAGGAACACTTGTGGTCACAAATTTGGACAGTACTGATGGAACACTCATCAATGAGAAGAGGTTGAGACCTGGAGCTGCTGTCAGTGTATCTCCTGGAAGTCAGATCACATTTGGTGCAAGAATATTCTGTAAATCCTAATTGAAGTCGATTGCTTTCCGATTCTCTCCGGTTTCGTTGCATGCAGTGTCATCTTTTATCAGGACACCAGTAATAATTCCCTTGATATTTAGACAAGAAATTGAAGGAAATCTCACCTCTTTAGGCACTCTTTGCGGGCCTAGGTTAAACGAGTAAAATTTCGACTGTCTCAAGTCTTTATAAGGCGAGCAAGCCTGGCTTGAGCCCAAGACCTGCAAGATAGACCTCAAGCTCTTTACTACCATGTCATGCCCTTTGAAAACGACACATGATCATTCTAAAAGGTTGGATTGAATATATACTAGTATCTAAACAGTTCTCTTGTAGGGTTAATAATCTGCATTTGAGAACTAAATTCTGAGCAATGATTGATATTTGATTGTTCAATCATGGGTTTTTCAGATAACAATATGTTTGGCACTTGAGTTTTAGATGATTGTTACAAATGGTTGTAATGCTTTCTTCATAGGTGAACCGTCTCTTCCTAGAACCAAACCATGGTGAAAAACCTATCAACTCAAGGTTTCTAGCAATCGTGAGTAGTAGGATTCAAACCATGGATATTCTCCTCTAGTTGACCCTATTCTCTTAGCTATTACTAGTTAAGCTACTAACTCACTTGCAATGAGTTGTAATTTGATCTGCTAACTCACTTGTAACTCGTTGTAATTTGCAGGAGCGGGTGGGTGACATGTTGTTAGCTACTTGATCATTTACCAGTTAGATTCAAAAACATTACTGTAAGATATATTTCTATTGTCAAGATTCAAGTTAAGGCTTATGCTAAGAGATTTACCAATTAGATTTATATAATATAATGTTTTCTCATATTAAAAACATATATAATTCTTCTTATTTAAAAAAAAAAAACAGACTAAACATGTATCAATAAATTAATTTTAAAAACAAATTAAATGAACTTCTTCATCATGGCATCTTCCACCTTCAAATTCTCGTCACTGCTAGCAGCTTTATTTGCCGTCGCCAAAATGGCAATCGCTGGAGACCCGTATATTATTTCTTATTTTATAGTCAAGGTGTTGGCGCACAACCACCTTCAGCTTTCACGGTCTCAAAGGTAAGTGCAGCCGAATTTCCAGCTCTTTCCGGGCAAAGTGTGTCATATGCGGTGCTTCAATTCCCGGCCGGCACTACAAATCCACCTCACACTCATCCTCGGTCGGCGGAGCTTCTTTTCCTTGTTGATGGATCTCTCCGAGTAGGATTCGTCGACACAACCAACAAGCTCTTCACTCAGACTCTACAGGCTGGCGATATGTTCGTCTTCCCCAAGGGGCTCGCCCACTTCCGATACAATGCCGATGCTCAAAACCAAGCCCTGGCAATTTCTGCTTTCGGGAGTGCTGGTGCAGGGACTGTATCACTTCCGACTACCCTTTTCACCACCAGCATTGACGATAACATCTTGGCTAAGCCCTTCAAGATTGATGTTGCCACCATTCAAGCTCTCAAGGCTGGTCCTGCACCTAAGCCATGAGGATGGGATTCATCGCCATTCTTTCCCTGTGTTCCTCTTATATTTTATTGCATTTCTATTTTTCTCTCCATCTTTTGATGATTTGGGTTGAATAATCACTCCAATAGTACTGCTTGAGGCCGGTTCATACTGCTCGTTTTTTCACTGCTTGCTTACTTTGTTTGTCACAAACTATCGTTTCATAGCAATAAAAATTACTCAAGAAAACAAAAACAACTTCCTGAATTTTGCATGCGAGCAGTGAAGGATTTATATTAGTACTGCGCTGAGAATTGAGAACCAAACTGACTTTGCAAAGGAGCAAACTTTCACACATGCTTTTCGAGTTGTATATATATTATTAACTAAAATATAATTGTGTGCCGGTTTTATTTTAGCTTTTTTCACTGTGTATATAAATATAGATTATTGTGAATTGCGACAATAAAATTATCATTTTACCCTAGGAACGAAAAATTTAACCCCTAGAACCAAGGTCATTTTTGACATTTTCATAAGACATATATGATATTTCTGAATTCTTTGCACAATACAACAACTATTTTACCCCTAGGTGCTGACAAAAGGACATGGAATAATGGGGGTGTTTTCGGTTTTCACAAATTCGTGCATAGTGCAACTACAAAAATACCCCTACAAAAATTCAAAAAACAAGGCCTAGAGCAGGGGGGTATGGTTGTACTTCACCTTAGATTTTTTCGTGGTTATCGCTGAGTCCAAAAATATATAGGCACTTTATCATTTTATTATTATTATTTCTTTTCAGAAACACTTCAGGCGCGTCGTACTAATGCAACAACAGTGTTTCACGCGCACGTGCCATTCAGGCGGCGCGTGTTGTGTCTCTTGGCGGTGGAAACTGACCGTCCACCGTGTCACCTAGTGCGCCGCCATGTCCTATGCCTCCCGGTGTGACGCGTGTCGGTGTCCGGTTATCAGTGAATGACCGATAGATGGTTTTTAGTTTTTCCTTTTCTCTCTCCTGCCGAAAGAAAATACATTCAAGTCCTTCATGTTTTTTTGTTTTAGTTTGGTCCCAATTCTTTTAGTTTCGGTTTTCATCCTGATTTCTTCAATAGAAATTTTGATTGTTTTCAATTATGTCTTTCAATTGTAACTGATTATATATGCTAGTTTTCATTTCAGTCATTATCCTTTTGATTTTTGGTTTGTTTTTTGTTTCCTTAATTTTTTTGGTATGCAGGTTTGAATTTGTTTTAATTTTGTCCTCCAATTGAAATCGGTCATATATGCTACTTTTCATTTCGTTCCTTATTCTTTTATTTTCTAAACAAAATTGCATTGTATTTTTTTAAATATCTGTATTTGTTTCGGTCCCAAGGTTTTTAATTGTTTTATTTTATCTATCGATTTGAACTAATTATATATTTTATTTTTTTATTTCAGCCTTTATTTTTTTTGTTCTGATTGTGGCGAAGCATAGAAAAGTGGCTAGTACAGGGATGTGTGTGTGTGTGTGTGAAGGTTGAACTATTTTTCCAAAAGAAAAAAGCCCGAGCCATGGACTGGGGCAAAAAATGCCCAGGAAGCCCAGGCTCCTGTATTGAATCTAAAACTGAACAGGCCCGCCTCTCTTTCTGCTGTTACATCCTACATCCCTCCCTGCTATATAAAAGATATATTCATCTACTCCCCTTGCCATGCGTACTCTCACTAATTAGTTCTCAAAGATAATCACTGCTCTAAACCCGAGACTTCTCAAGAAAACCACCTGCAAAACACGGAGTTTCTTTCTTTCCCAGTTCAAGAAACCAACAAAATCATTCAAGATCAAGATCAGAACCATGTCAGCTTCATCTTCATCATCCAGGGCTGATGAACTAGTTCAAATTCAATACCCCACGGGCACAGATGCATATGTGAACTTGGAACAGATTGGTGGCGGTGCTCGAGCCACAGTTCACAAAGCAACATGTGTCAACAACGACATTGGGTTCTCAGGTTTGGTTGCAATCAAAATTATTGATCTTGAACAATATACTGCAGAAGATCTTGATGGTCTCAGACGTGAAACCGCGGCCATGTCACTTCATTCACACCCTAACGTCCTTGGCTCCCATTGTTCTTTTACGGTGGATCACCATCTTTGGCTGGTTATGCCTTACATGGCTGCCGGTTCTCTCCAATCCATTGTCTCTTCTTTTTTCCCTGATGGCATGCCAGAGCCATGCATCGCTATAGTTCTCAAAGAGACCCTGAAGGGGTTGTCTTATCTTCATGGTCTAGGACATTTACACACAGATATCAAGGCAGGAAACATTCTTGTAAATCACACAGATAATGGCAGCAGCATAAAACTTGAAGATTCTGGCATGTCGGTCATGATTTACGACTCCAGCAGCATTGAAAAATCACCCTCATCAAAAATGAGGTTGAATGATGTTGCTGGGACCCCATATTGGATAGCGCCAGAGGTTATACAAGACTCAAATACAGGTTATAGTTTCAAGTCTGATATATGGTCTTTTGGGGTTACTGCATTGGAACTGGCCCATGGCGGACCTCCTTTCTCCTACCTTCCTCCTTCAAAGTCTTTGATGTTGAAGATGAAGAAGAGGTTTGGGATCTCTGATTATGATTACGATGAGAAGAGCGAGAAAGATTTCAAAAACAACCAGTTTTCTCAAGCGTTCAAAGATATGGTTGCTTCCTGTCTTGATCAAGACCCTTCAAGGAGACCTTCTGCTGATCATTTGTTACAGTATTCTTTCTTCAAGAACTGTGAAGGACTGGACCTTTTGTTCAACGAGTTTTTCCGCGGGTTGCCTAATGTTGAAGAAAGATTCAAAGAACCCGAGGCTTTAAGTGATGGGACATCAATCCAGATTACTTCTGGTACTGACACTGACTCAGCAGGTTCAAGTGTGAAGACTACAAGGATCAATGGCTGGAAATTTAATGAGAGCAAATTCGAGCTTGAGCCAGAACTCCACGCTGAGTCAAAAGATGATGCTGTGAAAACGGTTCGTTTTGGAGGTGACATGGAGGGGTTGATCCTTGAGAAGGAAAAGACCTTCAAGTGAAAGAATATCTTCTGATGCATCTTTTGATTCTGCTGCTTCAACTGTTTAAGTTTTTTTGCAATGATATTGAGTACTGATTGTGTAGAAGACAGATATTTGGGATGTCAGGATTCTGATTTCTTGTTCATATAATTGGCAGTAGCCATGACAGGGAGTTTTTGAACATCTTATGGAGTAAAAACTGAGTTTTTTTCTATAATTGTTTGTTCTGTTTCATTCTGATTGTTTTGTAGATTTCGAATAATTGATGATGAAGTGCAATTACGTGTTGCATACTTGCATTCTGACCAGATGGGCTCAGCTCAGCCTCTCAGAGGAGGAGGAGAGCTAAGTTCCTGCCAGGATAGAAAACTAGAAGATGTAGATTTTTATGTTAGGATTATATTTGAGCATATGCAGTTATTTTTCTCTCTTGGTAGAAGTCAATCTTCATGTTTTCTGAAGTTAGTCCTGCTAGATTATAAGATATATGAATTAGATATATGATGACTTGATCTATTTGTAAAATCAAGTCAAGATTTGTGCTTTGCAAGAACGTGAATTTGAAGGTGTGATGCGAGAGTTAGACATGGTAATTTGATGTTTTGAAAATTACATTTAATTTATCTTTAAAGTGTTGTTGAAGACTTTTTATGAGGTGTTTAGGCTTGATCGAACATAACTTTTTTTTGTAGACTTCAAGTTTTCGAAAAAACTTCATTGCTTGAAGTGTTTGTCTTGAAACTGTTTTTGTATCTAGAAGAATTATTTTTCTTTTGTCTAGTAAACCATTTATTTATATGTGATCTTGTATTATAACAAAATATCTAAAATATCTCGTCCTATATGTCAATCTTTTATTAACCAAGAAACATATGATGACTCATTTACTTTTCAATTTTATTTTATCATTTCATGTAAAAATAAAATAAAAACTAGACATGACATGACAAGTTTTGGTTGGTAGAAATATTTGATTCTACATAGGCACTCGAGAAAAGTTCACTTACACCTGAAAAAATATAGTCGAGACAGTTTTATACTTTGAATAAATTTTATTTGATCATAATAGTTTTTCAAAATAAAATAGTATAAATATATTTTATTGTGAAAATAAGATATAATTGTTAAAGTTAGAAATTTAGAGACGAGTTTTGATTAAAAATTTATAAAATCAAACAATAAGGTTTAAGGATCAAATATAAGTTGTTCATGTATGAATAGTAACTAACACTTTTACAGCTCACGACTCTTTTTTTTTATAACCGAGATGTCTCGGTCAGCTTACGCACATCATAGCTAATCTCTAGATCCAATTGAACATCCTGCAAGCCCAGTGAACAGGTAAGACACTTCAGGGTGACAGGTGTGCACAGTGAAGCTTGAACCCGGGTGCAGAGAAAAGGAACAAGACCCTTCCCCCGCTAGGGCAAGACCCCACATGCTCTCACGACTCTTTCCTATTATTGTAAGTGGTTATTATGATATCTTGTTTTAAAGATTTCATCATTCTAAATCCAATGGCCCGATCTGTTTGTAAATTTTGATTAACATTTGTTGAGTTATGGGTGATGAAAACATATTACTTATTTATATTCCTTTTTTTTAATTTCATGAATGAATTGCCAAGAGACAGCAAAATAAATGTCTTTACTAGTAAACATGAAATGTTTTCCCCTAATCAAACAGAACTCTTTTCTTTTTCGTGATTAGATATTAGTTGTAATGTCAATAATTAACCCAATAATTATTGGGTGTAATGTCATGACAAGATCTCCTGCTTGGAATGAGTGAGTTTGCGATTACACCTTGTTGAAAGCTTTGTAAAGTCGAGCTTGATAACATTCTAATTATTTTTGTGCATCAAAAGGTTTTTTTATCCCCAGCTTCATATTTTTAAAGGTATAGTTGGATGTTGTCTTCATTGAAGAGTTTTTCCTAGATTTCAGTATTTGACACTTTAGTATAGTTGCTTGAGTTAATATTCAAATAGCCCATAACGTTGCTTTTTTCCTATCATGTCAATCCACTTTGATCAATTTACCACCTTCTTGAGAATATTGCATAAGATCTTGTTAAAAGCTTTTGTCAAGCCATTAGTTAAAGCATATACATATAAGAGTTATGTTGCTTGAAAATGAAGTAATTTACAAATGAATTCGCAAATGAAAGTTAAGGGGAGAGCAAGAAATTGCGTTTATAAGAAATAAATAATAAATAAAAGTAAAAAGAAAAAGTGAGTGCTATTGCCTTCTACCATTTCTTCTAAAAAAAAAGAAACAAAATTTAAAAAAAAAAATCTCCTACAGACAGGAGGGTAGGGTATGCAGGAAAAATTATCCGCTGCCATAACACAGAGAAGCTACACAGAAAAATGCCACAAGGGTTCAAAATCCCAGACAGACATTAAGATTGAACATCAACTTGAAACCCATCATAAACTGAAATCAAGTAACAAAAGTTTAACTTATCCACCAACTCTTCCATGAAAATTGCTATTTGGTGAGCTCATCGTCTTCGCATCCCCCGTCCACGGCCACGGAAACCACCTCCTCCACGGCCACCCATGGCACTCGCAGCAGCTTCTCCCTGAGCGCTCTCAGACTGCAACATCATTTATGATAGAAATAATCAGCTTAAAAAAAAGATATATAAAAATATCTTAATATGTATTTATGTTGAGCATATTTCACTGGTACATTGAATAACCACAGTACATATATTAGCTAATAATAAGTGTGGCAGCTTGTTATCCAAAGAAGCAAACCACCATTATCCAAGGAACTCAGCATAATATTTCATTTCATACCATCACAGAGAAGGTATTAACTTTACCTTAGGATTCTTTACTGTCTCGTCCACACTTAGAATAAGACAAGCAGCCTCCGTAGCAGCATTTATAGCATTGATCTGGGTCAAGGATTTCAATCACATACAAGTCAGCAGGCAGAAACGAAATGATCAACAGTGTAATTCATTGATAATCAGTATTCATAATTAAATTGTTGTAGACACGCACCTTCACAACTGAAGGCTCCCAAACAAAGTTCGAAAATGAATCTGCAATTCCACCGCTGTTGATATCCACTCCATACAGTGCACCCTCGCCTGTAATAAAAGCGTTCAAGCAATGCCATATGAAACATATTTCAAAAGGTAATTCCAACAAGGCCTACCAGATGGAAGTGCATGTTTCTGCCTTAGTTTGTTCAGCACATCAGTTGCGTCAAACCCGGCATTATCACATAGTTGTCGTGGGATAACCTGCAACATGAGTGCAGTATACCTTGTTAAGTTTATAATCTAAGCCTGTACTTTAATCTAAAATGTTTTGCTGTGCAACACCACTACAAAAAAGGTCCTACACCTCTCATTTTGTTCACCAGGGAGTGATAGACTAGCTAACTCTCGTGTGAACTCTACTTTAGGAGGGGGCTCTGGGGGGGGAACATTTACACGGAATGCTCAATATTGGGAGTTGGAATCAGCTGTGCTACACACATATTGGGAGTTGGAATGACATCATAGGAGAGGCTAACAAAGTATTGGATTAAAAATATGGGAAAACATTATGAAGTGGATTTTCAGCACTGCAATAGCAGGTAAAATACATAATCTTTCAAACATTTTAATCTAAACTATGCATGCTCAAAAAATTGCTTCCCTAGATTGGTAGATCACAATAAAGATAGTTATCTTCACAATTTTGAAACCACATACATGTAGTCCGTGCCACAAAGGTTGAATATTTAATATTACCACACTACTAGCTAATTACCTCAAGGGCTTTGGCATAAGAGTTGATAAACAGTTGAGACTTCCCAGCTATAGTGCGAGCATGCTGCCTCAAGTACCGACTTATTTCCATCTGCCATGCAAATCACAGGTTTAGTCACTATCGACCACAATGTCTCCAAATATTATAATCATGATGCATCACTCATAAAAGGATTCATACATCAATAGCACCACCACCAGCAACAACAGTTGAGTTCTTCATAGCTCTTCTGACAATCATGATAGCATCATGTAAACTCCGTTCAGCCTCCTCAATAAACTGATAATGACAGTATAATGAAAAACCAAAGTCATAATAGAACCAATGCACCACAGGTACCATAATATCTACAGTTACCTACCTGATCAGCTCCACCACGTAGAACAATGGTGGCTGTCCTTCCAGAAGGGCATCCACTGAAAATATTAAACCTCTCGTTCCCAACTTGCTTTTCCTCAAAAATCTCACAGGTCCCAAGAACCTTTAGGCCAAACAAAAGACAAGAATTAAAAAATTGAATGCAGAAGAAAAAAAATGTTAACAAGCATATACTGTATTGATTAAAAATTTGAACAGATTTTTCCGAATCAAGATATCACAAGACCTCATCAATTATGTTGTTGATAGTTGTCTGTACAGTTCCACCAGTTGCTGCAGCAACTCTTTGCAGATCTTCTTCACTTACACGACCAGCACAGAAAATATCTCGATCAGCAAAATACTGTTACAGACAGGGTATCTAATGAATAAGCCACTATTAATCCTAAACAAATAGAAGAAATAAGAGTTTTCTGCTAGATAGATAGCCTTCTTCAATATTCCATGTGTTGAACTACCAATCAATATCATCAGAAAGGAGTATGTTGTGAAGTCCTATGAGACTAGCATATGGAATCATACAGAACTTTCTTGCACATGTTAGTGAAAATCTAAAAGAGCTCAAGTAGACATAATCTGCTATTTATAAGGTGATTACACCAGCCATATTCGAGTATAAGTAATTTTTTTGAAAAAAGAACATGCAATATTGGTGGAGAAAAAGTTTTATGAGCAGAAAGACCAAAAAAAAGCTTATACAAAAATGACCACCAACTTAACAATTAACCAAAAAATAAGAGGATATTCTTGCCATGCATTTTCAGAATAGAATCAGAAGTTCAAAATCTTGGAATAGATCAGCAAATTTACGATGCAAAAGGCACCCACCTGTGTTGCCAGATCACCAATTGCAAGGCGTGAAAGAACAACTTTTGCCCCACCTTGTACACATTTATCCAACTTGTCATAAATGATATTCCATTCAGCATCAACAATGGACTGGTACTGAGATGGATCTGACAACCTACAGTGTGTGAAAAGTAGCAATGGGAATTTCAATTATCAACTCTCAAAAGAAATATCAACAACAACCAAGCCTAGATCCCAAAATGGTGAGGAATTCTTAATAGGAATGCATAGTTTAGAAAAGAAAAGAAAAATCCTACCTAATCTCAGCATTTTCTTTCTCAGATTTCAGCTCCAACTCAATGTTGAGTAAGAGTATCTTGGGATTCACAAACTTCTTTGGTTGTTGTTCAAAACCCGCATAAGAAAATGTCTTTTTAAAGGCAACACCGCTGACCAGAAATGAATCTCGCATAGTACCACCTGGGACCTGTGGAGGCAAACACAAGTGTTCACTCACGGAAATCAGTTCTTCTTTCATTATGTCCTAGCGACAGAAAAAATGCAAGTTCATAATTTTTCATTTTTCATTATGGAGCCACAAACTCAGCACATCACCAGAATCCGAGAGAAATTTTGAGATGATGAACAAATGCATTACAAAAAAAAAATGGAAATTTTGATGTGCAAGTCCAGGATCTTGTGTTACCAAACTGCCTTAGACATTATATTGCCCACATGACTATGAACATCACAGATTCTCATCATAAAATGTCCTCAACAACATTTCAAAATCAAACCCACACAATTTCCTAAATTCTGTGTTTTGAAGCTACTTATAAAACTGCCAATTATCATATAATAACTTGAAGAATGAGACAACAAATATAGGAAGAAAAAATACAAAAGCATAAATATTTACCTTCTTTATTCCAATCATATTTAGCCTATCATCATTCCCAATTGCAATCACAGCATCCACGACCATATTTGCAAAGAACTCCTTCTCACCACCAATAAGTTTTGATGATAGTGTTGTAGCGGCACATTTAGCCAATAAACTTTTCTTTTCCTCTAGACTTTTGCCCTCTATGCTAACAGCTAGTTCTTTAACCTTCTCAATTGCCTATGACATCATTTCAATATTTAAGATTCCAGAAAGGACGTCCTAACATGTAAACCACAAATATAACAATCACATACCAAATTGCAAGCAGTTCTATAACTACGTATTAAATTTTGTGGGTGGACTCCGTCCTCTACAAAAGGTTTAGCCTCTTTCAAAAACTCCCCTGCAAGTAGAACTACAGTAGTAGTTCCATCTCCAACCTGCAGCATAACAAAAGAAACAGTTTAACTATAATCTTCAACAATAACAGCCCATGAATCCTTTCACAGAAAGCTCTTGGAGTATCCAAAAAAGTAAGCTTCTAACATATGGTAAAGAAACATGTCCGAAAAATCTCTCTCCCGTTAGCAAGCACAATAAATTTCCGAAAAAAAAAAAAAAAAAACTCCTCTGGCAAATAATTTCTCATTCATAACAAAAACAGTACTCCCACTCTAATTCTCCAGCAAATAATATTCCTCCAGCTGAAAGCACAAGCCGCCCCATCTATTTTACATCCCAGTATCACATTCACTTGAAAATTCACATTAATAATCAATTAAAACGACATAAAAAAACATTAAAAATAAAACGCCACTTGTTCAAACACAAAACCTTAAGAAGAAAAAACACAGCATTCAATTCCATTATCTAAAGAAATAAAAAAAAAAGAGCAAACTTAAAAAAAATCAGCAAAAAATTAAAAAATAAATCAATTACTTAATTACCTCAGAATCCTGAGACTTGGCGATATCAACGAGGATCTTAGCCGCAGGATGAATAATATCGAGCAATTTCATAATCGTAGCGCCGTCATTAGAAATGGTGACATTTCCTTTATCGTCATGGATCAATTTATCCATACCACGAGGTCCTAACGTCGTCCTCACCACATCCGCCACCGCCGTGCACGCGTTTATGTTGCTTACTAACTGCGCTTTCCCTTGCGACGTGTCGGTTCCTTCTTTCAGCAGTATGATTTGCGGTTGCTGCTCTCATTTCAAAACACAAACAGAGTCGGTCAGTTCAGTACTCAGTCAGTTCAGTTACTCGGTTAGTTAGCTAGTTACTCAGTTACTGATTACATGTCAGAATACAGAGATTTGATCGCTTACCATCATAGCTGCCATTGTCGGAGAGAGGGGGGGTGAGAGGGAGTAGGGAAGTGAAAGGGAGGGAGGGAGGGAGGGAGGGAGAAGCTAGGGTTTTGTTTTTTGTTGTGTTAATTCCCCTCTCTTTCCCCCCTGTTTTGTATACAGTAATTGTGGTTGATTTTATTTTTAAGATTATATTTGTTTAGAAATATATATTAAAATAATATTTTTTTTTAAAAAAATATTATTTTAATATAATACATAAAAAAAATAAAAATTTTATTTTTTTACAATATAGAAAATTGAAAAACTTCAAACACATCTCTCATGTATGTAAGTAGTATCGATTGAATACCTAAATATTTTTTATTCTACATTAGATCTCTGAAAAATATGTTATTACAATTACGTCCCTGTACATACTCCGTCTTCTTAGGTCTAATGGCAGTTTTAATCCTCGGGTAATTACAGTCTAGAGACCACTGCATTAAATACGTGACACGTGGATTCAGTAACAGTAATTTCGTAAGAAAGTGTATGGTAAAAGGCCGAGCATCACTGCAAGGCCCATTCTTTGGAATCACATGGCCATCCATTTTCCTATTGCAGGCTTATAGAGATTGCAATGAAAATCTATAGATTGGGTTTTGTATTGTCAATATTTAAATTAAGGTTATTTATTTATATTTAAGTTACGGGCCCAATGATATTCATATACGAACTCAAGTGTAAGAACATCAACAGCATTACCTTCTAGGCTGCCATCAGAGAGAAATTAACAAACCCTAGTGATGGAATACAGGAATTGCTTTGCCAAAAAAATCTAAGTTAAATGACAATCTGCTGCTCCCTTTAATCATTTTTTAGGTGCCCTTTTAGTTTTATATGTTTTTATCCAATACAGAAATCAGTTTCAGAAAAGAAAAAGAAAAAAACCTGGTGCTGTATACTAATATATTCCTGCTGCTTGTTTTGGAAAATTTAGAGGGCGGGTCCTTGTAAATTACCTTAGCTGCGCCTTAATATGGGAAATTATATATTTGTGTTTCTATTAGATTTAAAAAAAAAATAGTTTTTTTAATATATTTTTAAGAGTAGGATTAATTTTGAAACAAGAAATTAGTGGTAGAACTCTATCCAATTCAACATTAATCTTCAGCAAATTTAATGCATTTACTTTTACAACATTAATCTTCAGCAAATTTAAGTTGATTATAACATACTCGTCTACCACCATAAAATTTGGGATCCCCTTGCTGTAAATTACATTATATTTTGTACATCGTACCTGTGGTTGCAGTTGACAAGACTATAGCTCTCTCTCGTGCATAAATGTAAGACATGATTGATAGAATTCAGAAAGACAGCGGAATTTACAAGTTATTCTTGCATGAACAAGAACATTGGATGAATGACAATCATCTGATAGCTCTCTCTCGTGCATAAATGTGGGACATGATTGATAGAATTCAGAAAGATACAGCGGAATTTACAAGTTATTCTTGCATGAACAAGAGCATTGGATGAATGACAAAATCATCTGATAGCTCTCTCTCGTGCATAAATGTGAGACATGATTGATAGAATTCAGAAAGATACTGCAGAATTTACAAGTTATTCTTGCATGAACAAGAACATTGAATGAATGACAAAATCATCTGGGCACGCGAGTGACTATGTAACGGCCCTTTTCTAGGTCATATATAGTTTTCAACTGTGGTTTTCGCAATTGTAATACAAAAAATGATGCGAGCAAAGCTATTAAAAGAATAGCAAATAATGAGAAATAAGTCACTGAATCATTTCCAACAATCTCATCGAGGTTATTGATTTCTGCTTCAAGGGGCTCCAGCATTGATTGAAAGATTAAAGCACCAAGAGTCCAGTCAAAAGGAACACCTTCAGTATTATTTGCAAATCCAATCCTGCAAAAAAAAAAAAAAAAACATTGATATTAATACCAGGTTAAGAGACATTCTCTTGCCAATTCATTAGTGACACCAAATCGTTTTCCGTCTAACAACTGGATATCGTAGATAACATGTGGAAGAAAGATTGTTTTCTCTAAGACAGTGAAAACCTCAAATATTTATGCTGTCCACCCACAAACATTGGCTCATGCAAGCACATAGAACTGCATGTTCACAGTCTCACACGTTAAGACATTAGATGACCAGTTTACTAATTCAAACCAAGACACCTTATTTGCAGCTCAAATGAAATGTTTGGCTATACCAGTGGCTGGTCATAAATGACCCAGTCTCCTCAAGATTGCAATGTAATACTTGAGTGCATATGGTTTTGACCTAAAAAAACTTATCATATCTAAATTACTCCCATTTTCAACACAAGATGGTTTTCCAAAGTATTGAAAAAAGGTTGCTAGAAGAACCAAGGCTGCAAAATCCCCAACCAACAACTAGGGCTAGGATGAATAACATTCAATTTTCACAAAAGAATACAAGGAGAGGATTGACATTCGCTTATGGTGCAAGGAGAGCAATAGTACCTTTTATCATCCATTGATACTCCAAGGCTGTTATGCAGCAATGCTACCGTGTAGGCAGAAGAGAAACAATATCTCATCAGATCCAAATCATCGATGCTATGATGCTGATCTTTCAGTTTATCCCAATCATTTTCACAGTAGTGTTTCCCAGCTGCCTCCAGCTCAAGCAAAGAAACCCTAGGAACCAGCCCAAAAAACTGTACAAGGCTTAGTACTTGCAGGTAAGAAAAGGCAACAACCAGAGCAACTTATAGAAGGAAAAAAGTGTACGATGTCTGCACTGTATTAAGAAGCGGAGTAAATGGCAATACACGTGCCAAAAATTTCCTAATACATATTCAAGTACGACTAAGAAATTTTTTCCTTTCCTGTGAAATCAATTTAACATATGATCTTACATTTTTCTATCTAAGACTTTGTTAGTTAATATTATATCTTTTTCATATTGTTATTTGACCAAAGAAAATTAATCAATTGAGCAACATACTGTTGAAATGTCTACTCATTAAGGCACATAAACTCACACTCAGGAGTATTTTATAATAGTGCATCCACCATAGCAAGACAATTTAGAATATTAGCAAAGCTTGGATTGGCTGAACTGAGCACATTGCTTTACTAGCATTTGCATACTTAGTCTGGATAATTAAAGCCAATGTGCTATTTTACTACTTCTTGGCTAAGAAATCAACAGTACTGTTATTAGCAATGCTATGACAGCAACCCGCAAAGGCTAGTGATATAGTGGCAATGCTTCATTGCCAAGTTGATTGGTTGGAGGATAGAGATTATGGATTGGATTCTCTATTGAATATAATTGGAAGCTGTAATGAGCTACCAATCCCAGAGCACTAGCTTCCTTCCACTGTACCTTTCATGGTGGGTGCAGCAACTAATGGATTGGTTGGACCCAAGGAAGCACAGGCAGAACAACTGCCATGTAGGCCCCTCCTGTCAAGCTCTCAGTTCTAATAAATATGGCACTGATAAGACAAAGCCAAGACATGATAGTTACAATCTACACACCTTCTTACCATTTTTGTGAGTACAAACTGGAAGAAAAAAAAACAGAGAGAGAGAGAGAGAGAGAGAGAGAGAATGATAGTGGTGGATCGAGTTCAAATCCAGACCAAAAAGCTTTGAGTATTCAGACCACAATGGAAGAGTTTTCAGCCCAAGTTGTGGATATCGACCTGGTTGCATGTTGAGGCCACATTGGCTAAGTCTAACTAGTTTAAAGTTACATTCAAATCTGCTTGGGTTTCCTATGTGTCTATTATGTTGATGTTTTTAATTCTGTTTGGTTTTTCTATGTTTGGAGGTTTGTTTCAAACATTAAAGCTGGCCAAGATGGCTTTTCCTATTCTTGAAGGGATGTTCCTAGCTTATTTTTGTCTACTTTAAGATTGTACTTCAATAAGTTTATGAAATATAGTACTCTTTGAAGTACTTTTAGTAAATGTTCTTATCTCTTAGGTGGATTCCAAGAGTGGTGAAGTTAACCTATTATTCTGCAGCGTATAATGGTGTGACTTATCTCTGAGAGTATTTCAAGCCCATTTTGAGAAACTATCCTTATTCTTTTCAACTCAAACTTTGTCACAGAAACATAAACATGGTTACAGGCACAGGATAGGTACATTTTTTACACATTAAAGAAGAATGTACACGTATGACATGCATTTCAAATTATGTAACAGAAAAATAGCCCTTAATTTCAACTCATGTCATTATTCACAAACCTCAGAAGCATAGAACAAGTTGTTTTGAGAAACAGGCTGGCTTTGTAGCTCCGTGAAAAAAGGGGAGATGATGTTACAAGGAGGACGCAAGCATTTCTCTGCATAAATAAAATATTGAAAAAAGAATAATTACAAAGTAATTCTATATTTTCTTTTGAATTAAAGAATCAAAAGGCTTTTGAAGGCGTCAAACAGTTTATCCAAGGAAAGGTCAGCCAACAATGAATAAATTTATTAGATCATGAATGTTTTGCAGCAATGACAGATGTGCATGGTTGAGAGAGTACAGGGAACAGAAAAAAGATAAACTACAAGAAATACAGTCCATGTGCCCATTATTTTGATACTAGATAACACGAGCATGCTTAGAAGCTCAATACTTCTAGTATTTAGACATCTTTGTTTATCAGAATAAAAATAGAAATTGCAGTTTGTCTCGGTAGCAAGATAATTAAGTTAAGGGTTTATTATAATAGCTGATCCAATTTGGGAGTACAAACAGTTTAATTGGATGTTGAGTGGTTCAATTTTGAAGCATATTTTGACTACCAAGCAAACATGACGGGCAATTTTGCTTGGCCTTTTAGTCTGAAAGTCCATTCAACAACAACAGAGATAATTGTCATTTCTAATATCACATATTTGCAATAATGCTAACATGACCTATGCACAATATACATATTTCTCGCCTATTGCAAATGCCAAAATGCTCAAGTAACAAGAATAATTTCTGTTTAGGAATTGTTATAAAGCACAGATTAAATCAAATGAAAAAATACAATCAAATTATACAAGGTTACAAACAGCACAAAAAACCATCAAGATAAAAGAGCAGAGGATACCTTGTCTGCTCTTCAACATTGCCAAAACTTCAAGCCTGCATGCAGCAAAGTTTCCAGCTCCATGAGACAACACAAGTTGTGGGTCACTTATATTATATGACATCTCATATCCTTTGGGAATGCAAGGGTTACCAACAAATCCATCCCTATAAACCAATGCTGCACAATAAATATAATGTTACTTGCTATGATTGGTGATTCAATGACATTTTTCAAATATGAAATTAGAACATCATCATGAATCAATTTTTTTACTGGACTGAGGACTCGCACATATAATATATTACCAACAGCAGGAAAATTTGAAGCACATGGCCAAATGATTTAAGGTAAAGTCTTTCCTCTTCGATGTTGAATGGAAAATGTACTGATAAAACCCACAAAATTATCGGCAACACTTTTCTTTAAACATAGTCACGGCTTTAAATGTCTTTCCAAAACCACAATTGTTCAAATCAAAGACAACAGCAGGGCCAATTTTTTGCTTTGAGAACAAACAGAATAAATTGTTAGGGGGGTAACAAAAGCAACTACAGCAAAATATGGTACGAGCAGCAATGCTCTTAAATTTTGAAGCCCGCTAAAGTCAGCCTTCATCTAAAGAAAAGGTCAGTGTAGAAACTTACCTGAACCCATATCTCTAGAGCTGTGTCGTTCATGCAGTGATTCCCATACTGCGTCCTGTACAAAAACAATGGGCCTTCCCTGGTTAGGCACCTTCTTCAACACTACTACTTTTGAAACACCAAAAACTAATGCAGAGTAGCAGAATGCAGATAACAAAAAAGCGCAAATGAACACATACAATAAGATCCCATTCCATCCTAAGACGATAAACCCTCCTTACCCGTTCAGTCTACTTTTTTATAACAAAAAAACACAAATGAACACAGACAATATGATCCCAATCCATCATAAGATGATAAACCCTCCCAACCCCTTCAGTCTCCTTTTTTATATGGGAAAGCGAGCTTTCCTTCCCTTCAAATTGAAAGCCCCTATTCCAATCAAAGTCTTAGAATTTTCAATGAAAACTCTCAAGTTTTCTCATTGCAGCAGCTAGTGTCTATTTCAATCTTGCAAGAGCAAAAGTGTAAGAAATTTTGTCAGCTCTTTCTGGCAGAAATGTCAATTTAATATTTTAGAGCACGCTTCTGTCAGACAGATGACTGGAAAACAAAAGGAGATGAACATTTAACACTTTGATAATCAGCAAAGTAACAGATATGGGAAACACCTGGCCAAAATTTGGTAAGCTTTGTGCCTGAAGGTTGTAAGTAACTCCAGCCAGTTTTATCCTTCGTGAAGATTGCACTTGTGCTGCTTCTCTTGAAGCAAATGTAATCTGTATTTATTAGTCACATTGTTCAAATCCTTGTTGAGAATAGCATATATCCAAACAAAGTCTAGTGCACATATTCTGGTGTGATGTTATTATCATTCCTCTATAACAAAGAAAGAATTAATCAGCAGACCAAGTAAACAAAGGCACTAAAGTTATCATGAATCACTTGCCACTTAAATCCACAAATCTACTCTTGCACTGAACATGAACCCACTATTGGCTGCTTTTTGTTTGAAAATTTGAGCAAACCAATAAACTTGCTAGCATAAAATGGACTGGTAACAGCTGTGAATAATGGGATTTCAAGGTCATCTTACAATGTATACTCTTTTTTGAATTGACAGGTCTGAAACAACAGGTGTACTGGTTTAGCCGCCAACCAACATCAAGGATAGCGGTGTTTTGCATGACATCTCTGCCCACATTTTTCTTTCCCCCCTTCTGTTTTTCTCATTAAATCATTCAATCTCACTCTACTATTTTCAAACCATATCTTGCCACTTGTAAACCATATACTATTTTTTAAGTGAGTTTAATGCTACAAAATGCCAATGTCAACATTCTATATCCATAACTTCATTGACCCAGGTAGACAGCAATTACAAGCATGAAAAAGAGGCAAGAAAAGAACCTGCAAAGAATTGCGACCAAGTTCAACCACCCCAGTAGTTTTGTGAGGTTCACTTCCCATGGTTCCATGAACATAGTTAACAGCAACCCAGGAATAAACACCTCTTTCTTCTTCTGTATCGAAGAGCACATCATTTCATTCAAATCAACACCACTCAATAAAACTTGAACATAATTACGTTAACCACAGCATCTGCCTAAATTAAACAAATCAACACATAGAAAGTGAGACCCTTTTTCGCTTATAAGTATTTCATTTACTAGTTAACACAATCAAGTTATAATGCTAGATATCAACATATCTAACTTAAAAAAACCCTCATTATTAAAACCCAGATCAAATTACATTCCTAACACCACAAACAATCAAAATAAAGCCAGACACGTTATCACAAACCTTCAATAACATGCGCCCATTCGTCCTTAAATACAAACCCAGAACCTCTCAAAACCTTCCTACACACCTCCAAAATCCTCTCTTTTAACTCCCCTTCCAACCCCACCATTTCCTCACCACTAACCATCAACTGCACCCCAGCATTCCCCCACTCCCTCCTCGGAACTCTCTTTTTAGCAAACTCAACCAACCCCTCAATCAACCCGACCGCATTATCTGGATCCTCCACAAACCCACCCAATCCAGGCCTCGCCTTCATTGACCCAGTAACCAATGGCAACTGCCCATTGCTAAAACCCAAATTCCCCTCCCCCAGCAACTGATAGACCCGGACTCTACACCCGCCCCGGCCCGAATCAATAACAACACTAAAAAAACGGGTATTCGGGTTGGAAAATTTGGAGGAATGGTGGATCTTCCGGGCAGTAGAAAAAAGGTAAAAAAGGAAAGGGATGGTCAAGAGAGTGGCTAAAAGGGCTAAAATTTTGTGGGTTTTTTGGGATTTGGTGCTTTGTTGCTGTGGTGGGTGGGGAGAAGAGAAAGAGTGCATGCGCGGGTGTAATTGGGTCCGGTGAAGTGGGAAGTAGGTCGTTGTGGAAGGTCTGGACTGAAGGGCTGAGAAATCCATGGCGCCTTTGTGTTCTGCGGCTTGGAAAGGAGAGAAAATAGAGAGACACTTGCGGGGGTATTTTGTTACATTTGGTGGTGGGATTTCTTGGGGGGAGAAAGCGAGGGATGAGCTAAGAGAAGTGGATGCAGGAGTGCCCGTACATTTCGTGCTTGTGTTGTCATTGTGTTCTAACTTCTACGAGTATTTTTTTAAGGATTTAAAATACTTTTTTTATTTTTTATTTAAAACTAATTACTTGAGTCGTTTTTAGAAATTTTAATAGGTTGTCACCAAAAAATAACTTTTAAAAAATAAATAAATATATATATATATATATTATTTTGATATATTTTTAAATAAAAAATCATTTTTAAAATAATTGCTATCACGAGATTAAATAAAAAAACTCATATAAAAGGGAAAAGATAAATAATCTCTAAGAAAATTTGTTTTGAATCGGAGAATCTCCACCAGTTCTAAGAATAAAACGACGCCAACTTTGACTTGAAACGTGACGCCTAGAAGAAGTAGTGGCTTTCGCTTAGTTAAGTTATTTTTTAAAATGTTTTTTTTTAAATATATTAAAATAATTTTTTATTTCTTTCAAAAACTCTTTTAAAACAAAATATAAAACACCTCTTATCTGTTTCCACGACTAGACGAGGTCTATGTCGTCCATGACAGTAATTGGACGGGGAGCTCATCCGTCCCTCAGATAATAATAAAAGTCAAAATTAATCGAATTTCTAAACTCATTTATTTCTGTGGACCGTCCATGGTTCCTTGTCGGAAAAACAAAGATAAACCCTCTTCACGTTTTTTATTAGCTGCTTTTTTTTTTTATTACGATAATAATTGTTTTTAAAAGTGATTTGATGTTTAAGAATATATTTAAAATTTAGTTTTAATATAAATACATCAAAAAAATCTGAATTCTTTTTTAAAATAATATTTAAAAACAAAAAACAATTATATTTTCTATCTATTTATCTACATTAAAAAGGATGTAAATATCTCAACTCGAAACTAATTCCAGAAATTAAACATTAAAAATAAAAGAGACTATAAAACTATATGTTTAGAAGATGTAATTATAAGTCAAATAACAATTATAATGATATATTATCAAATGATTATTCGAAATTGCTTTATCTCTTTGAAAACAATTCTTATTTTATTTATTTATGATTATTTAAATGTATTGATATAAAAAATAATTATTAAAAAATATAAAAATATATTTTTAAATAAAAAACACTTTAAAAATCAACCAAAACAATCCTCCCATACAAAACCTTAATATCACCCGATCAATCTATTTCAAAGTATATCACCCATGTTTTTTTTTAGTAAAATCAATTTCAGAAAAGCTAAATGTAAAGGCAATTTCTTTGCCATGTTCTAAAGTAAATATAAAATTACTTTTCTCTAAGGATCTTTGTTGAAAGTATTAAAGGGATTTATAAACTTCATTTTTACTTATAATTTCACACATAAAATTAATTGATTTGAGAAATTCATAATTTTAATTGATCTAGAACAATTATAATTTCATGAATACCTGAAACTTATCTTAAATATCTTAACTTTTATGGTATATTTTGTTTGGTAGCGTTTATTTCAATACATTTTTAATTCGAAAATATTTTTTTTAATATCAGTATATTAAAATAGTTTAAAAATATAAGATATATTATTTAAAAATAAAAAAATATATTTTTTAAAAAAAATACCATGCAAAAACAAACGCTAATAAAAAAAAACCTCCATAAAATCACACAATAAAGATATCAGTGGTGGAATATATTTTATAAAAAAACAAAGAAGGTTTTAATATAATTTCCCTGCAATTTCTTTACTCATTGTTTTACCCATTCCCAGTTCCCACACTATGCACACAGGGCTCTCTCTCTTGGATTCATCATCTCTCCTTCCCCATCCTTACTTGACCATTGAAGGTACCAAGCTCTTCTGCAGATCAGCCTCCCAGCACGGTCAGCAGGTATATGAAAAAACTGCTATCTTCAATAGCTTAGCCTCTCTTGTTTTAGTTTCCTTATGCTGTGTATGGTCTGCTGAAACTGACAGAAGTTTTGTTAAGTTACATATCCCTTACTCAAGACTCCATAGAAAAAGTGCCCGATAGAAATAGAGAGCTTAAAAATCACCTGAAAGAAGAATACTTGTGAACTAGTCTGTAGCATGTGAAGAACTAAAGTATTTAGCATAGCTTAAAAGAAATGAATAGATTACTAAAAAAAATTCTTTCTCATGAGTCGCTTAGTCCAAACGTTAATAGGGAGATACTCCTGGTCGTTAAATATGTTGAAGTGGCCGGTGGTATATGATGATTTTTTTTTATTGCTCAAGGCCTGTTGGGTGATGCGGATGGAGTACGGTTGAAATAGCTTTTGAAAAGTGCTTTTGAGCAGTAAAAGCATCAAAATTGATGTCTTTTTTATGTTCTTATAGATGGGCTTGGCGTGAAGATGTCAAAATCACTTATAAACAGGAAGAAAAAAATTTCAAATTAATACATTTTCAGTTGAAAAACACACGTTATGTTACCAAACACATATTAAGAGCGTGTTTGATATTGTAGTGCATAGCAAGTGCTTTTCAAAAGTGTTTTTCGCATGAAAATACATTAAAAATGATTGTTTTTTTAATATTAACACATCAAAACCATCGAAAAGCACTAAACAAATCAATTTGATACTATTTTTAGAAAAAAATACTTTTAAAAAGCATCTAAAAGAAGAAGTAACCTGACTCCCAGACACACTCTTAGAGTGATCTCTTGGCATTCAATTGATAAATTGTTCCTAATTGAATTGTATGTGCAATGTGATGCCATTGTTGGCATATTTTTGCAGGATGGAAGTTGTTGGAGGAGCTGTTCTTTCGGCTCTTCTGGAGCCATTGGTGGGGAAATTGAGCTCAGGAGAGTTAATGAAGTTTGCAAGGAAGAAGGATGTAGAGGAGGAACTTAAGAAGTGGACGTCGAGATTGTTCGAGATTAATGCAGTGCTCAGGGATGCAGAACAGAAACAAATCACAAGCCTAGCTGTGAAAAGTTGGCTTAGCAAGCTTCGAGACTTGGCTTATGATGTGGAGGATGTGCTGGATGAGTTTCAAACAGAAGCTCTGGCAAGTAAGTTTAAGTCAGAGTCTGGAGTCAACACCAGTACAGCTTTGAGGCTGATCCCGACTTGTTTTGCTGGCCTGAAACCACAAGTCGTTATGTGTGATGTGAAGAAAAGGTCTAAGCTACAGAAGATCACTGTAAAGTTGGATGAGATTGTGAAAGAGAAAAATAATCTCTGCTTGAGAATAAATGCTGGAGGAAGGTCGGCCGGACACAGAAGAGTGACCACATCACTGGTAAATGAATCTGATATTTTAGGGAGGGAAAGTGATAAGGAGGCTATAGTTAGATTGCTGATGAACAGTGAAGCAAGTGATTCTCGGTTCCTTGTGATTCCAATAATTGGCATAGGAGGTGTTGGAAAAACAACTCTTGCGCAACTCGTCTACAATGATGTGAGTGCAGAGTTCGATTACAAGGCCTGGGTTTGTGTTTCTGATGATTTTGACATCGTCAAGATAACTAAAACAATTCTACACTGGGAAAATTGTGAAGCAAATGATTTAAATAAGCTTCAAGAACTGCTGAAGGAGAAGTTGTCTGGAAAGAAATTTCTGATTGTGCTGGATGATGTTTGGAGTAAGAACTATGAGGATTGGACTACCCTTTCTGTTCCATTTTCTGCAGGAGAGCTAGGAAGCAAAATCATTATCACAACTCGTAGTGAAGATGTTGCGTCGAGAATGGGTTCAATACGTGGTTATCCATTGGAGAAGCTGTCATCTTATGAATGTCTCTGCATTTTTAACAAGCATGCTTTGGATGCCAGAAATCTTGATACACATTCACATCTTAAAGATATAGGAGGAAAAATAGCAGAAAGGTGTATGGGATTGCCTTTAGCAGCAAAGACCCTTGGAGGCCTCCTACGCCATAAGCAAAACCGTCGAGATTGGGAGGACATATTGAATAGCGAAATATGGGATTTACCAGAAGAGGAAAGTGGGATCCTTCCAGCTCTCAAGTTAAGCTATCATGATCTTCCTTCTCATTTGAAGCAATGTTTCGCTTATTGTGCAATTTTCCCGAAAGAGTACGAATTCGATGAGAATGAGTTGGTTTTACTGTGGATGGCTGAGGGTTTTCTGCAGCAACAAGAAAAAAAGAAGGCAGCAGAAGACTTGGGTCATGAATGCTTCCGTGAATTGTCATCCAGGTTGCTTTTTCAACAGTCCAGCATGAACAAATCAAAATATGTGATGCATGCTTTGATAGCTGATCTAGCTAGATCTGTTAGCCAAGAGATATGCTTTAACTTGGATGATAGTTGGAAGGGTGGGTTCATCCATGAACAAACTAAATTGGGGAGTGCAAAGATTCGCCATTCAGCATTCTCTTGCCATAGATATGACATCTCAAAGAGGTTTGAAGTCTATAATGAGATGAAGAGTCTGCGGACATTTTTGGCTTTGCCTATTTCTTCATCACCAGAGAACTACTTTTATCACTTATCTGGTAAGGTTCTCACCGAACTGGTTCATAAATTAAGACGGTTACGGGCGCTGTCACTGGCTGGTTATTCTTTGGTGGATTTACCAAGTTCTATTTGTGCCCTGAAGCATTTACGATACCTCAACTTATCTTACACTGCAATTACAAGGTTACCTAAATCACTGAGTGAACTCTTCAACTTGCAGACCTTAAACTTACATGGATGCAGTGAACTTGTTGAGTTGCCTTCAGATATTGGCAACTTAATAAACTTGCATTACCTTGACATCAGTGACACAAACAGTTTGCAAGAGATGCCTCTGCAGATAAGTAAGCTGACATATCTCCGCCTCCTGCCAAAGTTTATTGTGGGACAAGGAAATGGTCTTGGGATCAAAGAGTTGATGAAGCTTTCGCATATACAAGGACAGCTTTGGATTATAGGGTTGCAAAATGTGGTAAATGTCCGGGATGCAGAGCTTTCAGGTTTACATGAGAAGTTAGGCCTTGATGAGCTAGCCTTGGAATGGATCGATAATTTCCAAGTTTCACGAAATGGAGGGGATGAATTGCATGTTCTCAGTTCACTACAGCCACACAGAAGTCTAGAAAAGCTTTCAATTATATCATATGGTGGCACAGTATTCCCATCTTGGGTGGGGGATCCCTTGTTTACTAAAATGGTGGACCTACAGCTTTGTAGTTGTAGAAAAATCACATCCTTACCACCACTTGGGAAACTTCCTGTTCTTAGACATTTGAGCATCAAAGGCATGGATGAGGTAAAGGAAGTTGCTGCTGAGGATTTCCCATCTCTCGAGACTCTTATAATTGAGGATATGTTAGGATGGGAGCAATGGTCTTGGCCTAATGGCATCAATGAAGATGTAGGAAAGTTTCCTAAATTGAGAGAGCTAACATTGGGAAACTGTCCTGTGTTGATTGGAAAATTACCCAGCTACCTTCTTTCTCTGCAGAAACTTGAAGTTTACAATTGCCCACGGGTAACATGTTTACCTGAAATGCTTCCATGTCTACGTGAGCTGAATGTTGGAGAGTGTCAAGAGGAGATTTTCAGAAGTGTGCCTGTTCTCACTTCCCTCAGATGCTTGAAGATTAGGAGAATTTCAGGGCTTGTAAGCTTTCATGAAGCATTTTTACAAGCCTTGGTAGAACTTCAGGACCTGAAGATGGAAGATTGTAATGAACTAGAGTGCTTGTGGCAAGATGGGTCTAATCTCGATAAACTTACAAATCTAAAACACTTAAGAATCTATTACTGTGAGCAACTTGTGTCACTTATAAAGGGAGAAGAAGGGTTTTTGCCTTGCAATCTTGAAGTTCTTCAAGTGATAGGATGCCACAATCTGGAGAAGCTACCAAATGGGCTCCATAGCCTAAAATCACTGAGAGAGTTGGAAATCTGCAAGTGCCCAAAACTAGTGTCCTTTTCAGAAAGAGCAGGTTTGCCGGATACTCTCAAACGTCTTGAGATTAATGAGTGTGTTTCGCTGGAGTATTTGCCCGAGGGATTGATGACAATGACAGATGAAAATAATAGCAACCAGTCCCTTCTTGAAGAGCTGTGGATTCTTGAATGTCCATCTCTAAAATCATTTCCCAGAGGAAAGGTTCCGACCACTTTGAAGTCCTTGTACATCTGGGGATGTCTAAACATAAAGTCTATTCCAAAAGGAATCATGAGCAATGATACAAAGGGGATGTGTTTCTCTCATCTTGAGGATTTGAGTGTAGACAGCTTATCTCTCACCTCCTTCCCAGATGGTGAGTTTCCAACTTCGCTAAAAACTCTACACATTTTCAATTACAATGCAGAGCAATTTCCGTCTCTAAGTAGCCTCTCCAATCTCACTTATTTGAACATATCCAACTGTCCTGAGCTGGAGTCCTTCCCAGAACGGGGATTGCATCTCCAGAATCTTGCCTCTTTTACCATATGGGATTGTGATAAATTGAGGTCTCTGCCCAGTCACATGGACAAGCTCACATTTCTTCAAGATTTAAGTATACAGAATTGCCATTGCCTGACTTCTCTTTCAGAAAGTGGGTTGCCACCTAACCTCATTTCACTTACAATGCGCAATTGCAAGAATCTCACACAGCCATTGTCAGGGTGGAGACTGCGCTCTCTCTCCTCTCTTAAACATCTTGAATTTGGAGGTATAAGTCCCTGTACAGATGTAGATTTCTTTCCAGATGATGATGGCCTATTTCTTCCCTCTTCGCTCACTTCTCTTTGGATCACTAATCACAAGAATATGAAATCCATATCCAGAGGCATCCATAAGCTCACCTCTATTGAAGAATTAAGGATTGGAAGCTGTCCTAAACTCCAGTTCTTGCCGGATGAGAGGTTCCCTGCCACCCTTGGACGTCTACTCATCCGATCATGTCCTCTTCTGGAACAACAGTGCTCAAAAGAGAAAGGAGATTACTGGCCCATCATTGCCCCCATTCCTTATGTTGAGATAGATGGTTATTTCCTGCCATACTTGAAAGAACGATGAAAAAGTCTTCAATGACTGCAGAGGGAAAATGAAAAACAGGTATTACTTCATCATCCTAGTAACTGTACTCTCATGTAATTCTAAAGAAGTTTCCTTGCTGTCAAATTCCAAACACCACAAAATCTTACAGATCACTTGGTTATGGTTGCTGTAATCCCCTTGGGGATTGTTAAAATCCAAGCCTCAGTAGACTGGAAACTGCACATTACCACCTCAACCCGTTCTTGGCAACATTGACCGGTTGTTGATGACATCAAGATATGATTTCTACACGTGTGGTTGTTGTTTGAAAAGGATTTTAACCCATAACTTCACCTCTCATCAGGAATCAAATATTCAAACATGTCTTTAGCTTCGACATGAAAGATGTGCTTCGAGAAGATGGCTCATGCAAGCTTCAACTTTAATTTTATCAGGAGTCAGTGCTGGACGTGGAAGACAATGCAAGTTTAAGTTCAAAATTCTCTAACCGTGGATACAACCTTTCTATGATGTCTGGTCAGCAATTGTATTTGTAATTCCATTTGTCGGAATCTTACATTTTAATTCTTAAAAATCCCAGCTGTACAACAAAAGTTAATAGATATTAACAGCCATTGTTCCCTGAAAGATTAGCCAAGTAAGAAATGAAATTACTTTTGAAAAATATACAGCTATTTTTCAATTGATCTTCAGATCAAGATCAATGTTGACAAATTTTAACTTAATCGGGCGGAGGCCCGGGTAATCCTTCTTTTAGAACCGGACTGGGAACCCTGAGAGGAAGCACATCCAGAAGCTGCTGCTGGGATATTTGTTTTCGCTCTCAGCTTCTGCCTTTTGGATCCTGCAGGCGGCTGGCTCTGAGTAGGCCCATTTAGGTCACCCTCTTCCTCTATGACCTCAGTTTTGGCCGCTCCGCGATGCCATTGAATGCCACAGCTTGGACAGACTATTTCACCCTGTAAAATCTTTATATTAGTGTCTTAACAAAGTAAAGGTGAATCTGTCAATTGTTGATATCGAGAAAATAGATTCATCAACACTGATACCCTGCTATGAGAGATTTTCTTCTCCAGGCAGTAATGATGAATTCGAGCTGTACATCCTTCGTTTTCACACACTTTTCCCTGTCAAAAAGAAGGGAATAAATCATTGGATCTAATAGGAGCAACGACTAGATGAGCCCTAATTATATAAAAAAAAATTGTGACCAATAGACAGCTGTTTAATTCATAGGATCGGCTTTTAAGACTAAAATATCTAGAGGTATTGAACATTGCAAATGCTTTGAAATGATGCGCAAGATCCTCTACATTCTTTTTCAATCTATATATGCGTGATTTAATTTAGTCTCCAATCAAGAAGGTCATCTAACAGATGTAAGAAGCATTGTCGAAGAATCTTCTAATTCAAATCATCCAATTAAGTTGGATTTCCCTCTAGGACAACAGCTGAAAAGAAATTGAGTTGAATTCCTAACATAAAAAGCAGATTAAAGAGCATAAAGCACAGGAGGGTCGAACAAACAAAACCTTTACTCCAGCTTCATTGCACACCTCACATGAAGGTATACCAGAACTATTGAACCAACTTCGCAAATCAAGGTAGGATCTGGCACCGAGTCCAATGGCACCATCTGGTGTGTGGCACAGCCAGTTGTCCCGAACAAGTTCATCAAGAGTTTTTTCCTTCTGGGACATTGAGAAGTTCCTTAAAGCAGGAGGGATCTGAGATGGACCTTCCTGACATTCTGACCCTGTCCCGTTCTGGACCTGGAAAGAGACCAGGATTGCCAAGCACATTAGCATGCATGCATAAAACAAAACCCACACATCTGTACAGATGAAAATGGGTTGGGAGTTCATTGTTCCTGACAACATGCTAATGGTTAAAGATACATTTTATACAACTAGCAAGAGAATTCTCTGCCTGTAACAACAGTTTACGATGAAAGTGCATGGATTCAACAATCTTTTATCGCGAGATTTATTAACTGTGATCTTATCATCAAGCAAAGAACACCACTGACTGCGCTAATTTGTGCAATAAGACAGTTCATCTACAGTATGATTTGGCTAAGCACTGCAAAAGATCACGGGGCAGGAATATTTGAGGAATACAAAAGACCATGAAGGAGATTATGGTCATTTTTTTTTGCTCAGGAATAGTGGTTTAGGCCATCATCTTCGACTATAGTAACCAACTGCAATTCCAAATGGATAACAAATACATTTTAAAATTGAAAAAATCAAATTGATGAAATCATAAATAGGATGAGTGTAGTCTCTTTTTTTCCCAAACAGAGTTTCCCTTTCATAAACAGATCAACTTCAAAACAACCACAATGAGAATTTGATTGATTTTAAAACCATCACAAAAATAAGATAAGTATGCATCAAGCCATCTGCTAAGGGAATTTCACTGGCTTTAAACCACAAATTACAACTGCAGCTATAAATGGCAAGAAGGATATAATAACACAAAGATTAATGCAGACTAATCCAGAAAATGAAGAGGTTTCAAGCTCCAGAATCGTACCAGAAGATCAGTGGGATACCAGAATGAATTTCAAGAGCAGAGTTCTAACGATTAAAGTTTCAAAATACTCCAACTCCATGAAAAGCGTATTTATGCTAGGGTCTAATAACTGTCACATGTTAAGTCAGAGAACACAATGAAAACCTAGTCCAAATCCTCATGTACAATATGATGCATGTCTAACTGAACTCTACACTGGCTTGAAAATGGCAAGCATTTTATCACCCTGAAGGATATTTCACAATGTTTTGACAGAAGATGAACGATTGAACGATAGATGCATTGTTTCAGAGAAGAAACTTCTTATTCCAAATTAAAAAATAACTCGGAAGTTTTTAGTCCTTGTGGGTAAAAGTGGAAGCCACTTGGCATTGAAAGAATGTACCTGTAACGTCATTTCTTTTCTTGGTGCGGGATCATTTTTATTTATGAACAAATTCATTGATTAACTTAAAAGTGTTGGTGGTAGGAGAAAATTTTCAGACCTGATTCTCTAGTCGTATATTAAGAGCATCAATGTTGGATATGCTTCCTTGGGCAGTGACATCCTGCACTATCGCTTCTATCTGACAGATGAAATCAAACAAACAAAATAAATAATGTAAACTACATGAATCTAATCCATTAAATTAAAGGCAGAACTTCAATAGCACAGTTGCTCAACTTATAAAGGTCTACAATGAAAAGAAAGTTGTATACAATGTCCAAGAATGGAGGGAGGGAAACAGTGGACCAGCACGGTTCATTTTCAGATCACAAAAACAGATGACTTTTGAAAGCAAACAAGAATCTGAGAATTTATGTGTGATTTTTTTAATTTATTTTCAGTATGCTATGGAATACAGAATCCACAGCATGGGTTTCCTTTTGTCATTCCATATTACAAGCCTTTACTGCTGAAAGGGAAAGTTAAGCTTCCAAACAGTAACTCCAAACATCAGGCTTACATATGTGGCAGCTTGGCATTTAATAAAGAGGATAACTCAATGCGTTCAGGGTGTATCTCGGATAATTGATCTCATTCAATTTTCAATATTACCTACTCATCAGTCATTGCTTAATATATCAAACTAATATTTGCAATTCAAAACTTCTTTTTTCAAAGTGCGTCTAAGCAAAACCAATCCTTTTCCTGTGAAAACCTCATCATACCCAAACCAACACTTGCACATTACATTCCCATTTTTGCATACAAACTACAAATCATCCGCAAAGAATCATCCGACAAAAACATCTTCCAAAACACATATTCCACAAGCATCGGTGAACTGATCGCAGGGATCATCATTTCCCCAGCGATCCCACAGAAACAAGCAAAACAATCATCATCATAAGGCTTTTAACAATAATAACAATAAATGTCTCCCAAAATAAATCAAATTCCACTACAACACTTACAACGCCTTTAAATAAAGCAATCTGTGGGACAGAATACTTTGTTCCGAGCTTCGATTGCTCATCAGGAACAGTATTGACAAGTCCATAACACACTCCACCATCATTTTGGTTTCTACAACACCTCATCTCCATTTGAACAAACGACAATTCCTTGTTTATCTTCAGTAAATAATCATTGAATTCTCTCTTATTACCTCCTGAAAAAAAAGAATTAATAACCATGAAGATTTAATAAATAAATTCTGTCCATTTTTTCAACAAATAAAAACCATGATCTCTAATTGCACAAAAGCTAAAAAATTCTATTTTTCTTCAAGTTTCAACAGAAATAGAGATCGATTATGCCTTGAAAATAAGAGAACCAATTAAAATTAAAGAAAAATAAAAGAGAGGAAAAACGAAGTATTTACTCGGGGTTTTTGCGGTGACGTCAGCGAACATGTTGAATAATTCGTCTTCCGTGAGTGGTCCGCGTGACATTAGAGCTTGAATGAGAGTGTGGTGCTTCCAATTGAGCACTGACATTTCGGTAACTTTGAAACCCTGGAGAGTTTGGTGTTTGGGTTCCGGGAAATTTTTGATAATTTTCCAGCTAGGTTTTCGGGTTTTTTGAGAGGGCGGGAAATATTGGATTTATTTATACCCTCGTTCTTGACACGTGCCAACATATTCGGGCCAAGCAAAGGAGCCCAAAGGTGTTATCAAATTAAAATGGCAGTCCATGATAATATCTAGCCCATAAGACAGAATTTTTCTGTAGTGTTTACCAATGAATTAATTAGCATTAATTAATGAATAATATTAAATCATATTTTGTAGTACTGTTTAAATTTGTATTTTAAAAGTTTTTTTTAAATAAATTATTTATTTATTTATTTATTTTAAATTAAAAATAATAATGCTTTTAGATTATTTTCATGTAATAATTTTAAAAATGATTTTTAACAATTAAAACAATATCATTTTATGTGTGTGTGTGTATATATATATATATAATTTTTAAAATCAAACTCAATCATATGAATTAATTAATTGGATCCTATTTTTCATCCTTGATTATCTCATCTTCTTCACAACTTATTTTTCTTCTTCTGTATTTGCACCATCTTTTCTCCTCTTAATTAACTCTCTCTCACAAATTCATGATCTCCCCCTCCAACAATGTCAGAAGATAGCTCCTCCTTTGAAGAAACCAATACCCCTACCTCATCCATATCACAAGACACGTTCACCACCGAAATCACCACCACCACAACCGTCAATGCCCCCCCTGAGACCTCTCCATCAAGCTCCTCGTCCAGTACTCATTTAGCCATCCCATCCCTTTCTTCCATTCTAACCACAATGCCTCATCCTCTCCTCTCCTCTCCTCTCAAGATCAAGACCCTACCTTCTCCCTCCTTCATGACCCTGATATCTCCTCTCAAGTCTCATCCCTCCTTTGTCTCCCTGACTCCGGTGCAGGTGACAACAATCTCTGTCGCTGGTTTTATGACACATTCCAGTCCTCGAAACCCCAACTCCAGCTTGTTGTCTTACATTTCCTCCCTATCATTGTTGGCCTCTATCTATCTCGTGTTCCCCTGAAAAAGCCCTTGGCTGGTTTTAAGACGGTTTTGCTAGCCCTTTTTGCGCACGAAACCACCTCACGAGCATGCCAAGCTATAACTGTTAACGTGCCTGATCTATCATATTCAAGTACATACCATGAAACGAAAGATCAGCTAGAAAGGATAGCAATGTTGCATAATTCAACCTAGCTATGATTTCTCCTAGTTTGGAGCCTCATGGGACGGTGAGATCAACAAGAAGGGCAAGAATTATTGGGGTTGCATTAGAGTTATTGTTGGTTATGCAGTTTGGTATTGGTTTGCTCATCAGGGATGAACCCGGTCTATTTATCTAGAGGTGCGGTTTGACATTGGTTCACCCATCATGAATGAACCTAGTCTATTTATCTAGGGGTGTTACTTATTGGTAATCGTAAGGTAACCGCTAAGTAACATCTCTTTAGTATAAATATGGACTTCCCTCTCCATAATGATCACAAGTTATTCATAGAAGTGAATATAGTTCTTTCTCTCAATACTCTACATTAAACTTGCTACGATCTATAAAGACGTTCGTGCCATGAAACATTGCTTTGGTTCTAGTAATCGAAGTGGTCTTGAAGCAATTGATCCAAGAACAAGGAAACAAGATATCACAAGTAAGTTTTCCGTATCGAATTTACATTGGTATCAGAGCCTAGATCATAAATTTTTATAATTAAATGATCATGTAATAAATGCATGCATATACATGAATATTATTAGAATAGTATCAGTTATGTATTTAATTCTATAAATTATTATTGTGTTTGTTCGATTAGTACAAAATAAATAAATCAATAATAATGTTAGAAAAATACATGATGTTCGATTATTCATGTCAAAGAACCGTGCCTGTATTTTTATTGTGATTATACATGTCACTGACAAAAGCCAAATGTCACGAGATGAAAGCTGATGGAAGAGTGACAGAGATTGAGTCACATATTTTTTAACTGTAGATTCGATATGGAAAACTTACTTGTGATATTTCGTTTCCTTGTTCTTGGATCAATTGCTTCAAGACCACTTCGATTACTAGAACCAAAGCGATGTTTCACGGCACGAACGTCTTTAAAGATCATAGCAAGTTTAATGTAGAGTATTGAGAGAAAGAACTATATTCACTTTTATGAATAACTTGTGATCATTATGGAGAGGGAAGTCCATATTTATACTAGAGATGAGAGGTTACTTAGCGGTTACCTCGCGGTTACCAATAAGTAACACCCCTAGATAAATAGATGAGGTTCATTCCTAATGAGCGAACCAATGTCAAACCGCACCTCTAGATAAATAGACCGGGTTCATCCCTCATGGACAAACCAATGCCAAACCACATAACCAACATCTTCCACTCGCCCATGAAGGGCTAGATTTATCTAATACATTATATTTCAAACTTGCACAGAAATTCATACTTGACGAACGGACCGTTCGACCTGAAGCACATAGAGAAAGGAGCTTCAATCTATATAAACCTAATATAGACCATATATTAGACATCTACTTTATGATTAATTATTCCTTAGAGTGTACTCATATACCCCAAGCACTTTTAGTTACACATAAATAAGTACAATTCAATCCTTCAAGACTCAATCTATCGTGACAATTACATGTATTCTAAATCATATCAAATTTATTCAAATGATATGATCCTGGTCGGTGAATACAAGTAACAAGTGTAGAACTAAAGTTACTTTTTCTTTCATACTCACATCACTTAGATCTGAATTAACTCGCTTTTCTAAGAGTATTCCTGCAAGTCGAATCATTCATTGAACATGGGATATACTCCTAAAGTAGCGATCATTTATTCATCACCTCATGATATAATCAAAAGTCACAAAGGGTAAGATTTTGATATCCTAGAATTTTTATTGTGATTATTCATGTCAAAAAACCGTGCTTGTATTTTTTAAAATATTTTCGAAACGCGGTGCTTAAGAACATTGTAGCTTTTAGAATTGGTTTGATTGGCATGAGAAAAATTCTAGATTTTTGGGTTATTAATTAACCCTATCTTTTTTATTTTAACTTAAATTATAATTTGAATTGAGATTATAATGAGTTTCCTGAGTCAATTTACAAGATCAAATCTATTAAGCTGATCTAAACCAGGTTTAATAATTATAATTCGTATTATATCATTATATATATATATATATATATATATATATATATATATATATATATATTTTTGGTGTTAATTTAGATATTCTTAGCCGGTATTTTGAAGTGGTGATTTTTATTTAAAATTCAATAAATTCCACACTTTAAGATCTCATGGTTACAGTATGTAATAAGATGATGAAACTAAAATAAACAGCAAGCAACAACGGATAAAAAACTGAAATTCAAGCTCAGAACAGTGTTGAGAGAATTGAAAATGCTACGGCAAAAGCTGGGCCCGCCATGCTCGATGCAGCCACCTTTTCTCCAGCTGATGGGCTCGCGGCTAATCCTCCCGGCGACGCAGCAGCTGTGATTTTAAAAATTCATTTCCACTATTATTAGACTAATTAATATATTCAGCAAGCCAAATAAAAATGATCAACAGTGGAAAAAACAAAAACTTGACCAAGATAAAATGCTACTTTAAATATAAATAAAATTCAGAATATTGGTTAATTAAAAAAGAAAAAAAAAAAAGCACCTGGAGTTATCAAGCCTGTTGATGGGCCTTCACTTGATGGGCCGCTTGATGGAGCAGCTACACAGCAGAGCTCAGTAAAAAATTTGTCAAGCTAAAATTGCAAATTTAGATGCTAAAAGCTTAAAAACTTTGACACTATTTGGCATCTATTATATCTATATATATTGGTTAATTATTTTTATTAAAAAAATAATATTTTTATTTTATGTTGATACAATCAAAGTAAATTAATTCGATTAAATTAAATAAGTTTCACTTAATTTCAATTTTTTTTAAATCAATCCACAAGATAAATATACGTATATTCATGATGCCGCTTGAAGCTAACGTAAATAGCCAGATGCTGTTTTATTCTTTGACCGAAAATCGGTTTTCATGTTCTTTGCAGAGGGGAAAAAATGAGTAAATTTTTATCATGTCAACTTTTTTTAAGAGAAATGAAGTTGTAAAACAATTAAATCTGGGTTTGATATTTGAATGCGACGAAACCTTACCGTATATTTTGTGGGCTCAGATGAGCGAGTAAAATTTTAGTTGTTCTAGACTCTTAAAAGAAATGCATGACCTGACTTAAACTTGGGATCTACAATGCAGATCTCAAGTTTTTTGTCATCATGTCACACTTCTTGAAAAACTGATCCTTACCAGTGTTAATTAGTATATAATTTTATAAAACAATCTTCATATATATATAATATAAATCATATTATGGGACCTCACTTACAAGCTTAAGCTTTTAGGTGAGATGGTTCCTTAACATGGTATCAGAGCTTTGTTTACCCAGCAATCATGAGTTCGAATCTCACCAACCTCATTCTATTTGATAAAAACCTAGCACAAGGTGATGTGGGCTGTGGAAGTTTCAAGCTCAAAGGGCTTTCACTTGAGGGGGGGTGTTAAAGAATAATATAAACTTTTAGGTGAGATGGATATATATATATATATATATATATATATATATATTGTTAGTTTTTGACCCTTTTCCATTAATCTTATGGTAATTAAATTAAAAATATTAATAAAGCAGTTACATGATCCAATTACCTGAGCACAGGGTGGCTGGAGGGACATTAGCAATCTTGCAAACCGCAGGAAGGTTAACAGCTCTACCAAGATCGATCGAGAGCCCAAATTGCTTAGCAATCTCACCACTAAGCAGCTGACACAAACACACAATATTGCTCTCGATCAACCCGGCGAGCTCGGGACAGCAACTCTTGCCGGGAACGGTCAACTTACTTCCTGCTGTCACATACTCCAGGCAATCAGACGCGTTCGACACCGGTGTTATGCAGTCTTCACCGGGGGCCGGTCCAAAAGCTGCCGTACCAGGACCTGAAACAGGCGCGGGTGCTTCCGCCGGAGCCGGCACTGCTGAGATGACGGCGAGGGCGAGAATTATGGTGGTGATGCCTAGTTTCGACATTTTTCTTCCTCCCTTCTTCTATGCTGTTAATTTTGCGATGAAGTTATACATGCAGATCACCAAATCAATAAATACACAGCTACCACCAAAGTTCTAACGATTGTTTTTGTCTGTAGATGCCTTCCACTTCCCCCACCGTCTTTGGTGTGAGAGTTAAGGGTGGTGGACTTCTGGGAGCCCTCGGAGATGTGGACACAAGATTAACAGAGGTTGATAGCTGAGGTTTGAATCTCTGACCTTTCTATAAAACATCCATTGCTTTAGCTTGAATCGGGATATAAGTAACTTAATAGCTTTGATATGTAGGATTAGGATGTTTTGAAAATGAATGTGAAAGTAATGATATGAAGGTCAAAGTGTTGTTTATACTATATATATGTGAACGTAGAAGATGTGGAGTGGATTCTTGGTAAAATTACTCATAACGTGTGAGAATATAGAAAGTGCAGTGGATATGTGTATCGGAAGAAAGCTTTCCACCTTATCTTAACCATGAAGGGTCTATTATTGGTTGTTGGGATTGAAATTGTTTTTTAAAATATTTTTTTATTTAAAAATATATTAAATTAATATTTTTTTTTAAAAAACTATTTTTGATAGACATATTAAAATAATCTAAAAACACACAAAAAAAACATTAGTTTAAAAAAATAAAATAAAATAAAATTCAAAATATTTTTGAAACACGACACTAAACAGGCACAAAAAAACTCGATAACATTATGATGATGATTACGTGCACAAGAATTTTGTCCACAAGATCTTGCAAATAGTAAGAGCAACTCCAATGAGAGAGCTGAAAAAAACTAAAGGGAAAAGATAATTTTTTTTATCTTTTCATATTTATTTTCATAGCTTCAAGAAAATAACTATATTGAAGAGTTAAAATGATATTTCTAAGCTGAAGAGTTATTCTTACATGTTTGATTGAAAGAGCCAAAATTATATAATATATTAGATTCATTCATACTCAAAATAAGTTGACAAACTATATCCAATTCTTAAAACAGCTCCAATGGAAGAACTAAAAGTAAAGTTAAAGGGAAAAGATTAAAAAAAAATTAGTTTTACTCTTCATTTTCATAACTCCAATAGGAGAGTTGTATTGAAGAGCTAAAACAACATTTCTAAATTGAAAAGTTATTCTTACATGACTAGTCAAAAAAACCAAAAATTATATAATATATTTCTATGCATATTTTTTATTGTATTTGAATTAGATATTTATTATTAATGAATAATTATATTAATATTACATATTAAAATATAATTGACTTCTCCAAATGAATTTTTTTCCATCAGAGTGCAAATACAAAAAAAAAATATTAATTTAGCTTCTCTAAATAATTTTTCCCTTGAAGATACTCTAATGGTGACTGCAATAAAATATTGTCATTGGAAGTTGATAGCCTTGAAAAATGACCAAGCATGTATACTAGAGGTATTAACAAAAGAGTTATACCATGTGAGATAAATATTGTAGCAGTAGACACATATTATTGCTGATTATAATGGTATAATTACTAATTTGCCCCTTAGTGTGTTAAAATTTAACTCTCAACTTTGAAGATATTTTTCAACTTTTCATAGGGTCTGATTGGGATTTTCTAATTGTTTAGGGATATTTGCCTATGTTCCTAATTTTTGTGCAACATAAAACTACAATTATACCCTTGCTATCAGAAAAAACAATTTTAAATTAACAAGGGTATTTTCAATTTTTCACACTGTCAATGAACAGTAAAATAACCATATTAGCTTTAAATAAGGCAATTTTAGAGTTGTCTGTGAAGGTATTTATGGTTTTTTATCGTCTGGTGTATATTAAAACTACTGATGTACCTTCAGAAACGACAAAATAGAAGGTTAGCGCTAGAGGGTGTTTTGGTAATTGTCAAATTTTTTATTTGTTTTTTTTTGACGATATGTGTGGCGTCATGCGGTGTTCAAAATATCCATCCGTCATCTCGCCGAATGCGCCATCATGTCCTCTTTTCTTTGGTGGTGCGCGTGACATCGCCATGTGGCCGGAGACTTGCGTGGCTTACCACACGCTGTCTACTCTTTTGAAGGAAAGAAGTCCTGAATATCCAGGATATCAGCAAGCACACCAGCAGCTGTGGTATCATTGCCAGCTCCAGCGCCTTGAATAACCAAAGGTTGTTTATTGTAACATCGGCTGTATATCTCCAACTGCAATAGCATCAAATGAATCATAAGTAGTTCTAGACATGATGGCATAATATGACCATCACATTGTATGGGAAATCAAAAGTATGCTAAATTTATCTTTCAAAGTTTCCTAAATCCTAAAAATATGCAGAGTGAACATATATTCATTAAAGACCTGCAACTTGTGGTTTAGCCTTTGAATCATCAGCTCCTCTCTACCTATGTGTGTAAATGTATGCTTACATACAGATAATTGCATTATCCCATCGGCACTTAGAGCTTCAAATTGCAACCAAATACAATGGTTCGGTGGGCCTGCATTGGAAGATTTGGGATGGACCACACAGGAGGAAATCTACTGAAACTTGTTTGGCTATCCATCCTTCTATTTGAACCTTTTGTTTTCTTTTGAGGAAGAAGAAAGGCAAGACGTGGCCCTCAAAATTTAATTTTGCCAAGAGATAGTCAATTGGAATCATGAGAAGGCCGTGATATTCCATCACCGTGATTTGCCCAATGAGACATGGGGAGGACAAAAAAAATGAGGGGGTGATTAGGAGAAATTAGGGCTTACCACATTGTCACTGCCCCTCAATCTACCCAGAGGAGAATCCTTGGGGAGCTCTTGAATGCCAACTTCACACCTGCTAAGAATGAAATAGTACCCATGTCAAGGAATTCCGTAAACTTTGCAATTATATGAGCTACATGATAGTTTAGACAAAACTTTAAGCAGACAGATTTAATATTTCAAACGTTGTAACAGATGGTCATGGTGAATCCCTCAAATAATTGCACCAGAGCGCGCGCACTCCGGCACCCAAAGATGTTTATGCACACACATGCATCCTTTAAGATTTGACAGAATACCTTGATCCTTCAATTACACAGACATAACGAAGCACGTTGCCATTCAACAAAGCCTTTTTAACTCTTCCTTGAACATCATTGTCGAGTGATACAATACCACTAGCCAAAAATTCCTCAACAGACATTGCATCAGGTCCCATTTCATCAGGGTATAAGCTCTCAATCTACAAAGCAGAAGAAATGGTGATTCAAGAATTTATCAGTTCATCAATGGTTGAGGTCTGAAACAGTCATTAATATCACTATGTTATAACTCTACTAAATAGAAGATAGGAAAGGAAGTGACTTAGAACTTACTTTAATGTTATCCAAGTTAATCCTTCTCCCAAGAAGTCGAGCCAGAATCAAAGCCTGTTTAGAATCCAAGAAGAGTATGATACTGTTTTGAATACATAGATAGTATTAAGTTTTTCATATGCATAAAAAAAAAAGATCACGTTGGTGGGAAGGGAAGAAGTGAAAAACAATAGGAAGATAAACCATCCCTCTAACCAAGAAGCAGATGAAGACATAGCTTGACCCTTGGAACAATTTCATATGTATCCTCATCAATGAAGAATTATCCTACTTAACTTGTAGGTCTTTGAATGTGTTATTATTATCGAAGAATTTCACAACTATCATGGCAACACCCAAAGTTGTTAGGATCACAATCAAGTTTAAGATTAAGGATATCATTGATGGATAATCTGCATCCATATCATGTGTAATTTTTGGAAATCAAAAGAATCAACATAATAGTATAGCTGGATGGTTGAGCAATGAGATTATTTCGACTAATGGAGGAATATTCTTGGAAAGAACTGTACAGAAATAACTAAAGAAAATGAAAAGTTCCAAAGTCAAGCAGATGAGAATATAAATGCAAACCTTCCTTGCAACATCCATCCCACTGAGGTCATCACGTGGATCTGCAGCAAAGAAACCAAGCTAAAAGATTATGTTGACAGAAAATCAAACTCCCTAATGTCTTTGCTAGTATATGGAAGACCAAAGGCAGAGTTAAAAGGTCAAATAAAATGACAGGATAATTATACTTGTCTAGCAAAAAAGCAAATCCTTGCCATGTTTTCTTTCTAATGTTAAGGTGGCTAGGAAACTGTGTGCATAACTTTTAGTTATTAAGATCATTAAATCAGCAGTTAAAGACAAGAAATGCAAGAGCATGATAGATGTAGAGCAGTGAAAAAATCTGCAAATTGTTTCATGAAATAACTGGATCAAAATAAGAAGTTCATCGATAGCTTTCAAGCATGTAATGTAACTTGAATCCCCTTTTCTTTTCAGAACCAGAATTTTTCCCACATTCTGTTTGTCATTCACCAGTTGCCAGCATAAGAGATAGATGTAAAGAAGTAATCAACACTATGCTGGCCTCAAGAGTCAGCTGTCAAGATCTGATCAAATTGAAATGTATACAACTCTTTCAGGACATGCACCAGTTGCAGCTCAAATTAGAATTTTATGAACATTATTTTAATTTCATTCTATACATTTTTCTATGCATGCATACATAAAAGTCACAAATTTTGCTTGTCAAAAACTGGATTTGCATGCAAGGAAAAAAAAATTACATAGAGACCTGGTTCAGTGAATCCAAGATTTTTAGCAGCTTTAACAACTTCACTCAATGGCTTTCCATCCTCAACCTCACTCATAACATATCCCAATGTACCTGTTATAAAAATTTGCAACAAAGCACGTAAAAGAACTAGTAAGCATGTGCAATTACAATCATATTGAATCGCAAAATTTAACAGATGCATAATCCAACTATTTGAGCACTGAAACAAAGCCTTGCTAAAATTGGTACCACTCAAACTCCCAATAATACGATGGACTGGGTCTCCTGATGAAATTAATCGATTTAAGGATGCTATGACAGGAAGGCCAGCACCTACCTGTCAAAAATAACTTCAAGTCAGTAGAAATCATTATGCTAAGAAGATCATAACACAATTTAAACAACATTTAGCATCAAACAATTATTATTGCATTAAACAAACCAAACCATGAAAGGCAACCATACAAACCATATCCACTCCTGCTAAGTGATTGTAATCAAGTGTGAGAGCAGAGGTGGAAACAGATTTAAGGGCTCCACAGCAATGTTTTGCTAGCTTTACATCACTAGAGAAAATCTTGTAATTACATATATATTCCTCAACTACAAACAAAAGATTGCATTTATTTCAAAAGGTTTGAATCTGATATTGGTTAATACAAATCTGAAAATTTAAACCCAGACAACCACAAGTCTAACATTGACAATAATGCATGAAATTAAACTACAACCCCAGGGAAGAGAAGCATTCAACAAACTAAGGTTCTGCATCAATTTATCAGTGAATTAACAGGATAATGCAAAAAAAATTTACAAGAATTCAGTTTCAAACCTTTCAATCTTTACATTTTAAAGTAGAGTTGAAGAAATAGATGTCCAGGCTACACAAACAAAAAACTTCACTTACAGTTGACTCGTGCCGGATACGACGCGGATAAGAGACCAATTTGTCATAATCTTCCTGCATAACAGTACAAAAGCTCTCAACAATTATTCACTGGCTTAACTGAAATCAAATTTACAAAAGTTCTCAACAATAATAGAAATGCAAAAGAAATTGGAGCCACCGTTCAAATAATGACCAGAAGAAAAGTGTCCTTATATCTGGGACAGAGAGAAGCAAAGCAAAAGGAAATTGAGAGCAAATAATCTTATTTAAATCATCATTCATCATAAAACCTGGTAAGAAAAATTGAACTTTCACCTCAATTCTCCCTCTTATCATCTTCGCTCTCAAAGCAAGGCTACCAAATGCATTGTTTGAAATGGATTAAACACCACCAATTAAATTTTTATCAGCAAGGATATGACTGTAATTTCAGAGTGGACACGTACAAGTTCATTGACTTGTTGAAGCGAATCCACATGAAACAAAATGGCACAAATATCCGAAAGACCCCAGTCCCACAATTTTTTTTTATCACGAACTAATAAGGATGGCTACAAGTTTATTACCATTATAGAAGTAAGAGGCTTCTTATTTGCCAGAACAACGCAGCATCCCATATCAACAACTTGATTTAGCACTCCAATAGTCTCAGAACTTGCAGAACAATCCACAAAGGCCAAACCTATCATATGATAAAATCATATAATCTCATGACAGAAATTATAGGATTTCAAAGCTGTATGCTTGGCCACATTTCAAGCTTCAGCTCAAATCACGAGGTAATCAGATTCCATAGTCAATAATAAGATAATCTTTCTATTTCTATTTTCTTTTTCAAAACTGCAATCAAGTGCTTGGGCATCGATAAGGAAAACCCTAAACCTTTAATGAGCTTTGCTGAAAAAACGATAAGATCAAGTTTAAAACTCAGAAAGAGCACCAACCTGTTGCCTTCCCGAGAAGAGCTGCAATGTCCATAACTTTCCTCTTGGATTCCGAATTCCCATATACTATGCATTCACCTTCATTAAGAAAGTAGGAAAACAATATTAATACACGCCCTCACCATCATCAAGCCAAAGACACTTTATCAACGGCACTCACCCAGATCACCGAGAGCTGAAAGAGATGAACCATTCGACTTAACCCGGCAAACTTCATATAAAGTTTGATCATTTAACTCTCTAGTAATTACGTCGGATGCAAAAATTAACGATTTACTGTCACAAACTCCAATTACTCTCAAATGAACACCCTGCCAGTACCACCCAAAACGCAAAGGTTTAAACTTTCACACAAGAAAAGGTTCAAAGTCGATTTTGAATGCACATTTCCATTGTCGTACAAGAAATTTGTATTGAGTTTAAAATGGAAGAGAATGATTAGAATGAAGAAAAAGAGGAAACCTGTTGGGCATGAAGGGATCGGCAGGACACGATGTGTTGGAGAAGTTGGCGACCAACGCCCCCACAACCCATCAGAAGCAGAGGTATATTCTTCATCCTATCTATCTTATTTGATTCTTCTCTCTATGAATTTTGAGTTGCTTAGTGGAGTTTGCTCCAGTCTCCGATCTGTTTGGTGGGGTTTGGGGTTTTTTGGTATAGATGAACTAGAGAGAGAGCGCGAGAAGATTAGTGGAAACGGAGTACGCCCTGTCCGTCCCTATACTTACAGAAACATTCAATTGAGTCCCTACATCAGATGAAAGATTGATCAACGTTTTTTGTGTAAAGACAATCCTTCATCCACCTCCATTTTTAACTCTGTTGATAGATAGAAACTAATACTTTAATATACCTGTGCTAAAAACAATTAATTTTGAATTTTACATTTTATGCGTATATTTCTATCCTGAATTTTGGTTTTTATCCGACCCAGGTGCCTCATTTGTTCCATATCATTCTCAAGTTTTGTTAGAATCGATCAAACACAATTGTCTTCGCAGGTTTCCTTGTGCCACTTGATCTTCATACCATAAGATTGCGCATTTCTGCACGCCCATGAGATCATCGGGAAGTCGAGGTGGAGGCAGATACAAGACTTGTATGAATTCGACACCAGTTCATTAGCATTCAAGATGGATGCTATTATATTCCCATGGCTAAAGATTCACCGCATGTGGGATCATTTTCCAATAGTCAAGGTTATGTAAAAATGTGGTTGCTTGTCGAATCTCTGTTCTCCAAGGTGGTTTCTTACTCACTAAACCTCGTAACTGGAGTGGCACCAAGCTAGTAAGAACCCTTGTGAGTTTGTGATCTTTAATCGATTTCGTTATAGCCTTCTTGGATTATTTGGTACTTGAGATTCATGTTAGATAGTTTTTGAAGAAAGATTTTGCTAAAGGTAATCAATGGACGGTGCCTGCTCTTAATTCTGCTGTTAATTTTTTTTTTTTAAAAAAATCAAAAAACATAATAAAAAAAAACATTTTTTTTCAAAAACATTCCACATTTTATTCTCCTTTCCTCTTCCATTGCAGGTGAATCGGCGGTGTTTTGACTGAATTCAGTGAAGAATACCAGTGGAGAAGAAACTAAGAGAATAACTTTGGGGATAATACTCGATATTGCAAAGCTTCATACTGAAACAAACAAAAAAAAAAAAAACCATCAGGAACACTGCCTGGGGATTCATCTGCAAGTTTTGAACACACTACTCAGGTGATAAATACTCAAATCAATCATCTGGCTAGTTATCATCGGATCCACTAGGGATCCACCTTTGTTTTATTAACAGCAATAATAACAATTCTCTAGCTACGGAGAACTAGGAAACAGAACAAATCAACAGCCACATGAAATCTGCTTTGCACAAAGTCCATTCTACAAATACAATTTTGGCAATAAATGTATATATTCCCACTCCTAAATACAGAATACAGACAATAACGTGGGCGGGGATGAAGAAAAAAAATACCTGGACCACTTCTGATCACAAAGAAGTGCCCTCCTTTATAGCTTCAAGTACAAGGAGACGCTTCTAAAGTTGGATTGCCTCAAATAAAAGACGTCTACCCAGAGCATGTAAACTGTGCCTTCGCTCAACAACAAAAAAAATCATATTTGAAAGTCCTCCCATGAACCACCAGTGACCCCTACAAACTCCTGTAATCGATAACAGTGACTTCATCCTCTGGAACATCCAAGTCTTGATAGCTGCAAAAAAATCAATGTTCAGAGGAGTCAGCCTCGTTATTGAGAGATATTAACTGAAAAACTGACTTGTCTTTGAAAAAACACCATATCAGGTGAGGCGACATGAATGGTTTTCTATTTATTCTCTCAATCTTCAAGCATAAGATCTTTGTGGATGGTAGCATCCAATGTCAACTGGTTTAAACTTGTAGAATAAAATGCAACTGGGCAACTCTTATTCTCTGCAGAGGTTGGGGAATTAAAAAAAACACAAGTCCTTGTAATACTTTATGATTTATGCTCGAGATTCAACACAACAAACTGCGCTTGCTGCTTTGAAACAATATAGAGTATACACCACAACACTTGCTGGTAAGGAAATCCATCATGAAAAGTGTCACATCATTTTTATTGGCATGGGTATTGATCCAGCCTATGCTTAAGTTTATATGAACCCCATTCCAACATGTTTCATTGATTGAATATTTTTCACAGAGAAATGACATGCTCAGGTTGATCTATAAAGAAAACTTTTCTGTGCATGTAACAAAACGTATGGGAAGTCTCAAGGGGAAAAGGAAGCGACATTGGAAAGCTCACTCGTACACAAGTCAAAATACAAACTCAGGTCAGAAGAGGCCCAACGAAAGTTACCTGCGTATACGTCGCGGATCCTGTCGGAAGGCTGGTGATAGTAGAATAGGGGCTGGCCCACCTAACTGGGGCCCAGGCCTTGCGTTTCTACCACCACTTTCAAATGGAGGAGGACCGCCCTGATCTCTAAACATGCGCATTGCCACTTCAGGTGGAGCAGGAACAAAAGGCCCCAGTGGACTGCAAGTACAACCAGCAATCAGAACAAGCTCCTAAGAAAATAACCCGCAAAAGTAGAGAAATATCTCCTCTCAACTTACCCAGCTCCAGGAACAGGCATCAAAACTGGTGGAGGAGCAATATCTGAGGGGAAAGGAGGAGGTACATGGATGCCTTGTCCTCCAAAAGCATCAAACATTGTTTCATCACAATTTCCTCCATCAGGACCATCACTAGATTGGAAGTCACCTGACTGTGAATTTTCAGACCTATCAAATCTTTCATTGCCATTTACTCTATTTTCACGTTCTCTACGGTTGCCACGTTCATCCTTCAATCGATTTTCTGGACCAAGCTTGCGCCTTTGTGGCTTATCCCTCTGCAGCGAAAAAACATGAGTAATCATAAGCAAGAATAGTAGGGAGAATTCATTATCATTACTTTGAAAAACATTGGTAGCAAAATGAGTGTTGACCGAAGAACACTGGCTTTAGATCAAGGGTACACATCTATGATAACTGCATTGACTACTATACATCATTACCAACTAGATTGAGGAAACAAATCCATGATAACTGCATTGACTGGCATGCATCAATACCTACTAATGTAGGAGTGGGGGTCAACTATCAATAATTTCATGACACGGATCATGAGAATGTTGTAGAAAAGCAGCTTTAATATTTTTTTTATTGGCTTCTGTATGAGCATTGACACTCAACCTAAATGGCACTGTGGACCATACACTTGTCTATGAGTGTACATGACAAAAATGAATCATGTGAATGCTTTCACTACCAGATGGGAAATTATGGCAAAGAGAAGCCAAAACCTAAACTGACATGCTCTAAGTGGTAAGAGATGAATAACAAAGAAGTTTTCCAGGAAAAGGGAATAATTGTGGGAGGGTTTGAAGTTACCAGACCTCGTTTCTTTTTGGTAGTCTAACAAAAGATGAAAGTAAAAATCCCCTTCACTCACTTATGTCTATCACATAAAATAAAATATGGAAAAAGGCAACACTTCAGAGAAGACAGGCTGCAAGTACCTAACCTTACATTTGTAAATAGCATACCACTATTCAGCCTCTCACACCCGAGAACAAAAAGATAAGGAACCTTTTTCTAATTGTTATACATTTTTTTTTCTAATTGTAATAGATTTTCCATTTTTCTCTTTCAAATTCCACATTTAGCACTCCCATATTTGGCTTGATGAATCATACCGGTAATGACTGCTGCATAACAGGTGTGCCACCAGGTGCATCTGGATCACTGCAAATGAAAATAAGGTATTTGTCACATGATCTATGACATAGGGAGAAGAAAATTATGTTTAAAGAAGCTGCTTACTTCAAATAGTTCTGAAAATACAGCTCTTCCCGCACTTTGGCAGTCAGCTCCATCAAAAGTTCAGGGTGTTTCAGCTTGAGATGCTTCTGCACAAACTCAGCAGCATGGAAGAGCTTTGTGCAACCCTTGGCTCCGCAACCATACTTCCACCCATACTTTTCATCTCTAATCTTCCTGACATATGGATCCAAACCTTCAACTGCAGTGGCATCTATCTTCTCCTTAGCAGTCATTTTTTCTAAGGGGTCTTGACCCCTCAATCTCTCTTGCCAACAAAAGTCAAGTTTCTTTTCCCATTCAGTTCCACTGTTGCTTGAATCAGAACTCTTTCCCTCAGCTCTTACATGCCTAAGACCCTTAGCTTCATTTGTTTCGATCACTCCATAATAATCCAAACCATGAACTCGCCACAGATAGGTTATAAGCGTATCCAGTAGTTCAACACCTTCAAGGCCCTTGACTGAGGTTAAGCCCCGTATGATGATAACAGGGCCAGTGGAGCTCCCAAGGGATTTCTCTCTACTCATTTTTTCATTATCAGGCCCACTTAGAATATTGTCTTCGACACCTTTTTCAGAGTCAAGTTTGCATACAAGGGCCTGTGCTTGTTCAATGTCAATTTGGATTCTATTGGGTTCTGAACTCACTGGATGAGCCTTTGGAGCAGCTGAAAGAAGATCAGAGTCTTTAGCTGGTGGCCGACCGTGCCTCCTCCTTTTGCCACCAGCCTCTGCCTCATCATCAGAATTTATATCATTTGCCTGCCCTGATTTATTTGACAATAGTGCATTCACACCAGGACCTCTGCATTATAAATGAAAGCTTTAAAGGACAGCATAAAAATAAAGGCCAGCATCAAAGGTTCAAACATATAAATTTTAAGGGCAAGAATTCCAATCTTACAAGTCCAATGTTCCACTCTGTAAATCCAGCAAAAAATCTTTTGCAATCTTTCGTGCAAGTTCATTCCTCCTACAAAGCATTTTCAAAGAACAGTCAACCAAACACCAAAAAAAATGAGCAACTAAAACTGAACAACCAAACTCAAACTGAAAATGGACAGAAAAAAATGCTCAGGCTAAATACAGATCTTGACAAGATTTTCTCATTAACTAAGTAGAACACACCTTTCAATGACTGCAACCAAATTGGTTGGATGATACTTGTCTTTCAACCTACATATATGTATAGACGAGTTCTGTTAGAGCATTGAAACCACCAGAAGTATCAGTTATTGACTAACAGAAGAGATGTACCATTCCTCGTCTTTATGAACCTCAAAGAATACTCGTTTCTGAGTTGAAATATACTCTGACTTGTATTCTTGATATCTGCATAATCAAAAGCCATGATTCGTTTCACATTTTTCAGGTCACAAATTGGACAAGCCATAATCAAGACCCACACTGTACCTGCGCTCAGCTTCAGATGGAAGTATATCATCTTCAAGCTCCTGGATGAATTGCTTGTATGACATCAGGCCCTCTCTGAAGAATATATAGTTACCATGTGAGAATGATGAGCAAAAAGAATATACAGTAAAATTTCTAATCTATAGAGTCGAAAACAACAGGAGAGAAAATGCTCAAAGGTTAAGTCTAGCCAACTCAATCACAAAAACATTAAAACCAATGCAAACATCGCATTTTGACAATGATAGGTAAATCAAACTCCATCCAGAGCTAGAGTCCATAACAAGACTAATACTAACCTTTGAGCAGGCACAGTGCCGGAAGCATCACCATGACCACCACGCCCTGATTCCCAATCTGCAACAATAATAGCACCCAGTGAGCTCCACTTCATCAAATAGCACACAGGCAAAGTAAAAGGTGAATATCCTTATAATAGCCATATTAGTAGAGGAAACAAGTGGCAGTAACTGTCCTTTGTTCTACAATTGAACTTTCTTAAGCGATAAAATATTCTTCAGTAAGCTTCCTAGGGGATCTCATTTGCTAATTGATTTTCAGTAGGAAACACCTTGTAACAAAACCAAAGTCACTAAAAATGCAGCAAAATCAGATATAGATGTGGATGCACAAGGCTCAAATCAAGTCAAATCTTCAACTTAGGTTGCTAATTATTGGCAAAGTGACTTGCAAATAAGTGCCCTAGATCCTTTACATCCAGCATAAAAAATTAAACAAAGCATATGAAATCACATTTAAAATTTTAAAACAAAGACAATGGAAGCAGTTGAGCATGTACCTGAAGGACCACTTTGATATCCACCTCCACGACCCATGTATCGGCCATGAGGCCTTTCTTCGCCATACACTGGCCTCCCTCCCATCTCACGCTCGTATCCACCACCATAATCATAACCAAACCTACATCAAAAATCATTTTTCCAATTTGTGAGCAAATATTGCATAAAAGAATTTGCTAAGCCAAAATTTTACAATCATAAGCAAATATGCAAACACTTCCTATGCACAGATAAAAAGCACAGGCTTGATTAACCACAAACAAAACAATCATAATTATAGCAAACACGAACTGCAACCATAATCAAAACAGCACAAATAAAAGAATGAGAAGGCAAATTCAACCACTCAGATAAAAAATTCAGGATTCACTTGTCCACGTATGAAATCTAATAGTCTAACAGCAGTCAATTCATCACTGACAATTTAAAAAACTTTCAGATTCAAATTTAAGCTCAGGTTCAATTCCAATCAAGCCCGCCTGAACTTAAATCAGAAAACAAACACACCGAACATAAATCAGAACATTATTTCATTACCCGCATTGACAGCACAATTAACTAAATGGCTACCAAAATTTTCTATTCTCCAGTATTTTCTTCTCTTTTCTTTTCGGCTGATATTACTCGATTAACTAAACAACTATTAAAATTCTCTAAATGAAACAAAACCCTAACCCACTCACCTTCGATCACCACCTCCAAATCCACCTCTAGGACTTCCTCTCCTAGCATCATACCCACCATCCTCTCTCCTCGACCGTTTATACGGAGGCGACCTCCTCGGCGGCGGAGAATGTCTCCTGTCTCTATACGGCAATGGGGGTGGAGGACTCGTACTACTCCTCCTCTTGTACTCTTTTTCCCTCTCTCGTTGCGGAGGTGGCGGAGATCGATTCCTATCATGAAACTCGCCTCCGCGTCGATTCAGTGGTCTACCAAAGTCTTCGCGTCTCTCTCTTGAGTCTCTCTCACGGCGTCGTTGAGGCTGAAGAGGCGGGGGGGGAGATGATTGCGGATCGTCGTCGGTGTTTGGTTTATCCTTCCTGTCGCGTCCTCCTCCTCCGCCACCACTGCCGCCGCGACGGTCGAGGGAATCAACTGGCATGTTAATGACTTCAGCCATCGGGGTTTGGTATGTGGGATTTTTCTTTTTTTTCAAGGAGTGAAAACCCTAGAGGAAATTTTGAGAGCTTAGAAATTGGGAGATGAAAGTGAGTATCTGAAACTGCGCGCGTGCATGGGGACTTGGTTTCTCTTCATCGAAGTGACTGTTTTAAAAATATATTTATCTTACAAAATATATTAAATTAATATTTTTAGTATATTGATGATAAAATAAAAGGTAAATTACAAAAAAAAAAATATATATATATATATATATATATATATATATTTCTATATTACTTATAATATAATAGGTGAGGCGAATTTATTATGCATTTTTTCACAGTTCACTTGGATATTCATAATTTCCTTAAATAAAAAAAATAAGATGAAAAAACAAATCTTAATTATTTTTTCTAATTATAACCAAATTTTTTAGTTGTCAATATAGCACAACAATTACAAACAGACGCTCTATCCAATACACAAAAACAAATACTAAGGATTCAATTGCTTTGCGTTGAACTACTAGGCTCTAGATGAGTTAATCACTAAACTGTAGGGACCTTCATTGACGAAACATCTTTAATGTCAGCAAACATAACCGGGTTGAACTATCCCAAACCGTGCGTAAAATAACCCACATCCAAACAGATCTGTTCCACATAAGCCCTAGCCTCCTCTTTATATGAACACACATTATTGTAGGGCTCCTCGCTGCGGTAAGCCCTCTCTTCTCTGCCGAATCATCTCACATTACAACCATGGTGGCCGCCAAGAAAACTGTAAATCTTCATCTACCCCTTACTCGCTCATGTTTTGCACTGTTTTTTCCTAGAAAACCTCCGATATTTTGGTTTGTTTTTATCTTTTTGACCGGTTTGTATGTTATTTCTGCAGAAGAAGACTCATGAGTCCATCAACAACAGATTAGCACTTGTGATGAAGAGTGGAAAATACACTCTAGGGTACAAGACTGTGCTTAAATCTCTCAGAAACTCAAAGGGTAAGCCCATTTTTCTGTTTCTCTTACTCGCTAGCCTCTTTTTGTGAGATGAGTTGTTTTGTTGTTGTCTGATTAATGGGGTCAGTGTCTCACCTGGTTTTCTAAAATGTGATTTGATTGATTACTTATATGATCCTGATCTGGCGGAGAAAGTTACGAGCTTTTTTTCTTCTGATGGTTAATATGAGTTTAGTGTTGTTGGTTTGATTTTTTGCTGTCTGTTTGTTTTCATATGTTAGAGATTTGTCAAGGTGTGTGTTTGTGTTTACAGGGAAGCTTATAATCATCTCCAACAATTGCCCTCCTCTGAGAAAGTCCGAGATTGAGTATTATGCTATGTTAGCGAAGGTTGGAGTTCACCACTACAACGGAAGTGAGTTTCTTATATTGAATGCTCTATCATCTTTCTTGTGCAATTACTTTCATTTCAATGTCAGGTTAGCGTTAGCTTTAGAGCTTGCTTTTTTTGTCCAAAGACAATATTTGTTTCGAAATTTGGAATTAAATTTTGTTCTTCCTCGTTCTTTTATGTACTGTTTGTCTCTTGGGATTGTAATTGCTAATTTGGAATTCTGTATCTTGATTGATGTTCACTTCCCTATGTGCTTTTTTGTTGTTGTTGGAGTTCTTATTATGCTACTACTAATTCTAAAGATCTTAGCATTATCTGAAAGCAATGCAATATGTATCTGAAATCGAAAGGTTAGTCTGCTGAATAAGGGTATTTTTGAAAGTATAGATGTTTTTTGTCCTCGTTCTGTAATCTCCTGTCTTCTGGGATTGTCATTGCTAATATATGGAATTCTGATTATGCTACTTAGTCTAAGATCTTAGCTCATCTGAAAGTACTGCAATATGTATTTTTTTTTGTTGGGTTTCTGATGATGCTACTTAGTCTAAGATCTTAGCTCATCTCTGAAAGTACTGCAATATGTATTTTTTTTTGTTGGGTTTCTGATGATGCTACTTAGTCTAAGATCTTAGCTCATCTGAAAGTACTGCAATATGTATTTTAAATCGTTAGGTTAGTCTGTTGAATAATTCCATATATATAAGACAATGCTAATATATGGATTTAATTTGTCTTTTTCATTTACGGTGTGCCCCTCCTATCCCTTTTCTGAAAGTACAGTTGCTCATTCACAAGTGGTCTGTATAACTTTTGTAACACCTGCAAATGGTATTTCTTGAAATCAAAACAGTTCTCGTGCCGTCAAGTTTTGTTGTCTATGGTTATTTTCATTAAAATTTGCCTCATGCTCTGTGGATCCTTCTCCTCATCATCTGAGTTTAATGCTGTTTCAGACAATGTCGACCTGGGCACTGCTTGTGGTAAATATTTCAGAGTGTGCTGCCTCAGTATTATCGATGCAGGTATATTGAAGCGGCCATTGCTTTTGTTTTTCGGAGACATATCTTGTTATTTCTTCTGATAATGGCAATTTCTTGTGTATTTTTCCAGGTGATTCCGATATCATTAAGAGCGTGCCTGGCGATCACTGATTCAGCTACCAAGCAATAGCTTGTCTCGTTAGATTTATAGGATTTTTATTTTTGTAATTGTGTTTCTATCAAGAGCACTGTGGTGGTATTGTTAGCAAGAACTATTTATCTGGAACTTGCATGCTTTCTGACAGCCATTTTACCTGTACTAGATGTTTAAGTGAATCTCGTCGACTACTTTATTTCCTTTGTGTGTTCAATTTTGTTTCTTTTGCTGAATGTTTGTGTTTTTTTATCAGAAGCTATGGTCACTGTTCCTCCATTGGTTACATGCTGTGTATTTTTTTTAAAAATGATTTTGTTTTTATTTTTGTTTTAAATTGAATTTTTTATTTTTGTGTTTTTAGATTATTTTAATATGTATATTAAAAATGAATTTAAAAAAAATATTATTTTAATATATTTTTGAATGAGAATTATTTTTAAAAATAATACCATTGTCTAGATGACATGTGAACTCTACTAGGTAATGTGTGTGGGGTCATTGGTCACTAAACACAATATTTAATTAAAAATAATATTTAAAAGATCTAAATGCATTTTACACGAAGGTGCAACCGGTATATCATAAGCGTCTTTAGTTTAAGGTGAAGAAATATTTCTTTTTTCTCCTCTTCATTTATTTTTATTTCACATTTGATTTATGTCATTTTGATTATTATTTTTTTTATTCTAAAATAAGTTGTGACATTCTAATTTTTCTTCAAACTTACCTTCACTATTTTGTAATCTATAAATAATATATCAAATAATAAAATATTTCTCAAATTTGCCCCCATCATTTCCTAATATATAAATAATATATCAAATTCTATTCTTTTTTTTTCCAATTTTTTCATTCATGAAATAAATTGGTTGAGAATTAAAACTTCATGTCTGTGAGTCTTAAGATAATATTTTTATCATCCATTTTGTTTTGTTTTGATTATTGTTTTTTGCAGTTTCCATTCTATTAGGCTAGTCTTCTATTAATGTTTTTTTTTTTTTTTGAATTTCACCCCTTGTGATTTATTATTTCTCAAATCTAGTCACAATGTTTTTTGATTGCTATTTATTTTGTTTGTGATCATTTATTTATTTATTTTTCAAATTTTATTCTCCCCAAGTTTATTTTTATCTAATTTTATTCATGTTTTTTTCACTTTTTTTATTAATATATTTCCCCCTGATTTTATCCTTCAAAATAAAATTGGTAATGAATCAAACTTCTTTATTGAATACAAGTTTAAAATTTTTAGTTTGCGAGTTTTAGAGATTAAACCAAATTTAACTGTTCAAACCAGTTTTCTTATGCTTTTTTTCCTTGTTTTTAAGTTTATGTTTTCTTATTTATTTTTATATTTTTTTGGAGTCTTGCTATGTTGTTTTATACAGCTTGCTTTCAATTGGGCTAACTCTAGGTTTATGACATCACTAGTTCAAATAACATGGGTTCACTTTAAAAAAAATGATTTATTTTAATTTGATCCTTCAAACTTTTCCACTTGCTTTTATTCGGTTATCCTCTCAAGTTCATGATTATGATTACCAATTTCAAAAGTTAACATGAGTTCATTTTTTCTTTTTTAAAAAAATCAATCCTATACTTTATATTTTTCCATCAACTTTTTTTTATATATAAGATTATTTTAATTTTATAATATAATTAATATTTTTTACTATCATGTTTTTGTTTTTTTTTTATCAATTTTTTAATGGAGCACAAACAGCAAATCTAGTTTCCTGAAGCTGCTTCAATAAAATTTTCTTTTGGTTAGCCATCAACATATAGAATTTTAGATAATTATATTATTTATTATTAATTACAGCACTCGTTTTTATTTTATTTTATTTTTATTTGTTTTTTGGTAAAAAGCAAACATCAAACCAGTCCCTTTTATTTTCCTCTCTCTTGGATCTTAAGCTTCCCATATCTCCCAGAAACGCAAATTCCACCTCCACCATCCCCCATCTCCACTCCACTACTGATCAAAACTTACTGTTAAGTAAATGTAAGATCATTGATTGGTCAAAAATAGGAGAACCCATTTGCGCAATCATACTAAACTAGTAAACAATGGAGAGCTTCAGTGCAGAAGATCTTTCAACGATTGGAGGAATCGCCACAGTTTCTCTTCTCCATTCTTTTATTCCAACACATTGGCTTCCTTTCTCTATTGTTGGGCGTGCCCAAAAATGGACTCTCTCTAGAACCCTCCTCGTCAGTATGTCCTCTCTCCCTCGCTCTTGCTTTAAATTTCCGCTCAGATCCGGGCCCTTTTCGTTATATTCTTGATATAAAAAAAAAAAAGAAAAAAAAAAAAACTGTGATTTTGAAGAACACCTGAAGAAAACGATTCAGACACGAACAACTTGTTGCAGCATTGCATGTTTAGTGCTTGAAATGGAGTTTTTGCATGGAAATGTGATTTGAATTTTCTAAGTTGATTAGCTTGATCCACTAGTATTTAAATTTGTTGGTGTTTCCTGATGTGATTTTAAGCTGGTTGGCTTAAAGGTTGGGAGTCCATTTGTCTAATTGGATAGACATTAAGAGCGTGTTTGATAATGCGTTTGTAAGTGCTGAAAAGTATAATATTTATGGGTTTTTTTTGGTGACTTTTTATGTTCTGGTATCAAAATCATTGAAGATCACTTAAAAAATGGATGCTTTTTCGGCTGACAAATCACCTACAAACGCATTGCCGAACTGCGTTTGGTGCTATGATTGGCCATGGTGATGTGTAGGGAACAACGATAATGTACCATACTAGATTGAGATTTGTATAGAAATCTCAAAAATTCATGCTTCTTAGGCTTATGATTAATTATGTTACAATATTAGTTATCTTTAGTTTCGTTTCTTTATGCAGCTGCATTTGGGGCAGTTTTGCATGTGCTATCCACTTCACTTCTTGGTATAACAGCAATCACCATGGCAAATACTATCGCTGGTGAAGAAACAGTTCACAAACTTGCTTCACTTTTGCTTATAGTTCTTGGCGGTTGTTATGTGATACTATTTCTGTCCGGGAAGGGAGGGCATAGTCATTCTCATGACCAGCCCATGGAGAAAATGGCTGTCGCTGGGCTCATTCTTGTTCCAGCATTATCTCCTTGTGCAGCCACGCTTCCTGTTTTTCTTGCTGCTGGGAGTTCATCCTCCATGATGGTGCTTGCCATCATTGTGCTGCTATTCAGGTATCAGTAATATGCCCTTCCTGATTTTCGCTGCTTGTTTTGCTGATTTGATTATTTTGAAGCTTGTAGTTAAAAATGCCATGGTTCATAGCAGAAAAAGAAAATCTGATCAATGAAACTATACATGCTGGTTGCCTTACTTTTCCACTCTCCCTTCCATGCTTTCTAATGTTACATTAGTGTCCAGAACAATTAAAATGAACATATACGGGTTCAATAGTTGATCGCATTTCTTTTTGTGGCTTTCACCGGTATAAATGTCCAATCATCCACTATCTGGTGCTGAATTCGTTTTCACTTAGTTTTATTTAGTATTTCTTTCATGAAGAGTCCCAAAAATCAACCCAGCTAATTGAAATCTCATTCAAATGGCTTATTGAGATAGAATCTTCTCTCTTCTAAAACATACTTGGCACTAAAGTTTTTAGTTGAGATAAGTCCATTCACTAGAAGCAAGTACTTGAACTTGTGTTTGGTTTACTGGATTTCCTGTTTAACGATCAATCTCAATGGGTTCTCCATTTTGGTTATTACTTTGATATTGACTATAAATTAAAAACCCTGGAAATGAAATATGTGAACCCCCCCCCAAACTTCTTATCTGTTAATATGTGTAGAAAGGGCTCATCTTTGATTAATAAAAGAGCTATATCTGGATAAATCAACCTCCCTTGTTCGTTGAGGCTGTACTGTTACACAATTGTCAACACTTTAGGTTTAGGTTTGTTATTCTTGGACCATTATCAAGATCGATTCAAACCCAGTTATTTCTTACATTCAAACTCTTTCATTGGCAGCACTATAACTGTGATGACATCACTTGTGGCTCTATCATTCTACGGTGCCAGCCAGCTCAAGTTTCATTGGGTTGAGCGATACGACAAACTTCTTGTTGGTTCAGTTCTATGTATGGTAGGAATCTTGACGCTTATGTTTCATGATCACAATCACGAAGGACCGGGAGGTTTCTCAGGGGAGCGCCTGAGCCGGAAAATCATCGGGCTTTGAGTTACGTTTCTTTTCCCTTGGTATGAAGCTTTGAATGTACTATGTCTCCATGTATCTTCATTGCTTTTTAGTTTTAGCGTAGAGGTGTCTATTTTTCGAGTCAATGGAACTCAGTGTACAGTGGTGAAATTAAGTCGTAACATTTTGGCGTGGAACACACTTTTTTTTTTTTTTTTTTAAATGCGAGGCCCGGAAAGTCTTGCGAGCCCGGTAAACGAGTAATTTTTTTTGAGAATATCAACTCCAATTTTTTATCTCCATATTTAGCCGTCGCCTTGAATAATATTCTTTTATTTATTTTATTCAATCAATTTTATTTGTTTTTATTTTTATTTTTATCATTGTTTGATTGAATAACAAATTTATTTTAATAAAAAAATTAAGACGAGTAAATATTATGTTTTATGAGATTAAATATTTTTTATAAATTAATTTTTAAAACTATTGTTTTTATATTTTTTTAAATTCATATATAAATTAATACTCAATTCTTTTTTTTGCTTAGTCTTTTAAATTACGACTATTTTTTTTCCATGCATTTAATTGTGAAGATATATATATATATATATATATATATATATAGATGAATTTTATTTTTGATAACATTTCTTACTTAACCTCTTTTTTTTTTCTTTTCGGATAACATTTCTTACTTAACCATGACAGTGGAATCATTTCTCACCATCTTCAATATATTAGGATGATATATTTTTTACAAAACATTTTAAAAAATGAAAACTTAAAATCGTCCCGGATAAAAACAATCACTCTGAATGACCAACCATACTTTAAAATAGAATACAATAAAAACTGGTAGGGTTTTAATGATGGATGGTGGGAGCATATTTGAACACGTAATAATTCACCTGATAATATTTTCCTCCAATCGTATAATAGCAGACAGGAACATCCACATCCAATAAGTGATTTCACATGACAATGCTAGGATTGTCACATTTCAATGCCTGGGCCAAATTATATATTATATGTTTGCTACACATTCTCTTAAGAGGTTAGCTAGCTAGCTACTATTATCCATTTTATTGATCATTCATCAAACTTCAAAAACAGATTCTAAAGTTCTGGAAGTTTGTGTTTCGATTGGACCAGGGTTTTTTCTCTCCTTCTCTTCTCAATCTAAAGCACAGTGCCAGCAATGAGAGTCAACTTTGTTTTGACAGGAAAATTCTGAATCTCTGTCGTGGTGGTTTATTCATCAGTTGCCTTCTTGCCTTTGCGTCTGCTGCTGCTGGTTTCCACGAGGTAACAAACCATGGAATCCACATCATCACCAAATATGCTGTAGGCCTCGATTGCTTGCAGGTAGCTGAATCCCATTGACAGCAACATCTGCATACTGCTGCTCAGTACAGTTTCTTGTAAGCCATGTTCGCTTTCACCTTCCACCTTGGAAGTCTCACTGGCCGATGATCCTGCAAACCCAGGTTCTTATCACTGTTAGCTACACAGAATACAAGCACAATTCACCCTTAAAAGACGAAAAAAACTCAAATGCTTCTAACAGACCAAAGACGGAATAAATCGACAGGGAGAGCGAAATGATGATAACAACCAGAGGTGTGCCCTATGTTCTTTGGTCCCAGCAGTTCATGAACACATGTTCTCACTGAAATACCATCCCCTGTGCAAAGTCTGAGTACTTACTAGTGCTAGAAGATGATGGTTCTGCACCAGAAGTAGAAGATCCTTTAAGGCCTAGTTGTGGTTTGAACTTGTTATCAGCAAGATACTCAGCTCGAGAAGCTTCCATCACCATGCGTTCAATCTCCTTCTCAGTAACCTCAAGATCAGAGTAAAACTGCCCCTCAGCCAGAAGTGCCTGTCAGCGTTAAGAATCAGAAAGGAGATTTTGGTTAATAAACTAGTTAGCGAAATATCATCACAGAACATTCTGCTGAACTTCGTTAAAGATACTTGCATAATCAATCTGCTGGTCTTGCTGAGCTTTAATAGCAGCTTTGACCTGATCTCTATCCACACCTGCCTCCTGCAAACACAGTTGTTGCCCGTGTCAGCACCATCAATCTCTTTCACTATACTAGCCTGTTAGTGGTAAAAGGAAGAAGAGCAATCCCACAATCAACAAGTCCAGTTATAGTTATCCAGCAATTGGCATGGTGATATTGATAATTTAGATGCAAGTTCATAGTTGATAAATCATCAACTCCTAATCTTCACAGCAAGAAAATTAAAAGTGAAAGTAGTGTGGAGGGAAACGTGATGCAGATCAGATTAGTTCATCAGTATGGCCCTGCCAACTTCTATTGTTCTTTGATCCTATACCTTAATCACGTGTCTTAACCACTTTATTTCAAGGAAAAATAATGAACTGAAGAGGGAAGGCTAATATAGTTATGATCACTGGAGAGAAAAATATCATTTTGCGAAGACAAAGGGTACAAAAGTTGGAGACACTCACCCCTTGAAGACAGCTGAAACCAAGTCCTGCACCAATTGTTGAACGACGTGGGTTGACAAGCGAGTTGTAATGATTACCATGATGATAGCTTAGCTGTATGGGAGGTGTGTCTGTGTTGTAGCTCCCAATGTTGATGGGTTCTACATTAATTGTTTTGATCAGTAAGAAGTAAGTAGCAAATGACTGAATAATTTAAACTATCAATTCATCTCAAGTAGATACCAGTGCTATAGGTATAAATGAGGATTGGTCGGTTGTACATTTCTGATAAAGCTTGGATCTCCACATTGTTTCCATACACCTGACAATTGAGATGAAGGAAGTGAATGTCTACATCACTCATTCACATTATGAGTCTAAGGCACAGGTGGTTGGTAAACATGCTACTTGCCTGCCTACCATACCCCGAAAAAATTAAACCTAAACTAAAGGTTGACAGCAAACAATGAAATTTGTTCAAATTCACTCAATCAAAGACACATGAAACACCTCCAAATGAAGCCTCCATATCAAGAAATTTGCCAAATAAATACACAGATAGGTCCTCATTTGCAACCTTTGAAATTGGGATGCCTCGAATAACTCTTCCTATGTAGAAAAATTCTCAGTTAACGCTCCTCCTTTTATATCCCCTAAAGACTAACAGCAACACCCTCAAAGGGGTGGCATATAGGAGCAGTCCCAAAATCCTCAAATCACATTTATTGTCATCCCAATGCAAGTGGAAACAAACTGATTTCTCAAGGGAAGTGTACAAATATCATTAGCTTGCAAATCATGTTCAAGAGGTGACATGTGATAAGAAAAATATGCCTCATGCCATACATTTTTGCCTTGCTGGATATTGAAAGAGTTAAAAGTGAAATTCAATACAATATCCATACCTTGTCTCTTCTTTTCCTCTTACAGTAAGATGTAAAACCTTCAGTGATGAATTGAGAAAAGTGATCCCTTTCCTTTTCCTGAATGAGCCGGAAAACAAAATACAATGTTGTCAGGGGTGCAATTCACAATTTCTTTTCTTTCCTATGAAATTCAACGCTACTCTCTTAAGCTGTCCAGGAATTATCTCAGTGATTTGACATTGCAAACATAAAAGCAACATTATATTGTCTCTCTCTCTCTCTCTAATTCTACACTGTTCTCTCACATTGTCCATGAATTTATTACATGAAATACACAGCAACAATCATGAATCAAACTCCATTACATCATTATCAATTAATACACCTTGTAAAACCAAAACACAAATGACAAATTGATTAATGAAACAGATTAGCATCTAATACAGTGGAGTGTCTTTTCACAAGGCTGCCTTGGATATTATCACAAGAATATGAGCTTGCAGCACTGTTTAACCAGATGCATGATTAATTTAAGTAGATGCCAAACCAGAAAAAAATGACCATGAACTTGAACGATGAAGTACCATAGAAAGAAAAAAAATCTTACCATATAGTCCACGCACATTTGTCTGGCCAAATCATACATTTCAGAATCCCCATAAACTTGATCTGTCACAGCACGAAAGAGACAATTCCCATCCTCCAGCATTCTTTTGACTTCTAACCCTTTGGACAGTCTGATGTCAATCTCAAACTGACGCTCTCTTTCCTGCAATAGATGCAAAATGCCAATTTTAGAGAGATAACAAGCATTTTAATTACTGAGATGCTAAATCATATCATCGGATCAGGATTGCAATTCTCAATGAAATGAACAAAAAGGTGACACTACAAGATCTACTATGCTAAACATTAAAAAAAAGGAGTCAAATACATCAGTGACAGTATTTTCCTAATACACAATACCATTGGACAAGAGGAAACAGTGGCAAATCCAACCGAGCCAATGAAGAAAATCAACTAGAGATCATACCACACCCACAAAGTCTTAACTCCACGAAACACAATTCAGAACAGTGCTTGAAACATGTGAATCAGCACAATATGACCGCACACAGCTGCATAATGCTTGTTGGCTTATTCTTAAGCTAGAAAAATCGTAACGGCCAAGGCATGCCTCGCCAACTATATATTTAGCACTGGGAACTTACAAAATCATCATAGGAGGAAACGAAGCAAGGATTCTGCTCATCAGCACTATTGTACCCCTCATTTTCACCATGAGACCTAGGAGAGGATGGCCGTGATCCAGTTGGTGAAGACCTTGTCGAAACAACAGGCCACGCGACTGCTCTCCTAGACGGTCCAATCCGCACAGAATTTGAAGTTCCTGGTATAAATCTCCTTGAATTCGAGCTTGTTAGGTCAAGTTTTGGAGGTGGCACAGGAGGAGGTGGCGGCGGCGGCAGTGGGCTTCCACTACCAGCCTGTAAATCAGCATTTGAACCTTCACTCTCCAAAATCAATCCACCCAATCCTTTAACCAAATCCCCTGATCCCATCGCTTCCTCATTACCCACTTTATGGTTATCAACAGTTTCATCATTTAAACTGTCACTTCGATCACCATTTATGCTTCCCATCAAAAGCTCATCACTTTTTAACACTTTATTATCATGACCACCACTATTCTCCAAGAATTCATCGACCACCACCTGCTCTTGCACCTCACCAACATCCCCATCTTTCGCAGTCGAAACAGCCTGAAGGATACTAGTACCCTGTGTGTCTGGCCTAGCAGCCGAGGAAGAAGGTCCTGCACGGCTCTGATTCGAAGAGGAACCACTGCCTCGCTGAACTAGAATCCGAGTCATCTGGCTTCAATCTTTATCGTCCTCAATTATTTACTCAGTGCGCCAATTCTTCCTCCAAAACGGCCAAAACTTAATGACTCGTAGCTTTGTCGCGTGTTCTTGCCTTAGGTGCAGTGATGCCAATTCCTTGGCTGAAGGAATTCTTCCACCCCAGCGCGCTCAGCTCCTTGTCGTCGCAGCGAAAGGGTTTCTGCATTCCCCTAACAATTTTCATGAGACCCTGACCTCCAACTTTTAAATAATAATAACCTTCTCTAAGTTGTCGAATTTTACCCGGAATAAGAAATCCAAAGATTCACCTTCAAAAGCCCAAGCTGCAATCAACACATAAAAATCAAACAATAAAAATCAACCCTTTATTGAAAATGTTGGTTATTGAAATATAACACTTTCAAGTTTCTGAAGTTATTTCAAGTGAAGTATGCCTCAAATCCTATCCAAATCACTATCCTTAAAAGACCGTTCCCTTGCAAGATATCAAAATACTCACTTAAAGTACAAAATTGCAAAACCCAAAGCTATAAAATCCTTGATTATCAAGAAAAAGACACTTCCTTTAATCCACTTAGCCACACTAATTGACTTAAATTAAACAGATACAGCTAAGAACAACAAATTAAGTCATCCCCCTTTCATTACTTTTCTTTCGCTTTTCCATCATTTTTCAGCGACCAAACAAAAACCGCATAATCAAAACAGGAACACGATTAAAGATCAGATGAAGAACAGAGAGAAGACCCAGGAGTTGACTCAGAACGAGTTACAACAAGAAGACTCACCTCGCAGAGAAAGAGAGAGGAGTAAGAGGTTACGAAAATAAAAGTTTTTGAGATCTGTAAAAGCAAACACAGAATGAAAGAGAGAGTCCTTTTTATTTTAGGGTTTTATTTTATTTATTTATAAAGAAGTAAAGGATGATAAAAAGCAAAGAACTTGGTGGAGAAGAAGGGGAGGGAGGGAGAGAGAGAGAGAGTTTTAACTTTTAACGGTGGATGGAGAGAGGGAGGGATGTGACGTGGAGTCTACTACATAGGAGACGGCTGAGCGATATTGTTACACGTGGGGCTTTTAGCACGTATGTTTCGCACGTGTGGAAGGTGAAAAATGAAATTATTAAGGGCAGTTCTTAAAGGTGTCCCAATTATTGACCTTCTCTTGCTTCAGTTACCTAAGTCTTTTTTTGCTTCAATTGACACCCCTAACTGTTTAAATTCTCATTTATTTATGTATATAACAACTTAAGATGAAGATGAAACTCATGTAGGAAATTTTTTAAATTTTTAAAAAATTAGTGTTGAAACTAGTGTATATAACATAGTCTTGAAACCTGACTTGACAAATTAATCATGAATCTATACCAATTCAGATTGGAAGAAAAAAACCTGATTAATTAAGTTTAAAATAGGATGATTCGATAACATGTTTGACCTAACCTTATTCAATCAAAATTCGTCTATCAAGATCAATAAGGTATGATGGAAAAGAATATTGTTTGATTTTTATTTAAAAAAAAATAAACGAAACCCTTGTATTCCTGTCTAGTAGTACATGTCCACAAAAAAGTCCAAACAGTCACCTTAAGAATCTAATTGAGATAAGAAAAATGTTAGGGACTGGAATGAGATTATATATATGATTGGAGGACCTTTTTGGGATGGTCAAATTATTGATGCAAGGATGACTGAGAAGTGATGGATGATTGACGTCCGTGTGCGCGTGTGAGTGTGTGCTGTCAAGTTTGCTCCTGTTTTGGTGTCAGAGAGAGAAGGCAACAAGACTGAACTGTATTCCTTTCTTCGTTGAGTTGAGGTCATGGTAAAAAGTTGGAATTACATTGCTAACCTTTATGACCTATGCAGTACTCCTTCGGTTAGCCAGTCCCTGTGATGTATGTAAACTTTCTATTTGGTCCCTAAACTTCGGTTTTACTTAATCATGATAGTTGAGGTCAGGGAATTCAGAAGGTTGCCTGTGGTTAAAGACAGTTAGAATTTCGAATGAGGGAAGTTTTCTTTAAAAACATTATTTCCTTTAACAATATATTATAATAATATTTTTCATCACGTCAAAATATATGAAAATTAAAAAATATATATTTTTTTTTTCAAAAATATTTTTGAAAACCAATATCAAACAAACATTGAATATTAAAAATCTGGCGATCAATTATTATTATTATTATTATTATTATTATTATTATTATTATTATTATTATTCATGGATTTTTATGTATTAAGATAAAAAAAAATACTTTTAAAAAAATAAAAATATATATTATTTTAATATATTTTTGAATAGAAATATTTTAAAAACAATTATTATTATATTTTCAAATACCCTACTAGTTTGAGATTGAATAAGAAAAGAATTTAGGTTATTGAGTTAATTTACTTAGTCATGAGATTAATGATTTAAAATCTCATTGCTTACTTTATTTTTAATTATCAAGGCATGAACTCAAAAAAGTTCAGTTGAATTTGATTATATTGATCATTGTTTATAAAAAAATGATTTTTTTAATATATTAATGTTAAAAATATATATTTTTTTAAAAAAAATATCATCATTTTTAAACAAAAATTACTACGACTCGACTTTTATTCTTGTCAAAATATAACTTCATAGTGCATGGTTAGAAGAAGATGGACAGTAAGGATATAGGCATTAATTAAAGGAATACTATGACTCGAGGATAGAAAATAATCAACTTACACAAACTGCTGATATCATAAATCCACATGAACCCGCACTTAATTACACGCATCTGCCCGCAGAAATGCAAGGATGCGTCAAACCTCACAGACAGGAGAAATGGGAAAAGACATTAAATTCCTCTTCCTCTTGCTTTCTTTCTGTTTGATGCACCATAAAACAGCAAATTAAGAACCCATAATAACACAATCACAAGCAAGTCCCTAATGATGATATGATCGATCACTTCATTTTTGGAAGAGCAAAAGCAGACAGCACAGCCAGAAACAGGAGCAAGGTTGATGCTAACCTGCTGGAAGAAGTCATTAAGCTATTGACAAAAGGCATTCCAGTTCGTGCTTGAATTACCCCCATTGTGAGCTCAGCACACAATGGCAGCAGAAGCAGAAGCAGAAGCGGCTGATATTGTCAGTCCCATCACCACCTGCATCCATGCATTGTTTTTAACAAAATCAATCTAGTACATGGCACTTTATAGACTTGTAGTGGTGTGATGAACTCACAGAACCAAAGATGAAAAGGAGAAGTCTTGGCCCTGCTGCATGAGGCCGGACGATGCAGCCTATAGAGAAAGGCACGGAGAGAACAAGGTACCCACTGGCTATGGCATTAGCAATCACGAAAAAACTGCACTTGGGGAGAGATACAAGTGTAAATATTCAATTAGCTTTACGTAACTCTACAGCAAGAAAGAAGAAAGAAGAGCATGCATACATTAAAGCTGGGAGATCATTAAACTCAGCATGGAATTGAAAGAACCGGGTGAAAAAAGGAAGAGTCTGATCTGTTGTCTCCATAATGCTAGTGGAAGCAAAACCAGCGACAATGGCAGACAGCCTGGGAACCAGGTCGAAAACGGCTAAACCTTTTTCCATCCTTTTCGTTGGTGCTGGGCCGCTTTTGTTGCAACTATGATGGAGAAGGAGCACCCACAATGCCTTTTCCTTTAGTGTCTGCCTCTGGTTCTTGAATAATGATTTTTGTTGCTAAACCACTCCTGTCTGAGTCCATTGCAAAATGTAGCTGGTGATCAGGAGAAAGCTTGCTGCATCAAATACCAGGAAAAAAATGTGAATTAAATAGGAGATCAAGTTAATGAATTAGCAATGTATAGGAAGTTTGGTGCAGATATAACATTAGCAAGGACTGGCTGCCACAATGTGACTTGCTCCACTTCATACAAAACGAGTTGGACGACTAGAAGGCAAAATTCGGCAAAGCTGTAGAGCCTTACCGCTTTCACTACAAAGAGGAGAGTTAAATGGTCAATCGAAACAAAATTATTACTACAAGTAAATAAGAAGAAAATAGGATGCAGGAATCACATCTTGGTCGAAATTCATCTCATTCGAGAGGGTTTTCCTCTGAATAAATCAATCATTATACAATTTACACCTTCCAGAAAAAAACAAAGAATACCTGAATACAGTGGGAAATTTATTTTCACAACATAAAATGGGTGCCAAAACTAAAAGGACTTTAAATAATGCTGCACAATAGGAAAGGATGCTCTTGCTATATTACAAGCCGCACTTGATGAGTTTGCCATTATTTTTTACATGTATATCCCAAAACTCCCATGGGGAAAAGAACAAAACTAATTTCCTGACTTCCCTTTCAAAACAAAAATATTTTTCAAGAATAACAACTATAAACAAGTTTTATGGCCGCACTCTCAATCCTCTTTCAGCAAGCACTTCATGAATTCGACGAGCAACTTCAGCAGTGTCATTTAGAGGTGGGTAGCTCCAGCTTTCCGAGATCTGAAAGAGATAGACATATGGATTACCTATGTGATTAAGTAAAGGAGAAACTTGATCACTACATCTACTGGTTAAGTTATAGATGCGGTGCATTAGTTACTCATTGCATAAAGGGAACAACAATATCCAGAAAGAAGAGAAAATAACTAGAACAAATTCCCTGGACAGCCATTACAAAACCTATCAGCTAAAGTGGATGGGCAACAAGCAGTTTCATAGCTGTTTGGCAATGTATGACCATTCAAATTTACCTTTAGTTATTTTGACTAATAACACAACCATTATCAAGTAAAAGTATTACCATATTTTTACATAAAGTATAATTTTGAAAAAATCTCCTAGAGAAGAAGTGATAAATGAATTTGCATTTAACGAATTGGAAAAACAAAGTTCATCAGCTAATATGGGAACGAGAGATAATTAGCATATCATTTAAATAAGTATTCTACTATTTACTTACATCCTCAGATCCTGTAAATGGTCGAACCACTCCTCGCTCCCTCAAAGATTTATGGAAGTCAGCCAACTTCCATGTGCAACGTTCAGATCCTATCACATAAACAGGTTTCCTGCAAGAACAGTATTGGAGTTTTAAATCAGCATTTATAAAATAAAACAGGGCATCTCAGAGCTTTTTTGTTCTACATCATCGCAGTTGATAGAGATAATTTTCATGCATACCCAGTACTGCAAGCCTCACTTATCATACTGACTGAATCTGCTGTGACAACAAATGCATCTCCCCAAGCTAAATGTCCCATATATGGATTAGGCTCTGAATTTTATGACATGCAAAACTTAAAAGATTGTGAACTCTAGTAATTTAACTCGTTTGAATTTTCAAATCAATCAACAATACCTTCACCATCCCAGATGTAAACTTTTGGATTATTTGCAAGTTCTTTGATTATCATGTTTGAAACCTGTAGGTAGAATTACAGATGCAAATATTGAGGGATAAGTAGAAGGTATTGAAAAAAGAAACTACGAGAAACGAGTGGCCATACCTTCTCAGGTGTCCTATTTGAGAAAGATATTCTGACACTCCCGCAGCTCACAAGCACGTTAGTCAAAAAGGTACATAACTGCTTTGCCAGGTCCGTTCCATAATGGCAGCGACCTAAGGCACCATATCATGTAATCATGTCTTAAATTCTCAGTCCATGAGAAACATCGAGAACTAAGAGAACATACAACTTTTATGTTCTCTGCATTAAAATAATCATAAACCCAAACCCAAACAGAGCAGAACAAGATAATTAATCAAACATGCCTTTTCAACTTCTAATTCTTCAACTGGGGAACATGCCTTTTCAACTCGTGACAATGTTTGATTTTAAAGTTTCAGTTATTGCTATGCTAACATTAAAAAAAAAAAATAACTGCATTTCCAACAACAAATTCAATATAAAAGGTGTACTGAGGTATATGCAGGATAGGCACCATGAAGGCAATCTACTATGATATTAATATAACAAAAATAAACCGATAAATGCACAGACCACTGTATCAAGAAAAGAAAGACAATAAAAGCAAGACTGACAATTTGCAGCAAAACAGTCAAATCACAAAAAAAGTACAACAGATTGAATGTATAATGGCTAATTACATGAAGGCCCTCCAATGTTAACCACCAGCAAAGGCTTTGGCAAAGGTGCAAACTCATCATGCCATGTACTAGCTGCACTGCGTAGCGCAGCAAAATCAATTTGATGCAAGGCTCCCACAGTAAGAACCTGAAGTTCAATGGTCATGTTATAAACTGCTAATTACCACCTTCAAAAAGAGAGATTATCAACAAAAAAAAGTCTCATCATGACCAACCAACTAGAGCAACATAAAGTTTTGATACATACTACATGCTCATCAGGAGGTTCACGTGGAGTTATACATCTCTGAAGAAATCGAGGAACTTGTTCTTTTGCTTGAGGAGTCAAAGGATAATAATCATGATGAGGTGTGACAACCAGGTCAAACCTACTCAAGTCTGACCTTGGATGTTGAATCTGCATGAGAAAAATACAAGGAATATCAGAAGCTTGAGTGCAGCAACAGAAAGAGGACCGAGTTGAATTGCCAAGGCAACTTTGGAAGCTGTGTCTGACAGTGTAAAGCATGCAAAGAGTCGTTATATATGCATTGGTTTATTATAATAACAGCTTTGGAAGCCGTAGATATCACTGTTCAATAGGCTAACATAGGTATATACTAGCCTTTATGTATACAGCGGTTTATTCATCCATCAGATACTAATAGCAAAAGGTTACAAATTTGATCCTCCTAGGTATAGTTTTTTGATAGCCATCATAGAACCGTGTTATTTATAGAATGTAGCAAATAGCTTTATCAAGTGCTATTTAAATTAAGGGGAGGCCTCAGACCTGAACAAGGAAAACTTTTTCTGATGCTAAACGTTTTATAGAGCTTGCAACAGAAATAGTATCTCTTCCAGATGCAACTACCAATAAAGGGCCATCCCTGAAACAACGTAGCAAAACAAATAAATTAAAGACAAATGAGGTCTGTCAACTGACAGGAACTAAGTGTAAAATGGAAAATTCATATTGCAAATACCAAAATGTTTGGAACCACTACATATTTGAGTGGTGCAATAGGTTTCAAATCCAACATAGCTCCAAAGGGCAACAATCACATAAATGCTGCACAAGGAAGAATTAAAAGACAAAATAACACAGCCTTTTCATGAGTCTACACTGCAAGGTTAAAGTACCAATAGTCGTACACAATACAGCCTTTTATTTTCATATGAACACATGATCTTCACAATCCATTAATCACCAATACCACTATCATGCATTTTCTTCACTTTCCTTTTCCTTTCACAAGGGTGCGCAGAAACCATGTCATCCAACCTTTACCTCACGCCCATGTTCAATACAGATGGGCACGACTTACAACAGGCTTATTTTCAAGCTTGCATCTATGTTTGAATAAAACAAGTAAAATTCACTCGAAATAACATCTACTTTTTACTCTTTCAGTAACTTAATAACTCAAATTACACAAGAGTCTGAAAGAAAATTACTTCTCATAACTTTCTCGTGCCATATTCACAATCCGCTTCGAATCAGCTTCTAAAATTGACGACAAGCCCACACTGCCACCTTTCTCCGACGGCAGAGGCGCAAGTCTCCTCCGACGGGACGTTATAAACCGCAAATAACTATATATCCGCCTTATGATGTAGTACAGCAACTTGTGGAGAGAAATCGGTAGCCAATGCAACCACTCATTTATTCCTCCTCTTGGTCTCGTCACTCTCTGCATCCATCCAATTGAATAAATAAATCCAAAAATTAAAAATTAAACCCTGTTTTAGCAGAAACTTAAAAGAAGACCAAAAATTTCTCCATTATTGTGATTAAGGAATTGAAAAGGAGAGAAGTGAACTGACAAATAATACGTGCTTATCATATAGGCCAAGAGAACGAACTAAGCCGAGGCTCTGGTTTTCTGAACCGGGAAATCCGTTGCCGATGACGACGGCTCTGCGAATGACACTATTCGCGCCGTTTTCGAAGATCTCCGGAACTCCCATGGTGGGAATCGGGGGTTCCGGGAGCCTTATTGGCTTCATGAATTGATTTCCACTCCGATTACAGATTCAAAACCCTAATCCCGTTAGAATTCGATAGCATGGAAATTTCCGGGGAGAGAAAGAGGTGCCACTGGCTATCGCTAAGAACGTTTTCTTTGCCTGCTGATTTTTTTCTGAAATGCACGCTGTTTTTGGATTTGCCTTACTGTTTGGGTGAAGGTGGAAAGCACGGCCCACGATCTACAAAAGCCCAGACACTTTGTGATAATTAAATAAAAATTTATTTGCACAGCCCAATAAAAACTGAGACATTTTTGTTTTGAATAAAGGCATTGATTGTTTCCGTATTGGAATTATATTTTTAATTTTTTTTAAAAAAATATTTTTTTAAAAATTATTTTGGTATGCTAATATAAATATAAGATTAAAATTAAAATCATTATTTTAATATATTTCCATGTAAAAATACTAATATTAAATATTATCATAGTTATGATATTCAGGTTATTGTAGTTGAGCCACAAGTCAATGAATTAATTATAAAATAATGTTATTGTATAAAATATTAATGCGATATTGGTATTTTATAAAAAAAAAACTAAAAAATTATTCAAACTATGTCATTTTGAATAAATATTTAAACAATAAATTTCTTAAAGCTAACCTAATAAATTTCTTAATTTTTTTGTCATCCAGGTATGACGGAGCACACCAAATTAATTCTGGAAATCCCATAAAAAATAAATCAAGCAAGGGAGTTTCCAAACATTTTAAAATGTTTGGCCACTAAAAAATATAATCATGGAAATTCTTAGAGACCGGAGCAAGAACAGAAAGATTGAGTATGAAGTGCAATGCTTGTGGGGATGAGTGTTCATGAGACAGTGGAGGATCCACTTGAGTAATGGCTAAACATTTTCAATCGATTTCAGGGATCCAGTGGGTGGACCACTTTCAAATCCAGCATAGTCCAAGGCAACAATTTAGTAATTTTTTTGTTTGTTCGAGTTAAACAAGTAAAACCTAATTGTTTCAGATTTTTAAAAGATAAATATATCTTAACTCGAACTTGAAACCTGCGAGACGGACAGATCTCAAGCCCTTTCCCCTCGAGAGATGACAAATGTAATCAACAATAATAATTTTCATTTTGTTTATAGAATCATTTTATTCAGAAACATGATCACATCTTCAATCTGTGCTGCAACTTTCTATCCTTGGACGGCTTCCAGTGCCAAATTCCCTACCATTCTAGCCAAAGGCACAGGACACTTTGTAACAATGTCAAACCTTGATGGATTTGAGGCATTACAAAATAAAGAGAAGCTTAGTAAAAGAAGCTCCCCAAGAGACAACCTCGAGGAGAGGAACCCTTGCCAGTAATAAGGATCCAGATCAAAGAAAGCATCAAAAAACATCCTAGACCCATTCAGATCAAGCTTCAGCAAAGTCTCCATCCCAAAAGAGTAAAATTCCCTCGCACGCCTCCTCTCCAATGGCCACAGGCCATTCCACACTCTCTGATGAAGTGGCCTGCCCCTGATCATCCTGGTTGAGCCAAGACACTCAGCAATGGCATCAGCTAGAATTGGGGCTAGGGCCATTGTTCTAGACACCATGTAGCCAGTTGAGGGGTGGACTAACCCTGAAGTCCCACCAATAGCCATCACATTTTGAGGGATTTGTGGGAGAGGTCCTCCCATTGGAATCAAACATTTCTCTTCCTCTATTACATTCTTCACCCTGATTCCTAGATGTCTTAGCCTTGCTGCCATCCTGTTCTTGACCTCCATGTATGATAACAAAGGCCTGCTGACCAAGGAAGTCTCTTCCAAAAATACTAAGTTGGAATCAAATGGCATAGCATATAAAAAGGTTGGAACTTTTGAGTTATTTGCACGCAAACAAGGTTCATTTCCCATATGGGAATCTCTCCAATCCATGAGAACCATTTTATCCAAGTCAAATGGATGGTGATCAACTTCAGCTAAAATGCCATGAGCAATCTGATATCCATTGTTTCTTGGCTTATCATACTCAGTAAAAGTACTAGCAAAACCACTCGCATCAACAACTAAGCTAGCTCTTAGCTCAATCCCATCATCACAAGCAATTGAAGATTCAAACTCCTCATGCTTCACTTTCCAAACCTTAGCCTTATGAAACCTAACCCCGTTAGAGGCACAATTCTCCAACAATTTTGTCTTGAATCCCTTCCTGCCAACACGACCATAAGGACGATCTAAATACTTGGTCTTGTCATCGTCAATAAAGACACAAGTCATAGGCCATGTTTTGTCCAAACAATCAACAAGCCCCAAGCTCTCAAACTCATCAACCCAGACACCATAGTTATTGGGCCACATAGAAAGCGGGGAAGGATCAACACAACATACCTTAACTCCATAGCGAGACACTTGCTCAGCAAGACGCAAACCAGCCGGGCCTGTCCCAATAATGATCACATCGAAGCAACGAGACCTGTCTGCAGGATCAAACCATGGGAGATCAAAATCCAAGGACTCGGGTTTTGATAGAGGTTTCAAGTCAAGAAAGCTTCCAAACTTGCTGCTTTGGATTCCATGGTGGAATTTTCTTGAAGCTGTGATCTGGGGTTTTCTAGTAGAGAATAGAGGAGTAGGTTTATGGTTTAGCAGAAAAGTTTTTGCTTCAGGAGCTGAAGGAAATTGCCTGAGACAAGTTGCCATGTGCAAGTACCAGAGAGAGAGTTGGGAAGCAGCAGTGTGGAAATAAAGAAGAGTTGGCAGAAAAATTCTTGTTCATGGGAAATGTACTGTAAGATAGTGTTGAATAAACTATAAAGCCATAGAGGAATCCCCGAGCCCCGTAAGAAATGGATGCTCTCAGAAGTCATGAGCTACCTAATTTGGTAGCAACTTTCAAAGAAATAATGGGAAACATCAAATGAACCCCCCGAACTTCTATACTCATTCCTAATTGATCTCGAATTTATAGATTTATCAATTTGATCCTTTTGCTAATGTTCAATTTTTTTATCAAGCTCTCTATACAATGATATTCCGTAAAATATAAAAATATTTACAAAAGGAAAGAATCCAATTGAAAAAACATGAGAAATGTATAACTCAAAATCTGCAGAAAGATTTAACTTGATCACTGTTTATCAATTGATTCACTTTATTAAAACAAGTTACAATGATTTAAATAGTGATATAAAAGATGATGACTGTTTCGAGGTATAGCTCAAAATCTTTTAAGATTTGGATATGAAAAAAATGCATTGATCAACAAAATAACAATAATGGAATATAAACTGATTTAGAGTGTTAGAAAATATAATTATAAGTATGATTGGACAAGATCGGATAGAAAAAATGATTTGGGATGTGTTTGATAATATAGCTGCAAGTATGATTAGATCGAAATCACCTTTAATTGATATTGTGTCATGTTTTATAATTCTCTTTTTATAACAATGCTTTTGCATGAAAATTATTTTATTTTATTTTTGTGTTTTTATATCATTTTAATATGTTAATGTCAAAAATAATTTTTTTAAAAATAAAAATGACTAAGTCTAAACACAATCTTAATCGCAAACCGACCAATTACTAAGTCCAGCTTAGAAAAAACCACATGATGCATCTCTGCTCTTATTTAAAAGCTTCATTCTCCTGAACTTTTCGGAGGGAAGAAAAAATGAAAAGATGTTTACCAATCGACGTGGAGACAAGGCTGGTTGGCCACTGTGTCATGGATTGTTGATACCCCCCCCCCCCCCCCCCCCCCCCCCCCCCCCAAGCTAACCCATTTTTTTTATTTTTTGAATGCAAGTAAACCCACTCACTAGACACGTTTTGGCTTTTTTTTACAAATTAAACACAATATTCTGACTCGAACTCAAAATCTGTAGACTTTATTTGATTCTAGTTTGCAATAAGCTGTATAATTTTACATATGGCATGTCTATTGCCTTCTCATGAGATGGCCTGGCACTGGCCTGCCCCCTGTTGTTATTCTCATCATGATCATGCTCTTGTGTTCAATTCCTTTGATTCTTTGAACACCAAGCTTACAGAATTAGGAAGGAAAAAACAAATGGAAAAATGGAAAAACCCAGTATTTGATTTTCAAAACTGCACTGTTTCAATTTGAACAGAGAAAAAACTTGAGTCGATGAAGTTAACCCACCTGATCCATGATCCGAGCTTTAGCCTAGCCGATTCTCGGGTTGGTTCTTGTTACCATGCCTAAAACTCATGAAATTCTCTTGGTGAAGAAGAAGAGAGCCTCAAACCCCACAAGCCCCAACCATGCTAAATGTTAAAACCAGCTCTGCATCAAAATTCCGCCTCCTGTAACCCTGAATGGATTCTCTAACAAAATTATGGCCTTAGATATTTCTCTTTTCTTCAGAAGCTTAATCCATAATCACCAATCTAAGAAATGGTTAAAGACTGCAGAATTTTCACAAAATTTAACCAACTTATTAAAATGAACTGCACAATGAAAATGTTGCTGTTAAAGATGTTAATTCTGCAAAGGAACATCGAACATAGAAAGCAGGAACTCTTAGCACTTAGCAGCCATAGCTCTGGCATTGAATGTCAAGTTTATGAGATGAAACAGGTCTGACATCCTGAAAGTTTTGTTACTTATCGGAAATAATAGAATCAACTCAAAATCAACAGAGCTTCACGTTATATCTCTAAGAAAACAATTGAGGAGATTACAGCATGGACATCGGAGATATACCACCAGTTTCCTTCAGTTTCTAAATGTAAATGCTTCAAGTTCTTAGGAAGAAGAAGCAATAAACCACCGAAGATCAAATCCAAATTTACATTAGTAAATAAATTCTCAGATTTGATGCCAGATTTTTTTTTTATTGAGCCCAGTACCTCTATCTGCAATAAAGCTGTATAATTGATTCACTCTATGAAGTTCCACCTCAATACAAGCCACAACTGGAAGTTCCATCATTTAGCAGAAGACGACCATTAGCTTTCTGCTGTAGCAGAATTTTTTCCTTTGCGTGGTCTCTTTCTTTTCCTGCCTCTACTTCTAACCGTCTCGTCGCTGTCTTTGCTTTCCTGTACAAGAACCTCCACATTTTAATAACGTAAACTATCACTGTTATTTCAGCTCATGGAACTTGCAATACTTTCCAGGGATTTTAACTGAACTAGTTTTTTCAACACCTTATGGACCTAGTAATACTTTCCAGGATAAGGGTGACTGCTACATTGTTCTCTCATTTGTCAAAATTTTAACACGAGATCGCAACCATTTCCACTACATATGTATTTTTAATCTGTTTCTATATCAGGCCAAAACATTGAGCACAGAGGGAATAATTGAAATAGAAAGGGGCCGAGGTGATTTCCGCAATAAGAAATGATGACTAGTAGTTTAATTGCCCATCTGCTAGATGCCAAGACAAGGCCATGAATTTCAACTCCAAAACCTCCAAGTTGCAATAAAACTGTGCAAATAGAAAATGACAGGAGAACATACTGTCCAACAGCACTATTTTTCTCTCACGATCAACAGTGACAAGAACAATAGACAATAATTACCATCCATGTTAAATAAGACAGGATTCAAGTCCGATTTTAAACATAGAAATGGATTTAAAAGCATCAAACATACAATTATGAACCATATTTCTCTAGTCCAGATGTTGCAATTCAGCAGTGAGTAATCTCCATCATTGCTTAAACATAAGAATCCAACAAAAAGTATAAAAACATTCAAAAACCTTCACTAACCTTCCTTGGCATGGGGTTTTTGTTTTGATGACTCTTTTTCTTCTGGACTGAAAGTGGATTTGGACCCTGGAAAGTTTGAAAAAAGTTGATCAGATGGGCATAGACATTCCTCTTGAAAGTACTTGGCAAGTTAACATTAGCATTCTACCAGTACCTTTCATGTCAATTAAATTAATATTAAGTGATTCAGTTTACTATACTGCGATGTTCAAAAACAAGTCCACTATGCTGCTGCTTAACACCTAAAACTACATTGCCGGTAGCATCCACCTCAAAGCTATAAATTAAACAAATATATCAAATATCATTTAAAAAAATCTGTATGGGACATGAACAGCTATCATAGTTTTATAGATAGATAAGCACCATACATATTCCACAATTTTATTACACTGTATCTAATTTCTCAAAGAACATGTTCCTTGTCATTAATTGCTTAGAAAAGAAAATAATTCAAGGAACAACTTTGTGCTTTCAAGAAAATACCGTTTTTTATTAGAACAGTTGTAAACTACAATTAACCTGCTGCTGGACCTAAAATGTTCCCTTTCAAATAAATAGAAAAAGGAAACATCCTACTGATCAAGTAATCTCCTTGTCTTGTAGATTAACCAAATGGCCTAGATAGATACACAGCAATCAATTATCCCCCCCCCCCCACCTCGTAGTCCTGAAACCCCACCCCCGCCAAAAAAACGAGTCCCAAGTTCATGTAAACACGATGTCATTCTAGATATGGACTTGTGCATCTTTTTAATGGTTGTCTATCGATTTCATGCTGTTATTACTTAATGCTTTAGCATAAATAGCATTGATTTTTTTCATTGGAGTCGTGATTGCAAGCAGCAACACCGGGACATCTTGGAATGCATAATGATAGAGAGATGCTATGATGATTCCATTCACGCTTTAACTAGAAAAGTAGATAATGTAAACAAAAACATAGAAAAGAAGAGCCAGATATCCCCATGTGACCATAGTGGAGAATAACACAGACAACACAATAGACCCCTTCAAGATGTTGTTCCTTACCGGTTAAATATATTCATATCCCTAAAAAATAGCAACAACATAATACGAACAGGCCCCTTCTAGCAGTTTTTATGGGTTAGAGATGCTAACAATAAACAAGCTTGAAGCAGGCAATATACCTTAGCTTTCTTTCTCTTGAACTGAGGTCTATCCTTGACCGTCATTCCCTTTCTTGAAGAATATTTCTTAGGCTGCATTTCCAAATTTTCATCCTCTGGATTTCCATTTTCATCAGAAGAATCTCCGATTTCCCAATTTTCCACCAAGTCCTTGGTCCTCTTTTTTAAGAGTGCGGCTTCTTTCTCGGTCATGTGTGATCGTTCTTCTTCTGAATTTTTGGCAAACTGCCGCTGAAATGCAGATGGCGGCTCAAGAAAGAGAGCATTTCTCAGACCAAATATGAGAGGGACACCTGGCACCTGTAGGACAGTTAGTTTACCACAATTGTTAATGGGCTTTCCAACAGTCATTTCTAGTCACTAATCTGAGTACGAGTACTGCTGCATCACTGTACATTTCCCAATTCATTTTAACCAGCTAACCTGTCTACTGGATGGATCCCTTCCAATATGATAGCTGGTTAACAGAAAACAGAAGCTAAACTGCCGATCTATTAGTGAAATTACAGGGATCAATAACAAGTTTACCAGATCAGCCTCATAATCCTTCCAAAAAGATTTTCATCTAGGTGACACTCAAGACCATGCTATAGGCATTCCAACTTCTAATATGTAAAATGAAACACCCAAGGATGGAATGGTTAATGGACAGAAATTTTAATTCTTCATAAAACATGTTCGGTGTCTGAAACAATTCTGCTGAGGTCAGTATTTAACAATTTTTCAAATTCTCAATTAAACATATAAGAAAACATAGCTACAGATTACACAATCCATATTTTTTTGGCATAAACATCACATTGTGATCAACTATCCAGCACCAGCACAATTAAGGGATAAACAATTCATTAACCACCAAAAATCATGTAAAATAATTTAAAATAAATAAAATAAAAATAAACTAACCTCCTGAAACTTTTTCCGCATGTCAGTATCCTGAGTACCAACAAAGAAGTGGTCCGGGTTATTTTCTCCAATAATCTCCACAATGCAACCCTCTGCATTCTTAATTTGTTCATGATCACACCTGCCATTGAAATTGAACTTCAAAATCACACCAAACCCAGAAAAGAATAAAATCTAAAACCCAATTTTATAAATCCACAAACCCATCAAATTCAGCATCAAAAACCCAAAAGATGAAGCCTTTTTACACCATAAAAACACACCTTGCAATCATAAGCCTATTAGCTGCCTGAAGAGATTCAGAATAAGATTTCCCGAGTCTTTTCAGCTCTGCCAAAACACACCTACAACCCCAAAAAAAACAAAAAAAAAAACGAATGAAAATCCAATATTTCCTCTTGTTTTTGAACATAAACTAAAAGAAAGCAAAAGGGAGCAGACCTGGTGGTGAAGAGCTTGACAGAGCCACCGAGAATGTTAGAAATAGCTGTATCAGCAGGAGCGATGTTATTAACTATTAAATGATGAATAAATGTGCCGTCGCATAAGACTTTGTACGGCTGACGGACCCCGAAACATGCTGTGTAAAATCTCACTGCCCGCCGGTGGCGTTTCTGCTTCTTTACTCTCATGTCTTAGAATTTGAGGAGCTAGTCGGTTTTGGAAGTAGCAAAGGAAGGGTCTCTCTTGCTTGCAGTTTTGCAGAGGAACTAAAACCCTAACTTAACTGGTTTGTTTGATGTTTAAAACCCTAAAAACCGAATCTTGAGTTGAATCAGGACTGAGTTGAACTAGATAAGGATTGAGGGATCGGACTGGGTGGGGTTGGGTTTGTTCACCTTGGCCCTTGACATTTTTAACTTTTATTACACTTATTAAAACTGAGTTTCATGGTGACAAAAACTTAGATAGTGGAAAATAATTAATTAGTGATTAATTATCACAAAAATAAATTTATAGAATGGAATGAATAACACTTAATCTTTGTTCATAGTGATTAGTCTATGATAAAAAAAAAAAGTTCATTTACTTCTCGTAGTTTTGTTTAAAAATATAGATTACATGTTGATTGTGAAAACACAATATTTTTATTTAAAAATATACATTATCTTGATATATTTTTGAATAAAAAATATTTTGAAAAAAAAAGCTACTAAATATTACCGCAATTTATTAAATTTCACCATGTTTAATCATTAAAAATTATTTTTAAATCTATTTATTTATTAACAACATTAAGTTTTTTTTAATAACATTAAAAAATGAGCAATTTTTACTATAAAATAAATGTTTTTTTTTAAATGCAAATTAAATTTTGTATTGGCTAGCAAGGGAAGAGACTTATTCATTTCCTCTGCATCGGGTTCGAGCCTCTCTATGCATGTTTGACATCCCCATGGTGTCTTACCTACCCTTGATTTTGCAGGGTGTTCAGTGAATCTGAGGATTAGTTATAGTACGCGCAAGCTGACCCGAACATTCCGGTTATAAAAACAAAACAAATTGAAAACAGAAAGAAAGATAGGGTAGTGTTTCTTTCCTTATGCCTAACCCAAAGTCTTGAAAGAAATTCTAAGCACAGTCCATTCCAGAATTACACTTTACTTTTCAGCCTGAGTTGCCCCGGAAAGAAAATTTGCACAGAATTCTTGAACTTGTTTTCAGGGTTAGAAAAAATTGAAATGCTCCACTACTTTTCTTGAAAGACAAGTTGTTATAATAAACAATATTGATATATTATTATTTTTTAAAACAAATAAATAAATAAATTATTTCCCGTTCTATATTTTCAATTTTCATTCCCATTTCTCCCCTCCCCGAGGAAATAAACCGGTATTTATTTCTCATTTAAATTATGATAATTCAGTCCCTGTATTTTATTTCTTATTTGAAATTTCTTGATCCTTGTATGCTATAAAAAATCATAATTTAATTCTTTTAATAAAAAGTTTGCAATTAGATCCTTCTAATCATATAACGGTTCATCATCACACACCTTGTTTTTCCAAAAAAAAAAACACTCGTATTATAATGATTTATTATAGCTATAATTATCCATTACATCGCAATTCCCAAAAAGTTTTCATTAAATATGAAAACTTTGTAATGTATAATGCATTCATATGTTTATTATAAATAATTTTTTTTGTTTAACACATATTTATAAAACCTTGCAAAAAAAAAAATCTGAATCTGTAAACTGATGCAAAATATCAAACATCACACCACGTTTCTTGAGATCCAATAGCAAAAACCACTAATTAATGCCATATAGAGAGGAAACAAATTGAAATTATTGATTAATTGATGAATGTTAATAAGGTGTCCCGAAACCTAGAACACCAAAATCGGATTCTAGAGGACAGTTTCAGCTCTTAAATGTTTTTACATGCTGATGTCAAAAATAATTTTAAAAAAATAAAAAAATAATTATTTTTATATATTTATGAACGAAAAATACTTTCAAAAACAACTTCAATCACTTTCAAACAGACACTTAATCGAGAGCATTAATTTATCGAATATTATATACATTAGAATGGAAGAAATTCTCACTTGTAAAAGAATAATTAATTTGTGAAAAAGGGTAAACCATTAAATTTATGAAAAATATGAGCAACATTTTTGGGAATTAATTTGAAAAACTCAACACAGGAAAATAAAACTAGGAAAGAAATGAAGAAGGTTACAAAAAAGAAATTCTAGATTAGGATTAAACAGCTTGGCAGCTCAGGAAATTTATGGCATGGAGAAGAAAACACTGAATACACACACTCTATTGCCCATAAATGCATTCCCATACAGAAGGATAAGCCTTTGTGGTTGGAGAAGTTCAGTTGGCTTTAAAATGAGACACGATGCATCGGGATCTTCAAGACAAGACATGAGACATTGCCCCCACACTTCTCTCTCTCTCTCCTCTGTCTTGATTGCGAAAAAACAGCACTTTCAAAGCTTTGGATTGGATTAGCTTAACCTTTCTCAAGGTGAAAACTTTAACCTTCACCCTCCTCTCATCCCATTTCCATCTCCTTCCACGTGCTTTCTTGGGTTCACGTTAAAGCGATTTGCTTTTACTTTTTTTAACCCCGTATCATCACCCCACAAGTTTCACAGTCGCCAAGGCTCTTCTTTTGTCATATAGTTTACTCTAGAGGACAATCATATATTCCCCCAGCTGGAATATTAAGTGCCTCTCTTCTCTCTAGAAGTCTTTGTTGCAACTTGCAAGATTGACCGGTGACTCTCTCTAGCCAGAGTTAAAGGCCTCTACTTTGATGTTTCCTGGTATATTTCTTCTTCCTTTCCATCGCTTCGAGCTTTGTTTTTGGTTTGCTGATACGGGTTTGTGTGTTTGTGAGCTGTGTTGGCTATTTCTATTTAGTGGAATTCTTGTGGATTTAGTTTTACTTTTGGGATGTGGGTTTTTTATTAAATCGAGAGTAGTTAAGAGTTGTGTTAGATCCAAAGTGTTTGATAGTAGTTGAGGACTTTTATCATATTATTAGGAACATTTTCTCAAAGGAGGACTGAGATTTCTACGAACAGATTTCCATGACTGTTCAGTTTTTCCTGGAAAGTCTGACTCAATCTTCTTAGAAGGTGAGATCTGGATGGTCAGGTTAAATATTAGTTAGTTGATTAAATTCAATTGATTTATAGCTTGCCTTTAAATCAAGTGACTCGGATTTGATCATGATGACATGATCCATCTCTTTTCATGTTTGAAATCCATGAGTGTGCTGCTTGTTTATCTGTTTACTTCTCTCAATATAAGGTAGTTTATGGCTCGATAGACTTTGAGATTTTTATTTTTCAATAAGATGGTTGTGAATAATAAACGTGTATGAGATCTTGTTTGAATATCAGTAAAAGAAAAGGTGGATTATTGAAATTGTGTTTCAATGATCATGCGCACCTTATCTTTTTGGAAATTACAGGGTTCTGAGAAGTGTTTTTAATTGTGACTTTTATTTAAGTCTGCAGGTTTTATCAAAAGTCAAGCTTGGGGTGGAGCAGTTTGAGGAATTAAAGTTTGGTGATTGGAATCAGTTTGAGCTTCTTATAACTTCTTTTCAATCTCCAGTCTTTTGTTCCGTGAATGATGTCGATGTTTGATGAGATGGGGTTTTGCGGTGACATGGATTTCTTTTGTACTCCTCTTATGGAAGGAGATGTGACTGCTCCACAGGTAGAACCAGAGGCTACCATGGATGATGATTCTAGTGATGAGGAGACTGATGTTGATGAGCTTGAGCGAAGGATGTGGAGGGACAAAATGCGTCTCAAAAGGCTAAAAGAACAGACCAAAAGTAAGGAGGGGATTGATATTGCCAAGCAGCGGCAGTCCCAGGAGCAGGCCAGGAGGAAGAAGATGTCCAGGGCACAAGATGGGATCCTAAAGTACATGTTGAAGATGATGGAAGTTTGTAAGGCTCAAGGTTTTGTTTATGGGATTATCCCAGAGAAGGGAAAGCCAGTGACTGGTGCATCTGATAATCTTCGAGGATGGTGGAAGGATAAAGTCAGGTTTGATCGAAATGGTCCAGCTGCCATAGCTAAGTACCAAGCAGATAACTCGATCCCTGGAAAGAATGAGGGCTGTAATTCGATTGGCCCAACCCCCCACACCTTGCAGGAGCTTCAAGATACCACCCTTGGTTCACTCTTATCTGCGCTGATGCAGCATTGTGACCCTCCCCAGAGGCGGTATCCATTAGAGAAAGGTGTTCCTCCACCATGGTGGCCTTCTGGAAATGAAGAATGGTGGCCACAACTGGGGTTGCCCAAAGACCAAGGCCCTCCACCTTACAAGAAGCCTCATGACTTGAAGAAGGCATGGAAGGTGGGTGTTCTCACAGCAGTGATTAAGCACATGTCGCCTGATATTGCCAAGATCCGCAAGCTTGTGAGGCAGTCCAAGTGCTTGCAGGACAAGATGACAGCCAAGGAAAGTGCTACCTGGCTCGCAATTATCAACCAAGAGGAATCATTGGCTCGTATGCTTTACCCTAATTCCTGCCCACCATTGTCGTCATCCGGAGGGAGTGGATCTTTGGTCATTGGTGATTCCAGTGAGTATGATGTTGAAGGAGCTGAAGATGAGCTAAACTTTGATGTGCAAGAGTGCAAACCCGAGACTCTCAGCTATTCTAATCTAGGGATGGAAAGAATGGGTGAAAGGCTACCTCTTCAACAACCACCTTATCCAGTCAAGGGAGAAGTTATCTCTAGCGTGGATTTTATTAGGAAGAGAAAGCCATCTAGTGATATTAACATGATGATGGAACAGAAGATCTACACCTGCGAGGCTGTTCAATGTGCTTATAGTCAAATCCGATTGGGTTTCCCTGACAGGGCTTCCAGGGACAATCATCAACTAAATTGCCCTTACAGAAGCACTTCGTTGGAGTTTAGAGGGTCAAATTTCCATGTTAATGAAGTCAAGCCTGTCATCTTTCCTCAGCCGTCTGCACAATCCAAGACAACCGTTCCATTGGTGAACCCGGCACCCTCTTCCTTCGATCTATCTGGAGTTCCTGAAGATGGGCAAAAGATGATCAGTGAGCTTATGTCAATCTATGACACTAATATTCAAGGCAACAAGAACGCAAACCCTGGTAACAATTTGGTCACAGGTCCCAATGTTTTCCTGCCGAAAATCCAACACCAGCAGGACCACCACTTCCGGAGTCAAAGCAATACGATTAACGGAAGCATCTTCGAAGAGTCCAGCATCAACCAAAACCATCAAATGCTCTCCCAAGAAGGTGGTCAGTTTGACAGGTTTAAGCCTTTGAATTCTCCGTTTGAGAACTCGATGTTCTGCGCCCCCTTCGATTTGTCCTCTTTCGACTACAAAGATGATCTACAGGTGCTGGGAATGGATGCTCTGCCAAAGCATCAGGATGTTTCAACCTGGTTCTAATGTCATCGCCAAAACTCTCCCCGTGGACTGGAAGAACTTTTCTAAACCTGCATTGCACATCACGGGCAAGCTCTCACTGATATGTGGCCATCCTTGTATCATTAGCTCTCTTTTTAGAGGTAGAATTTAGATAGCTAGCAGGAATTGTATGTTCTAATAAAGTCTGTGTGAAACCCCCATAAATTGAACTTCTGTTCACTGCGTGTAAGGTAAGATCTGCTGTAAAATAAATAAGTTACTATCCCTTGGCTATCTCATAAACACAGCCATATTTCTAGGGCTAGGAATCTGATATTATGGTTTGTAATTTGTCTTGTAATGCCTGCATGCTGTAATGAAGGATCATCTTTTTGTGAATCTTTCGGCCCTGTCCATGTGAATTCGGACCCACAAAAAAATTAGCTGCGAGATGCCAAGTTGACAAACATGGTGGGTGGGGCCTCGCCCTCTCCCAGTCAAGGACGGCTCCTCTTGGAAGCTACTGGGATCTTTTCATCACTGTTGAGTGTTTGAAAAGCTGTCAACAGTCAACATTTTGGCTTTTTTAGATTCAAGAAATTGAGAGACGACTTATGTTGAATTATATTAAAATGTTTTTCATCACTGAAAGAGTTGTTGCTGTAGCTTTTTAAAATATTTTTTATATTGAATTATATTAAAATGATATTTTTTTATTTTTTAAAAATTATTTTTGATATCAGCACATTAAAATGATCTAAAAACACTAAACTATATTCATTTAAAATAAAATAAAAAGCTGCAAACCAACGTTTGAAATGTCATCCAAACAGGCTCTTAATACACCATGCTTGTGGGTCCCCTGTGACTAGAGCATATACTAAAAACAAAAACGTTAAAAATATAATAAAATTATTTTTTATTTTTTTAAAAAAATATTTTTGATATTTGTTTTTTCGAAGAGATTGAGAGACATGTGGTCTCAATAATGAATCTACGGTCCATGTAGGTTCCTTGTGACAGGATAACACTTACTAAAAACAAAACATTAATTATATACTCTATGGTCGAGCCTTAGCTTCACGTTTTTGTTAATTTAGGTGATGTTTGTTATTGTGCCATTAATTATTATTATTATTATTATTAAACATAATTGGTTTATTCTTGTAAAAGTAATTTTGTATTTAAAATTAATAACTTTTTTATCCAAATAATTTTTTAAAGCATGTGTATGATATCATCAAACATACTTAATTTTTATTTTTTTAAGCATGTGAGGATAAGGGAATGCTTGAATATTCTTTCACCCGTCTCTTTCCTTCCTGTCCTTTCATTTATTAAAATCATTTTTTGATGCTCCAGAAAAGATGGTAGGGTCGGAGGTGGCTGACAGCTCATCAATTAACAAGTCCGTTTTGGATAGCTAATACGATTTCTTTATTGAAAAAACAAAAAATCGATCTAAAATGGGATTATTTCGTATTTTATTCTTATGTTTTTCTATATTTAATCTCGTGTAATTTAATATTTATTTGGTTGTATTTATTAAATTTATTTATTAAGTTTAGATTTTTATCCAGTCGAATAATAATAAAAATATACATATATATTAAATTGATTGAATAGTATTAAAAACAAATATATTATGCAGGGCTGCTCATGTTAGGAATATTATCTAAAAATAAATAATTTTTATTTTAAAAAATAAAGTTAGAAACCCTGTATTATTTTTGAAGTTCAGAGAACTGTATGTATCTTGTCTGCTTTTGGATCCAGTGTTTTCACTGTTGATTTTACAATCACACACTGGTGTAGGCTGATTTATCAGACCTGGTCGAAGGCACGTGTTACATGTTTGCGAGGTTAATTTATATTTATTTTAAAATAGTATTATTAATTTATTTTTTTAAAAAAAAACTCTCAAATTCCAAACAAATAATAATAAAAAAGAAATTATTTACAGTTAGCTTGATTGGGTCTTATCTTATCCTAGTTTGCCTTGTTTGAAAATTGCTGGTTGGCCATCAAGTCACTCAATCAATCTATTCAATAACGTGATGAATTTATTTTTTAAAGTTTTTTTTATTTGAAAATATATTAAAATAATTAGTAGGAACTAACTACCGGTTGAGAAACTCAATCCTAATTACCACGGTGACTCATCAATGATCAAACAGGTTTGAATTTAATAATGATGTCTCAAACGTCCTCTATAGTGATGATTTTAAGGTTTTTAGACTGTGACTTGTTGTTTTTTAAAATATTTTTTAATTTAATAATATATTAATTTTTTATTTTATTTTTTAAAAATTATTTTTAAAATTTATTGTATTTAAAAATATTAAAAAAATAGATTAAAAAGAAAATGGTTTTTTTTACAATATGGGGTGCTTTCACACACACACCCTTCTCTTCTCAACTGTTTTTGTCTCGTTCCTAGAGATACCACTCCATACAAATAGCGTTATTGAAAATTAAAATGTTAATTAACCGACCATGAAAAATAAAACACAACTCTTGTTGTTGAATTAAAATAATAATTTTTATTCTCCCTTGTTACCTGAAACATGTTTGTTATCATAACAGTTTAAATAATACATTTAAATAATATTTTTGATATCATAATATTAAAATATATAAAAACACAAAAAATATATTAATTTTCAATATTTTGTATGGGGCGACTTGTGATTATTTGATTTGGTCTTGTGGGCTTTGAATGGGCCGACTTGTTCTGTATAAGAGGTTCGGCCAGCTAGATTTTCACTGGGCTTGCACTTCCAGGCCTCCTGAGTTGATTTCATATGGGTTGAATTCGTCTATTTACACTCCTAATGCTGGATGAGCTGGTCTTTTAGCAGGCCTTATGGGCTTTTGTGATTTCAAACTTAAAGCCCATTAATTATCTGAGTGAAATCATTGCTTGCTTGCAATCAAGAAGATGCTACTCCAGTTGGATTACTCTCAATTTGCAACGGCGGCAATCAATCATGGCATTCCGGGAAAGAATAGTCATCGGCACGGTGACTCGGTGGCTTGTTGAGTCGGAAAATGGTTTAGGTTAGGTTTATTTTTTACTCCTTTGGAAAATTGATTTTATCAAATCCAGACATGGTTTACCCAATTCAAGTTAAATGAGTTTGGTCGGTCTGTCTTTTAATTCTTGTTTAAAATAACATCATTAAAAATTTCTATCCAATAAATCATCATTTAATAATGGATTCAAGTTAACCTGGTCAACGTATCATCTGGGTCTTGACGGTGAAACTCTTATTACAGTTCGTTGATTTAATGGGGGCATACCACGTCAGACTCGAGATAAAATTAGTTTTGTGATCATGCTTTGTTATGAGCTAATTATTTTTTTAATAATAAAAGAACATATATGTAGGCTATTCTAGTTTAGTTTTTGTTATAATTTTTTTAATCATAAATAAAAATGTTTAAATGCATATTTAGTTAATTAAATTGATATTTTAATAAGAGATAATTAATATTAAAATATTTCATCTTCGGCTCTAATCTAGTTTTGTGTGACAACTATGTTTTTTAGGATATTATTTTTATTTACTAAAACAGCCATCCACACCACCACACCAATAAGCGAGGTAAAAAAACATGACAAAATATTAAAAGATAAAATTAATTCATTAATTTAAAAAATAACAATTGTTTTTATGTCAACTCATGTAGCATTTTACCTCGTGGTTATGGACTTTTGATTGAGATAGTCCGTGTAAAAAAATAAAATAAAAATTAAAAAGATTGATTTTGAAAATAATTAGACGTGTAAAGATTAAATAAGAAAATATTAAAATGACTGATCTCACATTACAAGTCATGTATTAAGTTGTACCTAGTAACTATATTTCTTGAACTATATTTGTTATGAAATCAAATGATTATTTGTGCAAGTGAAAGGTAAATGAAAATCAGTGTAAGTGAATTGAATCAAACCATGTAGCTCGGCTATAAAACAATTACACAAAGTGGTGACAAAAAAGAATACATGTGAAAAAAATAAAAACAGTATGGTCAACCCGTGCTAACCTCTTAATCTTCTAATCATGAGTACATGATTAAGATAACCTTGTAGAAAAACAAAAAAGAATAAACATGAAGATAAATTATCAAAAAATTAAAATGTTGAAAGATGAAGTTAAAAGAAACAAATATAAAAAAACTAAAATCAACTCGTGTTAACTTTTTAGACTCGTGACCATGATCATGAGAGAGGTACTTTACATGCAAAAGGCAAAAAAAAAAAAAAAAATCTCAATAAAACACATAGCCTTTTAAAAACTTACTCTAAAAAAGAGAATAGATTCATGACAAATTTATAAAAATGAAAGTAAGGAAAAAAACACAAAGATTAACTCTAAAAAATTAAATATGAGGATAAAATTAATTTTTTTATATATAAAAAGACCAAGTTAACAAGTGTTGACTTTTTAGGCTCATGATTATGGTCATTAAGTTTGAAGATGACCATGTAGAAGGTAAACCGAGAAAACAAGAGAACAAAACTCTTAATAAAAAAATATCAAGGCATAAAATTATGATTTTTAATTAAAAAAAAAACATATGAGCTAGCTTAGGTTAACCGATTAATTCGATAACTATAAGTATAGAATCAAGATAATCACATATAAAGAAAAGAAAGAAAAAACACGAAGATCAAATTAACAAAAAATCAATTATTGAATGATAAAATTAAATAAAAAACTAATTTATATCGAACTTGAAATAAAAATACCACCCGTCGTTAAAGGACTAACGCGAGCATGAAGATGGAAAACATGAAGAAAGAGTAGATGATTGATTGTTTTGTGTGTGTGTGTGTATAAATTGTGTTTAATGATTTTTCAAATTGTTTTTTATTTAAAAATATTTTATTTTTTAATATACTAATATTAAAAATAATTTTTAAAAATAATTTTCACCAAAATAAAAGAATGGAGCTGATAGAAGAGCCCATCAGATTTGCCTGGGATACCCTGGACGACATGGATGGATGCCTTGTCGCATTGTGCAAATTTACTCGTCAACCAATCATCTACCTAAAAGGTGACCGGCGGTAAAGAAATAAAATTAAGAGATTTGCTTAGCTAATAGGTGACTGGAAAAAAAATTAAATTTGTTTTTCATATGATTTAAGTTTTGAGCCTTCTTATATTATGATGATAATTAATTTAAAAATCTATAAAATTAATTGAGATGCGCAAAATTAATTCAATTATTTATATCAATTAAAAATATATATTATCATCAACGGGGAGATTCCATATCAATAAAAAAAAATTATAGTCAACGGGGGGATTCCTGACCTTATTAAGAGCCAATTTATTTTCATATTTTAAAATTATTTTTTAAAAAATTAAATCAGATTTAGAATTGCAAGTTAACTAATAGAGTTGACCCGTTAAGGGTTGCATAGACTGGTCACAAAGTTCACCCACCAGACGGTCCGGGTTGAGAATCCCAGCATGAACAGGAAGATGAGCTGATTCAAAGAAAGAACGCATTGGGATTTGTAGAACCTCTGTTGGTAATCACAAACAAATCTGAAGCCAGCTCAACCTTAATTTTTTTATCCTATTCTTACAGGTAACTGGGCATTGCCTAAAGTAAATTTGTCCTTTTCTTGATAGTTATTGCAGACTTCCAATTCGACGAATGATATTGTAACATTGCACCACTCACCTACTCCTCCTCCTCGTCTTTGTCTGATCTGCCATGACCTCTCACTCTCTCACTTCATCCTTACCTTCACTCTCCAGTTCTTGGCTGTGTTTCTTTGTCTTAGCTGTTTCTTCACATTCCTAACTAGCCACCTACATTTCTAACCTCATACTGTCCTGTCACTTACAAAGGTTGTCAGGTTCTATGAACTTTCCCCTTCGGCTTTGTACATTTCTGTGGAAAAGGGAGTAGGTTCTGTTCAACTGGATTGCTTGTTTTGATTCGCATTGTCGTCTAAACTGCTTTGTTTGGATCCCATGAGTTGTTTAGCTGATAAAGATGTGGAATTTCTGCAAATTTGTCTTGTTTATTTCATCAAGTCCCTGCCTCTTTTTTGCCCCTTCCATGTTAGGTGTATTTTGATTTGAGTGGACTTAAAGTTTCCGTTTTTTCTTACAACGGTTTTTGGCTAGATTTTTTCTGGGGAATTTTATGCTAGGAAATAACTGTTTTTTCAGTTTCATTTTGCTCTCCAATCCTCCCATTCGTTGACTAATTGCTTGAATTCTCCTCTAAATCAGCACTCAGGGTGATTACATTTTGATTTCATTCCTTTCATACCAGAACCTTATGGTTTCACTTGTCAGTGACATTCATGAATTAGCATTTGGTATTGCTTGGAAACCAGTGTAATCTTTCTCCATATAGGCTGTTTTGTGGTTTGGAACTAGTATTGGGGCAATGCAAACGATCTGTCTGATTTTATTGTTAGTGGTAGTAGCTGCACTAGGACAATCTGATTTTAAAGCACTTTTGGAGCTCAGGAAGGGTTTTGAGGAAGACCCATCTGGGAAAGTTTTTGATTCATGGGACAGCAAGGCCATGGCATCTGATGGGTGCCCTCAGACCTGGTATGGGGTTATCTGTGTCAATGGTCATGTGGTTTCAATCACTCTAAATGATGTTGGTCTTGTTGGAAACTTCAGTTTCCCAGTTCTTTCTGGCTTCAAAATGCTTCGAAACTTGTCGGTTTCGAACAACCAGTTGACGGGCACTATCTCGAATGTTGGTTCTATCGGGTCCCTTGAATTGTTGGATCTTTCATCCAATTTTTTTCACGGGTCTGTACCTTCTGGGGTGGCAAAGTTGAAGAATTTAGTGATTCTGAATCTTTCTTCAAACAATTTTGAAGGCATTGTTCCCTCAGGTTTTGGCAATCTCAAGAGCTTGGAGTACTTAGATTTGAGGCATAATAGCTTTTCTGGGGATATAATGGGTCTTCTATCCCAATTGGACAATGTGGTTCATGTTGATTTGAGCAGCAACCAATTTTCTGGTTCATTGGATTTAGGACTCGGAAATGCTATTTTTGTTTCATCAATCAAGTATTTGAATATAAGCCACAACTACTTGGTTGGGAAGCTCTTTGCTCACGATGGAGTGCCATATTTTGACAGCTTAGAGGTCTTTGATGTTAGCAATAATCAGATAACTGGAGCTATTCCCCCCTTCAAATTTGTTGTTTCTCTACGGATTCTTAGGCTTGGTAGCAACCAGTTATCAGGGTCTTTACCAGAAGCTCTTCTGCAAGATAGCTCGATGGTGTTGACTGAACTGGATCTTAGCCTTAATCAACTTGAAGGTATCTTGCTTTTAACAGCACCTGGTAGACTTTTATTACATACACACTTTTTCACATTTCCTTGTGACTTCAGGAGAAGTAAACTTAAAACTCATTGGTGTTCTATTTATTCCCTCTTGCGCACCCTGGTTAGGATAACGGGAGAAATATCCCCCCCTCCCTCCATGTTTGAACATTGAAAGTCTGAGTGAACTCTGGAAAATCTTGAAAACTACTATTTTAGAAACACTCTTAATGCAGTTAGCAACTTGAAAAGCACATGGAATATAGAGATTTCTGTTTTCCCAACCTTCTTGTATGTTTTTCGGTTATAGTTGTCAAAAGCTATCCATTGATTTTAAATGTGAGACTTTTTATGATCTAATATTACCTGTAATTTTAAGTGATTCAAATCCATGGCAGGTCCAGTAGGAAGTATCACCTCCACAACTCTGAGGAAGCTGAATATATCTTCAAACAAACTCTCAGGCCCTTTACCAGCCACTGCAGGGCACTGTGCCACCATTGATCTGAGTAATAATATGCTCACAGGGAATTTGTCCAGAATCCAGAACTGGGGAAATTACGTAGAAGTTATTCAGCTGAGTTCAAACTCATTGACAGGAACTTTGCCCCACCAAACTTCTCAATTCATGAGGCTAACTACATTGAAGATATCAAACAACTCATTAAATGGTGATCTTCCACCGGTGCTGGGTACATACTCAGAGCTAAAGGTGATTGATCTCAGCCTCAATTTTCTTACAGGGTTCCTCCTTCCAGATTTCTTCACCTCGACAACACTGACCGACCTCAACCTGTCAGCCAACAACTTCACTGGGGAAATACCTCTTCAGGAGGTCCGCGACTCTAGAGAAAATTTGAGTTTGGTGTCTCTTGACCTGTCACACAACTCTTTGGAGGGATCTTTGTCCCCAGAAATTAGTAAGTTCCACAACCTGGTGTATCTTAACCTATCTAGCAACAAACTGATAGGCAGCCTCCCTGGGGACCTTCCTGATGGATTGAAAGGATTTGATGTGTCTTCTAACAATTTTTCTGGCGAGGTTCCTGATAACTTGAGCCGGTTTCCCGATTCATCTTTCCATCCAGGAAATTCTTTGTTGAGTTTTCCTTATTTTCCATCCTCAACAAAGGGGTCTCCAGCCCTTGTGAATTTGAAGGGGGGTCGATATCGTATGAAACCTGCTATTAAAATTGCCCTGATTGCAGGCATGGTTGGTGCTGCAACTATAATAGCTCTTTTGTCTATGGTGATTTATTACCGCATTCATTGGCCGACACATGGTACCAGAAGTTCGAAAGGAGATGAGAGAAGTGAAGGTGTCCAACAGGAGGAGGGTCCTTCCATCTCTTCATCAATAATCAACAAAACTCCAAGCCAATTACCTGCATCACTTGGCTTCCACCAAAGCAACTCCCTAACCCAGATGGGGTCTGCATATGATCCAGGGAACACATCCTCTGTTCCACGGAAGTCTAAAGAGCATCTCAAATCGATAACAAAAGATGGAGGGTTGACTTCTACCTATTTGTCATCTTCAAATGCATCACCTTCTAATAGCCCACTATCATCTGAGACTCCTGGGGTGCTGAGAGTTAAATCTCCTGATAAGTTGGCTGGGAATTTACATCTCTTTGATGGTTCTCTAGCATTCACTGCAGAAGAGCTTTCATGTGCTCCAGCAGAAGTTGTTGGAAGGAGCTGCCATGGTGCGCTATATAAAGCTACACTTGACTCTGGCTATGTAATGGCGATAAAGTGGTTAAAAGAGGGAATAGCAAAAGGGAAGAAGGATTTTGCTAGGGAAGTAAAGAAACTCGGGAGAATCAGACATCCAAATTTAGTTTCTCTTCAGGGTTATTACTGGGGTCCAAGAGACCATGAGAAGATGATAATATCAAAATATGTCGATGCGCCATGTTTGGCCTTCTATCTTCAAGGTAAGACATCTCCAGTGAGGCAAAAGTTTTGTTTCCCTTCTCTTGTTCTTTCATTTTTAACTTCTTAAGATGACCATCGTGAAAGGTTGGGTGGATATTTTGCATGCATTGTCCGTACTTTGCACAAAAAACCAACTTGACAGAAATGCATATATTTGTATCGCAGAGTTCTGAACAATTTTCTCTATATGCCGCAAAATGTTATCTACTTCTCTCCTTTTCCCTTTCTCTGGTTATAAAAATATCCAGAGGGCTGTTCTATCACTTGAAATTCATATCATCAAATCTGGTTCTATTGTATGTCAAAACTAAACAAATTACTAAAGTTTCCTTTTATTATCGCCCATGTTTTTATCGAGAATAGTTGACTTGCATTGTGTAATTGGATCGATATAAAGTATTTATACCCTACCAGTTCAATAATAGAGACTGTAAGGCTTTTATATGCGTTGGTCTTGTTTGTCTAGAACAATGGTATCCATTTTAAGTGAATTCAGCAGTTCAGTTCTCACTTCATTGCTTCAACTAGCAGATTAGCTGCACATGTAGGGGTTAACGCTCTCTGTATATTTTTTAATATTTCTTGATTTGTTCGGATGTGACTATAGAACATGTGTGTGTAATAATCATGGCACAATAAAATTGTAACTATTAGCTGCCTCCTGCACTTATTTGGCTTTGAAACCCCCTCTTATCTAAAATTATCAAGAAGAAAAGGAAGATTGGTTACTAGTATAGAAATTCTACGTCGTTTCTTTTCTGAATTTTCCTGATGGTAAGCGGAAATCAACGTTCCTTCTAGCAAATTTTGTGTCTTGTGCAGAATCAGAGCCAAGGAAACTCCAGTCTTTATCTCTTGATGATCGTCTGAGGATTGCTGTGAATGTCGCCCGGTGCCTAAACTACCTGCACAATGAAAGAGCAATTCCCCATGGCAACCTCAAATCTACAAACATTTTGTTAGAACATCCAAACATGAATCCACTGCTCACTGATTACAGTCTCCATCGAATATTGACTTCGGCTGGCACAGCAGAACAAGTTCTGAATGCTGGTGCTCTTGGCTATCGGCCACCTGAATTTGCCAGCTCAAGTAAACCCTGCCCATCATTGAAGAGTGATGTTTATGCATTTGGGGTTATCTTGTTAGAGCTCCTAACTGGAAAATGTTCATGGGAAATAGTTTCTGCAGACTCAGGAGTGGTTGATCTGACAGACTGGGTAAGGTTATTGTCCGACGAAAACCGTTCCAGCGAGTGCTTCCACAAGCTGCTTATGGCTACCCCTACCGCAGAGGCTCCCCGAGTTCTCAATGAAATGCTCCAGGTGGCTCTTAGATGCATCCTAACAGCATCCGAAAGGCCTGACATGAAAACAGTATTCGAAGATCTTTCAAATGTAGCATCATGAAAGACACCTTAAAGCAAACTGAAGTTCTAACCATTGTTTTTTCCACTAACCCCAGTTCATTGCTATCACTGTTCTTTATTTTTTGGAGGGATACTGCTTCAGATTGTTTCGATGATATCTGTTAATGTTCTTAAGCTGCAGTTGATCCTTTGAATGATGGATTTGTATAGGTGGTTTACTGGTTCACTTAGTCCGGGGAAATTAGGGAAATAATTTTTTTCTCGGATGGATGGGTTAAGCCATTCTTTGTTAACCCTGTCTTGTAAGGTATACTCTGCGCTTAGCAATGTTCATTTCTCCACGCAAAATTATTCTTTTGCTGCAAGTTATTTATTAAACATTTGGTGCGTCAGCCCAATTTTTTTTTTTATTCAAGGAAACATCACTTTCTAAAAAGCGTATTTTATCAGTATAAGATATATTTTATAGTGTGTTTTTTTTGCTAAGATATATTTTTCAGGACGATTATTTTTTAAAAAAACTGTGTTTGAATTTTGATTTTTTTTTTCATTTCAAAACTTCATTTAATTTATTTTATAGTGTGTTTTTTTTTTTAGTTTTTACATGTTAAAATAATAAAAAAATCATTTTAATAATAATAAAAAATATATATTAATAGTGGGCAAGAAGTGCAATGCGGGGTCCTACGTAATTTATTTATTTTTCTAATCCAAAAGACTGAGATTCCAAGTCTCAGCTAACATCAGCGCAATTTTGATTCGACATTGTTTCAAAATTGTTCTTGAAAAAAAAAGTTATTTTAAATTAAAAAAATTTCTGTTTTTTTAATTATTTTCATGTATTAATATAAAAAATAATTTTTAAAAAATAAAAAAAATATATTTTTATATATTTCTGAATAAAAAATATTCTTAAAAGTAATTTCAACTAAAAAGATGCACTAGATCAATTAAGAATTTCTGGAAAAACGATTTGACGATGAATTGTCTTTCCTCTGAATAATCGTTAATTCCTCGAAACTCTAATATAAAATCGTGAATTAATCCTGATTTCCGTGAAAAATCATCGTAGTCAGTAAAAACTCTATTTTTTTAATGATATATATATATATATATATATTATAAGATTTGATTTATAAATTAACCTGATTTAAAGCTTATATTATATAGGTGGGGCCAAATTGTTTTTTAATACAGCCCATATAATACAAAAAAACAAAATTAACACTTTTTATACCAAATATACTTTTAATAAAAATTAATAATTTATAATTTTCATAAAGTTATTAAAAAATTAAATTAACACTTTTTTATACCAAATATACTTTTAAAATATATTCACCCAAACCAAGTATAAAAACACAAATTAAAAAGAGCTTCTAAAATCCCTCACGCTGTCACGCCGCGCACCGCTCTTGTCGTTACTTTTCTCCTTTTAACATGTAGACTTCCCCATTTACCCCTTAGCCGAGTACATAATTTCTCACGCGGTCTCATCTCTAATAAACACGCCTATTTAAAGCACCACACACCGCCTGTCACAGTCTCTTACATCCATCTCCGTTTCACTCTCTGCTGTTTCAGACACAAAGCAGCATCAGTCTCAACTCACTGAGTCGATCAATCATCATAAGAAATGGCCGACAGAGTTCATCCTCGAGACGACTCGCCACCACAGACCACGGAGTTCAAACCTCGTCCCGCAGCAGCACCGCTGCAAGAGGAGCATGATCAAGCACATAGTTACCCCCAGTCACCAACAAAACCCGACGCTCCTCAGTCAGAGAAACCGGTCTCACCGCCACCAGGAACTTACGTCATCCAGATACCCAAAGACCAAGTCTACCGAGTCCCACCACCGATTAATGCTAAACGCTACGAGCGTCTCTCTCGCCGCAAGCCTAGCCGTAGCCCCTGCTTCTGCTGCCTCTGCTGGCTCCTCGCGCTCCTCACCGCCTTCGTCTTCCTCATTGGAGTCGCTGCCGCCGTGTTCTATTTTGTGTTCCGCCCGGAGTCACCGGATTATTCAGTCGAGCGGCTGTCAATTTCGGGGTTTAACCTGACGTCGTCAAGATGGGTCTCTCCGGAATTTGACGTCACTGTGAGAGCGAATAACCCTAACGATAAAATTGGGATTTATTATAAGAAAGGAAGTTCCGTTGATGTTTACTATGACAGCGTTAAACTGGCTACCGGATCGTTGCCGAATTTCTACCAAGGGACAAACAATGTGACGGTGTTTGTAACGCCGTTAAAGGGGTCTGCCGTTGAGCTAACGAGCAGGGATCGCACGGCGATGATTGGTGAGGCTAGCAAAGGACGGGTGCCATTTAAGCTGGCTTTGAGGGCTCCGGTTAAGATCAAGGTTGGTCCGGTTGAGACGTGGGAGATTACTGTTAAAGTTGACTGTGATATAACGGTGGATAATTTAACGGCAGCTGCAGAGATTGGGTCTAAAAAATGTGATTACGGTGTGGATTTGTGGTAGGGTAGAGGTGGTTAAATCTGTTTTTTTTTTTTTGTTAATTATTAATTTTTCGAGGAGAGAGTGATTTTATTAGTGGTAAACACGTTAAAGATCAATGGAGAATTTAAAATATTTATATAATATGATTTTATTATTATTATTATTATTTATTGATGATTGAGGTTGTGGGATGCAAGCTGGCAACTAATTAACACGTATTTAGCTGGCCTTGATCAACGGGGTGGAACGGAATGAGAGCCGTACTACACCGCCAGGGAATCTTATTGGATTTTGTATTATTTTTTTGGTGAAATAATTTAGGAACGTGTTTTAGTTATAATTAATTAATTAATTAAGCTAGTTTAAGTTTTATTTAAATAAACTATTAACCATTGTGTAGATAAATATATCTAATGTCGGAAACAGAAATCATTTATCTGATTATGTGTAATGAATTTGTTTATGAAAATAAAATTATAATAGAGATCGACAAAATATTATGCAAGGCTGTACATATTAAAAATATTATAAAAGTATTCAATTTATATAAAATATACATTTGTTTTTACAAATCAATCGTATTAACATCTGAAAAAATTAAACACAAAATATAATTAAAAATAATTGTTATTCAATAACGACTAAAACCCTCAAAAATATTATGCAAGGCTGTACATATTAACAATATTATAAAAATAATTAATCTATATAAAATATACAATTGTTTTTTACAAATTAATCATATTGACTTCTAAAAAAAATTAAACACATCTAATATAATTAAAATTAATTGCCATTCAATAAAGGCTAAAAAACTCAAAAATATCATAGAGTTTAATTAAAATTATAAAAAACACTTGAAAAATCACATATAAAAAAACCAAGTGCATTGGTAGGCCCAATGCCCAGTCTAATAAAACAAGATTTATTTGTTTTCGTGATATATAAACCCATTTCAACCTATTTTTTCTACCCCAAACTCACTTGAAAAACACTTTAAGAACCTCGTTAAACCAATCTATAGTCTTCAAAAACCAATTCAAAACCCAAAATCAACTTGAAATAATTTTTTTTCCTGATCTTAAATATATTTTTAGGTGTTTTCAAGGTAAAAGAACACCTAATCATGACTCTCCTCCTCATATGAAATCAATTGACACAAAAATCATCCGTTTTAATGACCTAAATTTTCCCTAGCATCAATTTTTTTCTTTTTTTGCCAGAATTTGACAATCTCCTCCCTCTTTTTCACTAAAAAAAATGAAAAAAGAAAGAAATGAATTTTAATACTTATAAATATCTTTTCAAAAAGTTATAGAGACCCGTTAAACCAATAAATTAAAAAGATGAGGGATGCAAATTAATATCTTTAAATTAATTGCAAATCTATCATCTATTTTACCTAATTTCTTTCACTTGAATTGTTTGCCTTTCAATTCAACCCTCAACTCAAAAGCATGCACTTAGGCTCTTATATGGACTCAAAATATCTTAATTATGCAAACAAATGCATTATTTTAATCCACATTAATATGCAAGATAGTGAACAATGATTAAGAGAATAATGAAAAGGCCATGTCTTTTAGAGTTATCCTTAATATAATGAGATCCATTTTTTCCACTATTTTCATATTTTCTTATGTTGGTTTAATTATTTTGACATAATATGAGAGATAGAGAGATATTGGTGATAAAAAATCATTTTAGAATTTTAGTAGATACATATTTATTTTATGTTTATATCTTTCTCTCTAATTAAACATTATTGTTCCCTTTACCACCATATTTGAAAGTTAAATTTAATTTTGAAAAATAGTTTTGGATAATGTTTACTACAAAAATAAAATAAAAAACAGTGGGAGTTGAGAAACATGATTTGAGTCATTTATTAGTAGGGAGATTAAGTTGCTAGAATGGTTATCTAAAATGTTTTTTTTCTATGTTTCTTTGATTTAATATGGATTAATATACTACTTGATATTACATTTCAAAAATATTTTTTTTACAAAATTAAAAATTTAGGAAAATAAGAATAAAAAAACGTCCACACTTTGACAGGAAAATACGAATAATTTAATTTATAAATTCAATGCAACATGTATAATGTAATTAAGAGTTAAGACATGAAACAATCGGGGTGGAATTTTATCTGAGTTCCTATAATAATTAATTACCAAAGAAAAAACAAAAAATAATAGGTAAGGGAAGAGGACTACACAGATCCTCTGACATTGAAGAACAGCATTTTATTTTTCATAATAAAGCTTTTGAAGTGCAAAACCTTCCCCTTTATAGCATCTTTTTACTTCTCTACAGATCTTATTATTTTCAGCTTTGATTTAACCAAAAACAGCCACCAAACACCCTTTTATTCCTTTCCTCGTATACATATGCAGCATCCAACTGATCTCCATCTGAAATCCTTTGCCTGTCGGAGTTTCTTACTGTTAAGGTGATACACTGCAACAAAATTGTTCCCTCTTCTCTGTAACCAAGCCGGGTTTTTTTTCCTGATTAAGCAGCTTGCTGTTGGGACTTCACTCTTTCATAATTACTCTTGGTATCCTGGATTTCCTTTACAAGTTCTGCATACATCTTGACAGAATCCTCAGCAAACTTATGCAACTGACCCAGAAATCCCTCCAAGCTTGATTGAAAATGCTTGAAACCAAGAATACAATCCTCCGACTCCGATGCCTCATCCCTCAAGATGTTAGCTGCCAAATCACTGCCATTATCAGCCTTCCATGTTGAAAGGTTTGCATTCTTCCCTTGGCTCTTCTCTTGGCGTGGTAAAAAGTGAGCAGTTTCAGCTGCTAAAACCTTTATAGATTCTACAACTTCCTTCGCCGGCAAGGTCTGAAGTTTGTCCAACCAGACACCACAGGTGACATATACAGGAGGGCCATAGTATCTTAATGTCGTCGACGGTGCCGGTTGCCTCCTTTTTCTCCTGGTAGGTTTCTGTTGAAGAGAGACACATTTAAAAAGCCAACCATTTATAGCCTGCAGGTAGGAAATCTGAGCTCCAATCCACTTCGTAAAACTTGAAGATAACGAGCTCAGTTCTTTTTCAAGATGAACAGTAACCTGCCGATGTGACTCTGACTGTATAGATAACCTGGCATTGCAATTGTTGTATGCTATTGTAATGATGTTAAACTGAAGCTTGTGGCATTCAAACATCACCTCCCACATCCGACTCAGCCTGCAAATGGCACAGAGTGTGGATATCAAAGTAGAATATCTACTGAAACTATATGCACAATTCTCTCAGAGACGAGCTTCTACAAGTTTCTACCATGTAAATCTTTCCATGAATTATTCTCAAGGAAAGGACTGGTTATCTGCCATAATCAGTGAAAGGAATATGATTTTGTTTGGAAGGATCAGATGCTTTAGAGAATTTCCAACAAAGAATCCAGCTTTACCATTCTGTTGCAGCCATTAATAGGTTTCATATGCGTTCAGTAAGTATTTACTCCAGGCGTTACACAAGTAGAAAGTCTCCCATGGTTCTGATAGTTGATATTTTCCACTTGAGCAAGCCTTTCAGCGTCAAGCTTAATTATAATGCAATCATGATGAAAGGCTGATTTTATCAATGCATAATCATGTAGAATCTCTTACAGTTCAATTAATTTAGTCAGCTTCCAGTTCACCACTTGATCTAAATTCTAAAGTAAGGGAAAGAAAAAATACCCACCCATCTATTAATTCCTCAAGTTGTGGCTGGAGCTCTTTGTCTCTTAATTCCTCAATCCTCTTGGATATGGAGTCAATTCTGTGAAGTGCAACACTGATTCTCGAGTGTAGATCTTTAACAATGGCACGAGTTTTATCAATTTTCACGTTGTGGAGACTTTTTCCATTTGATTCCAGTTGTCTTAAAACTTTACAGTTCGTATCATACTCCCTCCTGACCATCTCACTAGCCTGAAATTTGGAGCAAATACAATAACATGTGAATGACTTTCTACATTTTCTTTGTTCGCAATGTCTAACTTAGGTGTCGACGAAATTGAAAATCACTACTGATAATTAAGCTAACACACATACAAAAAACAAGATCCTGTAAAGAGTGCCTGTTTGACAGAAAACATATATGAAAACAAAAAAAAGCAGTGGCACATCACCACTAAAATTTAAATTTACCAGAGTTATCCTATTTGAACCAAAAATCAATCCAATCAACCTTTGGTCTTTTTTATTCACAGTATCTATAATGTGGAACATAAACAATTATTATAATTTAATTAAAATATTAAATCATATTGGAAAGACAATATGGGGACAGAGTAAAAGGGAGAGGAAGTGACAAATTCTGTCGAGGATAGCAAGAATGAAAGCCAATGAAGGCATTTTCCCTGTTAGAAACTAATTATGTATTTACTTTGGTTTCCAGTGTAGCAAAAACTTTACTTTTAATTTCCAACAAAATGTGAGTGACCGAGACACGTCTAGATAATATCTTAACGGATAATATGAAGGAAACACCAATCAAAAAAGAAATAAGTTTAGAATGCCTAGAAAACAATTGAAAAGCAATAGAGAAATGACTCAGGCAACACCATTTCCATTGTCCTGAGGGAAGACTTATCTCAAGAACAGAGAGCTGAGATCAACAGAAAAGTAACAGGGTACAATTCTCAGCAATAGGATGCCTATCCTAACAAGGGATAAACTAGCCAAACATGAGGAGCAGAACCAGATTGCAGAGTCCTACATGCTTAAAATAAGCTGACCAATGAAAATAACTGGTGAGGGGAAGCAATAAGTTTCACAGTTTGTTTTGTAATTCCCTTGAGCATTTCTGTTAAACCACTGGAAAGTGATAATTTACGATGGATTTTGTGCACTTCTCCATCATCATGTGACAGGGAAACAAAGCTGCATTTGTTATTATATGAAAATCAGGAATAATACATAAACAGAAGTAATATGAACACTGTACCTTTACTTCGTCATAGAGCTTCCTCTCCCATGCATATAGTCTGTCTAGGGTCGAAGCATGACTGCCAGAGATCATGCAAGAATTATCAAAAAGATTACCAGCTGGGTCATCTGAATCATCCTTGGCATTTAATCCAAGAGGAGTCCTGGATGAAGATGATTGCGAAGATGTCGTCCTATGCCAAGTTAAGTACTTCACATCATTTTGGGCAGGCTCTAAGCACACAGTAGAAAGAATTAGCACGTAATAAGGGAAAAGTTTTTTCAGGTTTTGAGGTATTGTTATCTGTAAGATTTTTTAACTACAATTATACATTTTATGTCACAGCTTAACAGCACAGTCCTAAATATAGCAGTAAAACCAATTAAACAATCCACAAAGAGTATTATATTGATAACTTCAACGTGCTCTTATTCTTTTTCTTTTTCCTTCTCAACAGGTGAAGGTAGTACATTAAAACAGAAGATGACTTGATGGTCTGGACTCTCAGTTCATCTTAAGACATGATTCTCATCAACTCTATACTACATGTTGGGAATTTTTTTATACTATATATTCAATACTGATATATCTAAACAAAAACGTTCAGGAAAATTGCGTAATATTATGTAGAATTTGCTTCAGTACATCACAACTTCACGTAGTTTAAGATGAATCTTTCAATCATCCAAACTTTAAACTATATGCATCATCATGATGGACATTCCAAAAGCAATGCCCATGTTAATCCAATCACAATGGTAAACTATTGCCAAATGGAAGGGGAAAAAATAATATACATTGAGGGAGCTACCTTCTTGCACTTGGCTAGGGTCTTCCCCGCAAGAAAAGCATGCCTTGAAGCATGCAGATGCTGCCGATCCATCTGCAAGAGTTGAAAATATACCAGTTCAGTACCAAAAAGAACATCAAGTGATTAAATTGAAATTGATATGTAGTTATCGGTCTTCAACAGAAAGCCAAAGTCCCTATCAACTTTCTACAATGAATGCTTCAAACCAATTATAAAGCAATGAGCCCTATCCAAGTAAAGCTAACCTGGGTCAATCACTGTCTTTCAAGTACCAAATGGTGAGCCATAGAAAAAGTGTTTGAGTATATTTTCCAAGACCTCATGAAAATAAACATCTTCTAATTATGTCACAGATGCTAAGAAATGATAAGATAATAATAAAAAATTGAAAAATATTATTTCCCAAATATCGTAGGTAAAGAGAGAGAAAGAGGGCATACTTTCTTTTCCTGGGACCATTGGACGGAAATGCAATTTATTTGCTTCAAGCATCCTCGGAACCTCTTGCCCAGATTCAGAAGCTTTTATAAAGAGATACTCTATATCTTTTATGCTTGAAAAGAAGTCCTTAGGGGAAACCTTGTTTTTTGTTTGATCTTCCTTCATCGGTGTTTTCTGTCTGTCAGCTGAAAAAGAAACTGCTGATGATGGTGTTCTTAATGGTGGCAAACCAGGGGAGTTGCCTTTCTTCCCATTCAATAGCTCAGTTTCTGATGGTGCACCACTTGCGGAAGGCGTGATTTGTGAGGCACTGGGTGCAACATGTACCTTATTAAGATTTTCAAAACTTCGCACCAAAGTATCCACAGGAGCATCATCAAATTCATCTTCTGAACCCTCAGATTCTGCAATTTCATGAAACGAAGCTTTCTCTTCTTCGTCTTCCAGATCAGGAATTCCTTCCTCTTCCCTGGGCTGTCTTAAATCACCAGCACTGTCCAATCCATGGTTCAATTGCCTTCCATCAAAAGAAAACTGATGGTCAATTGGATGAAAAGGTTCAAAGTAATCCCATTGAGTCGTCCCTGGTGGGACTGGTGAATCATCAAACAGTGATGTTTCATGTTTCTCGGTGGAACGAGGAGTGGCATTTCGTGGGGTACTGGATGACGTTACCGTCCTTGCAATAACTACAGGAGGTTTCTCTTCAACTTTTTTAGAAGAAAATCCCCTGAATTCCATATGATGTGCCTGAACCTGACTTGAGCAGGGAGGAGATGGTGACGGAGAAAGGTTTTCAGCTGCATCATAGAGGTGCGACGAAGATGGAGAGGAGACCGGAAAACGGGTTAGTGATTTCTCAGTCAAAGCAAGTGGCTCTGGTGTTGCATAGGTGGAGGTGTACAACGAAGATTCAATAGGAACTTCAGTTTCAACAAACTTCCCAAGAGCCGTTCCTGTACTTCTCAGCGACTGAATATACGTAACATGAGCCGCCGCAAGCGAGCACCTTCCATCAAGAGCTTGCCTGACAAATTTTCTTCTTTCACGACAAAGCTGCAAAGCCTTGTCTTCTTCTATTTTAGAGCTTGAAGCACCCATTTCCCAGACCCAAATGTTTCAACCCCGCTTTATCAAATTGTCAAGGCATAGGCTTCTTCCTGAAAATTGATGGATTAGAAACAGAATCTGAGAAAGTTCTAAGATAATGATGCAGCAATAACTTGCACACACCTGAGAATCTCTATATTATACAGAACATACAGCTTATCTCAAGTAATCAAATCGTAGAAAAGGAGCAGACTTCGACAATACAGATTTCAATTTAATAGAGAAGAAACTACACAGATTTCTCATAAAAAAGACTTCACTTTTCACAGAGAGATTTTTAAATACAAAAAATATGCCATCTCAAATTACTGGGATAAGTGGAAAATTCGTGCAATTTTGCCCCAGCAACCACAAACAAGAAGTCCAAGGCCATTCCAATCCCTGAGCTGATGAAGTAAGACAAGGCAGACCCAGGTTGCAAATAAATACTCTGAATCCATTTAAACACTCAATTCAGCCATTGTAAGGGCAAGAGGATCCTAAAATGTGGAGGCATAAGAAATTGTACTCGTATAAAATCATGACTTTGGACAGTGACTTCAATTATTGTACCGAGCCAAAGAAAGAAAAATCATTAACAAGAGTCTAGAAAGCTTTAAACTTTAATTTGAAACAAGAAGCTACAGAAACTAAGAACTCAAAAACTGCTAAATTCAAAACTTATGCCTAAAAAGAAGAAACCTCAAAAGAAGAGCGGGAATCTCTATGAATATTCATGTGTCAAAGCTCTAAAGAAAAAGAAAAAGAAAAAACAATTATTGTATCAACACAACAAACATCAAATTACAAAATACACGGGTAATCAAACTCAGTTGTAAGCAAAAAAGGACCTTTTGCATACTTTACTATCTCTTCTTAATTTATCAACCAACCAAAAAAGAATCCACCACCTCTCCGAAGAAAGAAAACTCATTAGACTGAATCAATTATGCATCGAAAAAGATCAAATTCAAGCCAAACAAAACTCCGCAGAACTAGAATTTTTTTTTTTTTTTTAAAAAGCACAACGCTTTCATGCCAGACTAATTAAAGCAAAGTCACAAGAACCACAAATAACCCCCCCACCCCCACCCCCACCCCACCCCCAACCTTAACAAATTAAAACACCAAACAATCAATCAAAACTCAATATTCATGCCAAAACCAATTAGAAGTTAATCAAAACAAAAGGGAAAGAAAATGAAATTAAGGTAGTTAGTGGGTCACCAGAGAAAAACGATTTAGCAAAGTAATCCAAACAGAAGAAGCCACTGCTAGTAAAACATAGTATGATTGATAGAGGGAGAGCATGAAATTCAGAGCAGACTCAGATGAGAAACAGAATCAACATTTCTTCTTTAAGTAATGTTGGACACATAAAGTGAGAAATGATAAAGTATTTTGGTTTCAGACACTGGGAGAGTTGCACCTTTTACACTTCAGAGGGGAAGAATCTGGTGAAGGTAAGGTTCGGTGAGATTAAAGGTACAGAGGGGGGAAAACTACATTACAAGCGGTAGAAATAGTATTTTATGATTTTTTTAATTTTTAAATCTTTTAATGTACTAGTATTTTAAAAAAAAAATATCATTTACATGTATTAAATATATATTTTTAAATAAAAACAATTATTATCACAACTTTAAAAATTAATTTAAAAAAAAAAAACTTTTCCAATCCACAATTCAACCATGTCTAACACTGTTAAAAAAACAATTTCTAGTTTGTTTTTATCTATATTTATATTTTATTTATTATTATAAATCATGAAAAGTTGTGGAGGTGTAATCAAGTGATTATGACAGGGAGATATTATTTTAATACTGTTGATTATCCATAAAGTTAAATATCCTTTTAGCATAAAGTTTACTTTATCTTAAAAATGTCTCCATTTTTTATTTTATCTAAAATAATAATGTTTAATTTGTTTTAACATTCCTGTCTAAATACACAGTCGTTTCATTTTCATTCTTAATTCTCAAATGTCAGAAGAATGTATGTCAAGAACATTTCTCATTAATTATTTCTTACGCGCGAATTTAATTTCAATTATCAGAAACTTTTGCTGTCAAAATATTGATTGATTCCCTGTTATTCTGAAATTTCAAAAAGAATTTCATTTTTTTTTATCGAATTATCAGGACACGTCAGCAAATATGCTCTTTCTCCTTTTTTTGTGAGAAACTTTTGTTTCCATGTATGAAGGTGTCTTGGTGTGAGCTTTTGCAAAGTTGATTAGGACTTGTTTTGCACTTTTTTTTAAATGTTTTTCATTTTTTTTTTATTTTTATACTAAATTAATTTTTTTTATATTTTTAGATTATTTTTATGTGTTGATATTAAAAATATTTTTTTTAAAAATAGAACATCATTTTTATATATTTTTAAATAAAAAATAATTTCAAAAATAACCTCAACTGCATTCTCAAACATGCACTAAATAACCATATACTACATGATAAAGACAATAAAGTGGAGATGGGACAGAGTTTTAGTTAAAAAGATAAGTTATTTTATCCGATTTAAAGTTTTAAACTTGGATTACTGAATTATCCGATTAATATATAAAAATATTGAATTAATTTAAACTAACTCGGATTAATATAACTAGTAATAAAAAAGCATCTCGTAGTTTCTTGAAGATAAAGTTCAAATAATCTATTTGCAAAAAAAAAAAAAACGTGTCAACCTCATGATTATCAACCAGTTCAGTTAAAAGACTAAAAAAGATTCTACATATAAGTTTTTATTATTATTATTATTATTATTATTATTATTATTATTATAGGAGCGACAAAATCATTTTATTGTGAAAAAATAACAAAAAGATTGACATTTCTTTGTATAATTTCAAAATGATAATTGAATCACGGTAAGAAGACTAAAAAGTATTTGATATTGTTTTTAAAAAGTATTTTTGAAAAAAAAAATTATATTTTTTTATTTTAAATTAATATTTTTAGATTGATGTGTTTATATTAAAAATAAATTTTTAAAAAAAATATTTTGATATATTTTTTTTAATAAAAATCATTTTTAAAAACACTCTTAACTATACTGTCAAACAAATACTATAAAACACCCGTTCAAAGGTTGTACGAGTTAACTTAACTAGTTTTTTTTTAGTTGGATCAAATTATTTTTTGTTTTTTAAAAAAAAAATGTCAAAATTAATTCTCATTGAGAGATTTTTTTTTTCTAGTTTATTCAGTGACTCGTATTTAACTCTCATAATTATTCCCAGCTAGAGAAGGTGAAGCAACATGCTTCCAGAAACTAAAGCTTCCTTCTCGAAGTTTATGCTGTAACTTTCAGTAGTCTCAACAAAATGTTGTATTCAAAGGCATGGAAATTTTGGAGGGTTTAGCACTGAATTATTTTTATGTTTTAATATCAAAAATAATTATTAAAAAATAAAAAAAATATTAATTTAATATATTTTTAAATAAAAAAACACTTTAAAAAATAATAACAATCTGACTGCCGAACCATTCTTCGGCCCAAAGAGATGGATTCACAGCTTTTCAAGACTCGTAACATGTCTTTCTCCATGCTAAAAAAAACACAAAACTTAGAAAAGCCTCTTTCTTGTTCAAGATCGCCACTCATTTTCGAGAAATGTGAAGCATGGAGCAGCGTTGGATGTTCTAGAACAGAAGAGATCCAAATAAATTATCATCTTTCTCTTCCAAGTTCCAATCTTTGTCTTTGAGCACCATGGATTCTCACATCTATGGTGTCTCTAAGAAAACCCTCCTTCTCCTTGCTCTTCTCTGTCTTTTCGTTTCCTCCATTTCTGCATTACCCCATCAGAATAAAGTTGGCAATAGTACAGGTACTTGTCAAATGATAAACTCCAACTCGATGCTTGTTGCGCTTCTTTGACTCACATTACACCGAGTTAGCTAAGCACGTTGAAAAAGCTCTTCAGAACAAAACTTAAGATATTTACTTGGCACTGGTGGATCTAAACTCGATACGAGTCTTACGATTCAACGAGTTTGACCGGTTTTATCAAAATAAACTCACGATTGTAATGAATTTCGAGTTTTAACCTAGGAATATATATGTGTAATGACTCACAAAATCATATAATTTTACGAATCAACTATATGATTTTACAAATCAACTCACGAACACTTCACTACTATCCCAAAGATTTCTTTCGTGCAATCGAAGAAGCTCTGTAATCTTGTAACACCCAACACATATTTAGCATCCATTTCTTGATATCAGTAGGTTCAATCAGTTTATCAAAGACGACCCAAAGATTTTAATGCACACTTATGGTTAATTAATTTACTGGAAAAAATTAATTTTGTTTTTCTAGTTTTAATAATATATCCAGTCATGTTTTCTGCTTTCCATTTGGTTATATAAAGAAAAAAAATTGGGATTTCTTGCCAGGTTTATCCACTTCTTGCTTAGCCTGGCTAGCAGCGGGTAGGCTACAAGCCCAAAGTGTCTCCTCTACAAAAAAAAATGCTGGCTATAGTCTCTGGTTTAAAATATCTTTCACCAAAATTTTTCTTCAACCTAAGTTACCAAATCTCAACTCATTCCAGCACCATAAATTAAAAAAAAAAAAAAAAAAAATTACCTTCCTAGTACCAAAATTAAACTGATCCCTCATGATCCCGACGTAAACGACAATGCTTGGCTAGTAAACAACACAAACTCCTCCATGGCTGAGATTACATTCTATGTTACATGTGATGCTTTTCGGCAACAAGGACAAATAGCTTCGGTGCCCAAACCCGGCTTCCTTCGTCATACTGCTTTCACCTTACGAGAGGGAGGTCGCCGGAATAAACTTATGAGATCATCAAGACCCTGTTAAACAGAAAAAATGGCAATTCAGCAATTTTTAGTTCAGTTTTTTTCATTTAGGATTGTGAAGTATGAAAAGTACAAACATGATAAGTGGGGTGGGTTACCCTTGTTGTGATGACAAGAAAAGTGAAAAGTGTAATCAAATATGATCCTAGCACAAGAAGCAACAGCAAGTCGAATGTTACACTAGCAACCTGTAACAGCACATTTGAGTTGATTGTCATTCAATCCAGTAGAGTAATTAACAGTTTAGTTTGTAAAAGAGAATAGCATGAAAATAAATTACATCTCATGAGTCAAAAGAAATAAAAATGTAATTGTCATCTGGAGAAATAAAAATAAGAACCTGATATATGTTTAGTTTAGCTTTAGTTAAGTCATAGATTGTGAACATCTCATCAAGCACCTCATGTTGCACATTTACTTCATGAGTATGAGCTTGTAGTTCCTGCAGAGGGATAGAAACAAAATAAGGCAAACTAAAAAGCTGAAAAAAGTATATTATGTTACCTTTACAGTGTTAAGCAGCCCCAGCACTACAAGAACCCCTATACCAGATCAAATTTCTTTGGGAAAAAAATAACAGGTCATTTCCAATTTCCAACATAGTATCATCAACCAGCTCTTAAGCACCAGTTTCTGACAGACAGGTTTTTATTCAGCATATGCAGTGTTTTGGATAAATCAATCAGACTCCAGAAATCAACATCGAAATCCTTAAACATATAGAAATAACATTAAAGTTTATTTCATTTTGCATATTAGGAAAAGGGGGAGAGAGAGCACAAAGTGTTTATTCACACCCCGTCACCTAGCACATGAAAGAAACATTATTTCCACCCTAACATGTAATAAAAGTTAAGCTGTAGTCAAACAGAAAGGAAGTAGGATGTAACCAAATAAATTTAAATATTTCAACTCAAATTAGCAAATTTAGAAAAAAAATAAAAGAACGCAAATGTCCCACACAATAGTCTGCAGTTAGCAAGGCCTGGCAAATTTTAGCAAACAGCACCATTGATCATATAATAAAGAAAACCATGAAAATATTTATTGTCAAAGAAAATTTGTAAATGGCAGACCTTTTTTAGTGCCATGACAAACGGGTCATTCTTTGATAGAAATGGTGCCACTCGAGGTGTTTGTGACAAAATATCCAGCCAGGATCTTATGTAAGGAGCATTGACAGCCAAACTAGTGTTATCCGCAAAAATTTGAATGTTTTTCCCTTGGTAACCATAGACATGCCTCTGTGTATGACAAATAAAACATGTCAGAGAGCATAAAACTCGAAGAACGTTCCAACAATTTAGCTATCCTTGTTCACAATTTGCAATACACTTGTTCCTGATATGCAAATCCTGACACAACACCCCATCATATAGTTAATTCTTATATTCTTAAGCCCATGAACATTAGCAGCGCTCACATGTAAACACACAATTTGTGCCTTGACCTCACTCTCAGTGAGGGCAACTTCACAAAATTAGTCTTCAAACAAATGTGTAATAAAGACAAAATTTTGGTACCAGGATCCATCACAATGTATTAAACTTATTCAAAGGCATGTAACCTTACCGCAATACTCTCAGCAACTAGCTTGATACTTCTAACTATTGCATCTTCATTTACAAAATGTCTGTCCAGAGAACCAAGATGTCAGTATTGTGCAAAAATATAAGAGCAGCTATACTTTCTTTATAAATGAGGTTCAAGTTGAAAAACACAACCTGCTGTCAGACAGACCTCCGGTGCTTTCTAGCAGTTCAGGTGGTGCAGAAAGTTCGGTAAGGGTAGCAGCTGTGACCCTCAGCCTTGAAAACTGCTCGTGCTCCCAAGCTACCTACACCACTTCAACAGCTATATCACCTGGACTAAATGAGAGCATTGAAAGCACATCATGCTTGAATCAACAAAACCAAAATTCTGGTACAAACATGAAGAAAACCCCATCCACAATAGCAATATGATCATATTGTTTCAAGAATAAACAGCAAATAATCTAACACACAGTTAAGCTTGATAATGGCTATAAAAATATCTCATTGAATGATGAATACTCATCTCCTGGTGCTGCAGCACAGAGAATGAAAATGAAAATAAATGAAAGAAAATCATCTATTTCAACGTCTGATACAATTCTCCAGTATTTTACCATTTGAGTGACAAATATTTTTTTCTTGAACCAGTAAGCCAAAAACATGTTTAAAATAAATTATCATTTTTTCATGGTCTTACAAAATAGTTCAAACCTTCAGACAAATTGACTTACTCGAGGATTTGAGATATTAATTTTCTTATGCTTCAGACCAACTTCAATGCCCAGCTCTTCTGCTACAGTAGAGAAACCCTACAGAAAACTCAATGGATCAAACCAAAAAACACGCAGTAATGGTATTGACACAAAAGAATAACAGCTCAGTACTGTTAAAATCTTTATCATCTTACTTCAAAAATTTGTTTAATAAAGGCATTCTCAGGAGGCTTGGACACATGAATCCACAATTTGTTATCCCATGAACCAATGCTATTCAAGCAAATAGCATAATCGATGCTTTCTCGTAGACGTTGATCAAAGCTCCGAAGCCACTTCAAAAGTAAAAATGCTAAGATAAGCAAACCAAAATAAAGAAAAAGGAGATCATAAAATTAAGTTAATGGAAAAGATGGTAAGAGCTAAGCACCTTGTGGGTTCCATTGTAGTTATAAGGTCCGCCAGATGTTAGCCCAAAAAGTAAATTATACCTTCCTCTTGTCTTTGGATTAGAATAAAGAAGAGAAAATAACCTAGCTATTTCAAGAAGAGCCACAATGCCACTCCCATTGCTATCACTTCCAACAGATAATGCCTACACATGTAACTAATTTCACACATTACAACGTGCATGAAAAGTGGAAATAGTTTATATCAGATGTAGTTTACATACAGGGGCAGTTCCAAAAGTATCATATGATGCTACAATAGCAATAGTTGGAAGTTGATTCAGATCTCCATCTGCTTTCAGCCCTGGCAACCACCCCTGCGCAGTTTAAACCATCATTCAGCTTCCAAACAAGCAGCATTAGCATGAAGAAGAAGCTCAGTGAGCTCAGCAGGATTGCTCAGATTACAAGCATGAATAATAAAAACTGTAACTAAATTCATTAAAAGGGATGTCTTATCAGTTGTTAATATTCCAATGTGATGAAAATAGAGTATATTATATCAGAATTTCAATACTTTTAATTGTTAACACAGAACTTTAAGAGTTAAGACCAGTATGATCCGACATTTTTTGTCAAGTAGCAAATGCTTTTACACCTAAATTTATTTCTGCTTTTAAAGTTCCATGTTTTAGTCTTGCTTAAGCACAGTTTGCATAGCTAGTAACAGAAATTTGTATTTTAATTCAGATGCCAACACATAATTGGTGATGGCTGTGATATTTAAACAAGCAATGTAATGGTGTGCGAAAAATCCATAATTGTCCATTAAACATTACATGTCAGAGGCCGGAGTGCCTGTTAGAACACAAAACCATATCTTTATCATGTCTTAAGTTCTATGAAATCAAGGCTATGTTAACATTGAAAAGTGTTCCTGGGCTTTGGTAATGCAATAACATTGCTAAAGATACCAGAGCAGAGAACATAATAATAAACTCTCGAGAAACAATGTCTATATCAAAGCAAAGATACAACATCAAGTTACAAAAACGCAATTCATATATAATAGATTCCTCCAGCATCAGCATCAATTTGATTGCATTGCATTGTGGCCAATGGACTATTGTTCCCTTGGCCATCAGAATCTGGAGAGCCTGGTATCCCTGTTTCTAGTGAGTGACATATCAATGATGAGATGTTCATGATGTGCAACATATTCCATTTCATTATGACTAGTCATTTCCAATGGAAGAAAGAACTGAAAGTGACCTGAATGTTTGTGATGGTAGGAGATGCAATTCTCTTAGGTTCTGGTCCTGAGACAACAAGCTTGTAGCTGCAATATTTCCAAGCAAAAATTAATAGACGAGCCAAGCAAACATATCATCAATCTCTACTTAAGCAAGCACGCACACACAAGTAAAATAACACTTCCATCAACATAAATAACCATGAGTCAGAAAGTAGATATGTATAAATAACCATGAGACAGAAAGTAGATATGTATAGTGTTTGAACCAGATGGCTAAAGAGGAAGGTATTGCATGTTTTTCTTTATATTGCATTAATACCATGGATTAATCAGCAATAAAGAATAGAAGATCAAGTCCCAAAAAGAGTGAATCAACAGAGAATATAATAAAATGCCAAGATTAAGTTCATTCAAGATAGGTCTAGGTCGAGCCAATTTCTCAATAAATAAATAAAATCATCAACCTACCAAGAGAAACTAAACTAAACCTCTTTTCTCCCTCCATGAAACAGTTCAGCTTAGGATTCAAAACAATTTTCCCTCAACTCATAATTCCATATTCTTGTACATCTAGAGTGAACATGTAAATCATGTTGCGCCCACTTAACATTTTCTTTGTTTCTTTCTTATATGTTTTGCATAGATTATCTCAAGAAGAGAGTGTTTGGAGAACAGGAACATATAATTATCAATCAGATATTCAGATTCAGAAAACATCATACAATATATCCTGGATTAGAAACCCAAATTTCACTCATGTGATGCAGTTTTTCAAGAAACAGCGACTACTAGGCATCTATCCAGCTCGTTTTAGCATGCTGACTTTATTATGTTACATGTAAAAAACATATAACTTCAACTAGAATTCTCATTTTTCGACAGCAATGTTATGAACTAACCTGCCAGTTGTTGCAGTAGCAGGCTGACCAGAGGCATCATTCCTCTTGACATCAGCCAGCACAGCATCAATGTCATCATCCTCAAAAGCAAAATAAACCGGATACTGCACCAAAACATATTACAAAACCCATAATCACCCAAACTCGATCAAGAAAGCTTATTAAATAATCAAACAAAATAATAACATATAGAAAAAACTATTTTTTTTCACTCACGGGAATATTGGCATAAATAAGCAATCGTTCAAGCTCCACCAAAACATTCTTTATCAACTTCTTCTCATGTATTTGATACTTACTCTCAGACGTGGGGTCTCTATTTTCAAAATTAAGCATTTGCGGCAGCAAAAATAATAATCCTCCCAGCGGCTTTCTTTGCGCAATAAATTCTATCATAAAAATCAACCAATTTAACTGCGTCATTAAATTTTAATTAATTAATTAAGCTAAAGTAATCAACCAATTTAATTACTGACCAAATGTTAAGTAAGCAAGCTGAAATTATAGACTAGATGCTCAACTAGAAATTTAATTAACCTTTAACCAATGTGATATTCAATTCATGAACAGGAATGATGACGACAGTGCGAGAAAGATCGACGCCGGGAGGGAGATGCAGAGAGCCGGCGTGGTGGTTCAAAGTGGCAAAACGAGATCCCAGCGGAGCTCCGGGGATATCGTATTGGATTAAGCGGTAGACGTCGACGACGGTGGCGGCGTCACAGAGCTCGATGCAGGTGACAAGGATGAAGACGAGAGCGATCATAGAGTAGACTGATTCTAGCATTTGACGCTCTCGCTGTTTCCCTGACGACATTGTTTTTCGGAGAGGAGCGGATCTAGGGTTTCAGCAATTGATCGATCTGAAGATAAAAAATTAGAAAAATCTGGCAGCAGAGGTTTGTTTACTTGCTTTCTTGATCTGCTTAAAATGAAGGATGAAATGTTTTGTAGCTTCCTTGGCACGGTGGAAATATGCTTGTGTGAAAATAATTGAAGATGTTTTTTTTCTCTCTAAATCTATTTAAAATAATAAATACAACGACGACAGGATTCTTACCCTTTTTTGAGTTTCATAACAAGGTTGGTAAGCTCGTTTTTTTAATATGATATGGAATTATAATTTGAAGTAAAATTGTAAAATCCTAAAAAAAATATTTTTATAAAATAAATCACTTATCTATGCTAAAAATCAACGATTATAATTTTACTATTTGCTAATAAAAGAATTCACGAAACAAATAAAACATACACAACAATCAATCAGTATGTTACATGGAGCATGTGGCTCATTTTAACAGAATTTCTTCAACTCCAATTTTACAATCTATCGATGAAATAATTATCAAAACAGTAGCAATAATAACAACATTCAATCACTTTTAGGAGGGGGAAAAAAACTTGTTTCTAACAGATTCTATCAATTACAATTTAACTAATTAAATATTAAAATAATCAATTACAACACACATAAAATTAATCAATTTCTAAATAGAAAAAAAAACTCGGCACAGCGCGCGGGCAAGGTAGCAAGTAATTTCTAAACACCTTGCTGTAAAAATACTTATAAAAAAGAACATTCTTGATCCTTGTTCAACCCATGCTACCCATGGACTCCCCTCCAGCTTTATTTTAAAAAGGAATGGATAAGCTAATTACCATATTCTTAAGAAAATATTTTCTTACACACACATCTGATATGATTTTTCAAAATAATTTAGTTTTTATGCATAAAAGCTTATCCAATATACTTTTTATATCGAAAAAATGCTTACATGAGCAAACAAAAAAATGATTAATTAGTGAACAGAGATATCTTCTATTTTTTAAAAAAAGAGGAAATTCATTTTAGTATTATTAACAATTTGGCAAAAAAAAACAAAAAGAGACAGAGAGAGAGAAACATTGCAAAAATCGAAACATTAAAGTTTATATTGTAAGATATCGAGGGCTACACGAGTCGAAGTACATAAAAATGATAAAATTAAAAACTCATGCTTTTACACTATGAAGCCCTTCGCCCACGACCTCGAAGGCTTAAAGTTTACGTGATCAAAAATCCGGTTAAAAACAAAAATTAATTAAAAAAATTGATTATAAAACTTTGAAAAATGTCTAGTTTGATATTGGTTTTGTAAAGCAAAAACCGAATACACTGAACCGATCCGAACCGTTTCAGTTAAAAAACTTACTATAAATATAAACTTTCATTTCTTTCTAATTTTAAAACCCTATAACAACAGTCGTCGCCCCCCTCTAGGCCACTCCCTCCCTTTGCGTATGCTTTCCTAAACAAATCCTAGCAGCATCAACCCTTCTCTCGACCTCTCCCTCCCTCTATGATTTAACTTCTACTAGTTTGCAACAGTGCAACCAATCTATGCAAAACAACAACCACCATCTCCCTCCCTCTGCATCTGGCATCTGTAACTAGTTGACAATTCCTCTGTAATCTGCATCATCCTCTTCTCCCGACATGGTTATGTGTAAAGTTTATTATTTTGTTGTGTGTTTTTACTTTTTCGAGTGTTTTTGTTCCCGGGTTTTTGCTAAGTTGTTATAAATTTTGCATCTCTATGTGTTTTGATTTCTCTGTGTTGTATTGAGTTTTTTGGGTTCTTGTTTAATCATAATTTCAGGCAACAACAATCACAAATTTGATCGGTAATCACCTATCGTTAACTAAAATAAATTGTTAATATTCATGTCTCTTGCGTTCGGGAATGTTCATCTTTGTTGTCTTAATTCAGGATATTGTTGTTAATTATCATGCACATATGTTGCAAATATAAATTGTGAATTTATTTTATGATTTAATCAATTTATTTTCAATCTTTATTAATATTAATTGTAAGCCCATCAGAAAGTTGGCCATCAGAAAACCCAAAAAAACAAATTCAGTTTCCCCAAGTTTTTAATCATAAAAATCGAACCGAACAAAAAATGGTCAATTTTTACCAGGTTCAGTTCAATTATTTTTTTTACCGAACTAAACCAAAAATGCAAACTGACCAACCCGATTAAACCGAGAAAACAAAAAAAATAACTGAAAAAATCGAACCGATAAAAAAACCCGATTAAACCGTTTATAAAACTTTGAAAAATATCCTGTTTGGAATCAGTTTTGTACAGTAAAAACCGAACCGAACCAGTTTGGTTGAAACACTTACTATAAATAAAAAGTTATAAACTTTCATTTCTTAAACCCTTAACCGCCCCAACCCTCTCAGCCTCTCTGCTTTCCTAAATTTAAAACAAAGTAACAAAATCGCAGTCCCCCTCTCGGCCTCTCCCTCCCTTTGCAACTGCAACCCTAGCAACCGCCCTCCCCCTCCCCCTCCCCCTCCCTCTGCAAACCGCATCCTGCAACCAATCATTGCCCTCTCTCCTTCTGCAATCCGTTGCCCCCAGTTTGACAATTCCTCTGTAATTTGCATCATCATCCCCTCCCCCCTCTTGGCTTCTCCCTCCCTTTGCAACTGCAACCCATCTACTAGTCCTCTTGAGAAACAACATTACTAAAGGTAAGTAAATTGAACCTTTGTTTTATTTCTTGTCATCTCTTCTCAAAATCTATGCTGACCTAAAATATTATTACAGTTATTACTAGGAGATAAAGGCAGATCTAGCTAGCCAATAACTGGATAATGTTGTTTCTCAAGATCTATGTTTTATTTCTGATATTATTTTTATCTCAAGTTCCAAGTAATGTTGTTTTTTAACATGAACTTGAACCCTTCTTTAGACAATTGGATCGATAATCACTCGAAGAAGTATAAAAACACAACATTTTTTAGTGACTTTTGGATAAGTAAAAGCACGCAACTGGAAAATGTAACTTCGAGTGTCTTGTTCCCGGGTTTTTGCTAAGTTGTTGTAAATTTTGCATCTTTATGTGTTTTGATTTTTTTGTGTTGTATTGGGTTTTCTGGGTTCTTGTTTAATCATAATTTCAGGCATTCGGTAATCACCAATTGGATCGGTAATCACCAATCATAAACCAAAATCAATTGAAAATGGTAGAACTTTTGCATTCAGGAATGTTTATCTTCGCTGTCTTAATTAGAGATACTGTTGTTAACTGTTAATTATTATGCATATATGTTGTATTGGGTTTTCTGGGTTCTTGTTTAATCATAATTTCAGGCATTTGGTAATAACCTATCGTATACACTTATACTTTTATTTTATGATTCATGAATAAACTTATTTTCAATCTAACATTTCTATTATTATTATTTTTTTGAGAATTTGGTGGAAAGTTACATCTAGCATCGGATGATAATTAGTTTAAAACCGTATTTCTTGAAGTTTTTTATGTTAATGTTGCTTGTTGGTTATTTTGAAGCCCTTTGAAGGCAATATTCTGTAATTTAAATTATAACTTGTTCACTTGTGTAATTTTAATTATTTCAAATCATGCTAAATTAAACAAAACAAAAGAATAGTATTAGAAAGGTAAAAAAAACTAAATAAACTCTATATTAACATTAACAATTTAATACATTAATATTTGTATTAGTGGCAAAACAATTAAAAATATTTTGGGATCTAACAAATTCAGTTTTCTCAATTTTTTAATCATAAAAACCAAACCAAACTGAGAACAATCGGTTTTAATTAGGTTCGGTTCGGTTATTTTTTTTTTAAATTATAATTTTTGATTTGATTTTTTTTTTTTATAAAAAAACCTAATCGAACCAAAAAAGCTCACCCAACTTAAACCCACTTCAGCTCTGCTCAGAAAAACCTAAACAAAGGACGGACTGTATAAAACCTAATCGAACCAAAAAAGCTCACCCCTACTTAAACCCACTTCAGCTCTGCTCAGAAAAACCTAAACAAAGGACGGACTGTAGCCGGAGAGAGAGAGAGAGAGCTAAATAGGGAGTTGGAGAAGATGAATATCGAAGAGGTACAGTCCACTGCCAAGAAACAGAGAATAGCTACGCACACTCACATCAGAGGCCTTGGTCTTGAGGTATGTCAACACCCTCCCTCCCTCCCTCTGTTAGGGTTTAGGGTTTTTTATGACCTTTCCCCCCTTCTTTTAGGTGAAAATGGGTCATTGCTAAGTTAGATTTGTGCAAAATATTTTCAAGAATCGTGTTTTTCTATGGCCGAGTGTGACTGATTTTTTTGTGATGTTCCTTTGCAGCCTAGTGGAAGAGCCATTGATATGGCTGCTGGCTTTGTGGGCCAGAAAGAGGCTAGAGAAGCAGCTGGGCTTGTAGTTGATATGATAAAGCAGAAGAAGATGGCTGGCCGTGCTCTCCTCTTAGCTGGGCCTCCTGGAACTGGAAAGACAGCTTTGGCTCTTGGAGTTTCCCAGGAACTTGGAACCAAGGTAAAACTTACAATTTTGAGTTCTTTGATTTTTCGAGTTGTCCGGCCAATGCCTTATGTATAATTTTTTAACAGTGTTGTTGAACGTGGTCTGGATTTTAAATCGATGGCTGTCTTTGAAGTTCGTGTGATACAGATTTTACCTGTTATTTGTAGGTTCCATTTTGCCCAATGGTTGGATCAGAAGTATACTCATCAGAAGTTAAGAAAACTGAGGTATTGATGGAAAATTTTCGAAGGGCTATTGGTCTACGTATCAAGGAAAATAAAGAGGTCTACGAGGGAGAGGCAAGTTGTATTCATAATATTTTTTTGTCCCTCATAATATTTTGACCGTCTTCCAACTGATCCTTGATACTGATGTTTTGATAGTGATGTTTCAGGTGACTGAACTCTCCCCAGAAGAAACTGAAAGTTTAACAGGTGGCTACGGTAAAAGCATTGGTGGTGTAATTATTGGGCTAAAAACCATCAAAGGAACAAAGCAACTACGATTGGAAGCCAGTATTTATGATGCCTTGATCAAGGAGAAGGTAATCTCGTTAATTCTTTGTTTAAAAAATTCTTACTAACGTGCCTGTATACTTTCAACTTACGTGTTTTAGAACTATTTGGGAGCTGGTGCTGAAACAGAAGTCATTACTGATTCTTATTCTATAATATAAAGGGACTTGTACATGTTGATTACTTGTTTATTCTCCTGGGTTCTTGCCTGCTAAGTTTTTTAAATTCTTACTGCTTGTAGCTTTAACCTGATATTTTGTGATGTTGAAATTGTAACATGTATAATATGATTTGCAGGTAGCTGTGGGAGATGTTATATACATCGAAGCAAATAGTGGAGCGGTCAAAAGAGTGGGTAGAAGTGATGCTTTTGCTACAGAATTCGACCTTGAAGCAGAGGAGTATGTCCCGCTTCCTAAGGGAGAAGTTAGCAAAAAGAAGGAGATAGTTCAGGTACTGCTCTATTAGCATCAGCTGTGTTGTAACTTGTATCTCTATTATGACATTTCCAAGCTTGGTATTTTTCTGTTATGGACTAGAAAGCTTATCTTGCACATGTATTTTGCCATTTCTTCTTCTTCTTCTTCTATAATCTATGCATAATTGTGCTGGTAGTTGTTTCAATTCGATTCTTATTAGAATCTTCCAACACAGAGGGTGCTTTGTCTTTTAAACAAGACTCCTTCAGTGACATGTATTCAAAATCATAAGACTTGGGTGGCATGTGTATAACATTGGGAAATGTGTCCCTAAAAGACCCTAGCCAAAACTTTTAGATTTGCATTTTTTTTAATTAGTGCCTTAATGGCTGCAAGTTATCTAATTAAACATATAGTGATTTGATGCTCTTTAATTTTATTGAACTTGTGACTTATGAATCTTTTCCTTTCAGGTTCTAAGCAGTTGCTTTATACTCATAATAGTGTACATTTATTACCTTGATTTTTTGTTTTCTAATTCTCATATTGTCAGGATGTAACTCTGCATGATCTAGACGCTGCCAATGCAAGGCCTCAAGGTGGGCAAGATATATTGTCTTTAATGGGCCAAATGATGAAGCCCAGAAAAACAGAGATCACAGATAAACTACGACAGGAAATAAACAAGGTACTGCTGCTTCTGAGTCCATGGTAGTAAGTTACACATTGTTTCGGGAGATGAAGGTCTGAGTTGATTATTTGAAAAAAAGTAAATAAATTAGTAGAATCTATGTATTCACCTCTTTTATTCGCAAACTATCCTCAATCTGCAAATATTTGCAAATAGATCACAAAGTCTTGAACACAGTCTGTTTATGTTTCTTCTGTTTTTCAATACCAAACAAAAATAATGCTCTATTTTTGATTTGCCATAACCTCATCAATATCATAACGGGTAGCATGCTTTACTTTCTTCCTGATTATTGAAGCTGCTAAAATCTTAACAGTATAGATTATCCTGATTGTGACTAGAACAAATTTGTTGATGACAGGTTGTTAATGGATTTATCGATAAGGGTACTGCGGAGCTTGTCCCTGGAGTTCTATTCATTGACGAGGTTTGCTTTTCCTTTAGACCATTTCTGCAACTTATTCATGCACATATTTCTTTTCTTCTGAAATCAAAATTCACAGGTACATATGCTGGACATGGAGTGCTTTTCGTACTTGAATCGTGCTTTGGAGAGCTCTTTGTCACCCATAGTGATCTTTGCTACAAATAGAGGAATATGTAATGTCAGGTATAAAGGATGTTTTATGTGCAAAACAAGGCTGTTTTTATCCTCATGTTGGAAATTTTGGTGGCAAGATGTATTCACTTTTGATATCATGGTGAATTTGGTTGATAGATGATACATTCAATCTGTAAATTGTCTTAGAAATTGATTGCCAAATGAATTTTGTGAAAGGGATATATACCATGCTTCAAAGTATTGCTGCTGCTGCTGCTGCTGAAATAAGGTTATGCCTGTGCCAAAAATGGTCCTTTATTTATGTCATTTAATGTAGCCTCTTAAGTCTAATCTAAAAAGACCTGAAAAAAGATAAGGTTGAAACAGAAGTTCTTGTCTGCTTTTAGGGTGTAAAGCTTTCACATTACACCATTGTTTTATAAATTAAGAGCAACAAAACAATATTACTTTTTTTCACAATGACCAATTATCAAGGATGCGATCATTATAAGTAAATGGAAAACATTTTAAAAGGGTAAACCATCTTTTCTATTGAAAGTTAAATGTTTGAAATAATTTTTTTTTCTTAATATTTATTTCCTCTTTCTTGGTTATATTCCTTACTATGGTCAATGGCTATTGTTGTGAGCAGTAGGCAACTAAATGCCATTTATTGTATACTGAACAATGAGTTCTAACCCTCTTCCACCATTCCTTGCTTTGAACAAACTTGATGCTCTTTCCAAATCCTTCCTATGATAATTTTCAAAACATTAAATCACTTATTTATCATGTTTGAATTTATAAAATATAGAATAATGTCTGGCCTTTTATCTGTCTCTCATTTAGGTAAGATATGTTTTCCCTATACTATATTGGGGTTATGGAATTTTGTGACATTGTAGGATCTTGGATTGCAAGTGTCAAAATCTGTGAAAGGTTTTGATAGCTTTATTTTATATGCTTTGAACGACTGTAATGTATTATAATTATGCTATATGTTCCCTCTGCTTGAATTGGCCACTAGCTTGTGCAAATCTTCCACTTAGTAACATGCTCTTGTATCCTAATTCCTGACATGGACAAGTTGCCGTGCAGAGGGACAGATATGAATAGTCCTCATGGCATCCCTGTGGACTTGTTGGATAGGTTGGTGATTATCCGAACACAAACTTATGGTCCTGCCGAGATGATACAGGTGAGGCCAAGTTTTGTGTGATTTTATTGTCAATAGACCTTTTCTTGTAATTGTCAGGCACCAATCTAATGCCTGGTTATGGATCCTGTTGTTTGGTCAGATTTTAGCAATTCGTGCACAGGTCGAGGAACTGCACATAGATGAAGAGAGTCTTGCTGAACTTGGAGAGATTGGACAACGCACATCCCTGAGGTCTTGATAAAATTCATAAATATATGTGAGGTGCGGATAAGAACTATGTACTTCTCAAGCATGCTTTAACTAGAACTTTTTGTCCCCTCAGGCATGCGGTTCAGCTATTATCACCAGCTAGCATTGTGGCCAAACTGAATGGTCGAGAAGAGATATGCAAGGTAATGATTGTATCAACCTGTCAGCACCTGTTTGTGAATGAATGCACTTTAAGAACGTTGTTCACTATCAAATGCACGATTTTTTTTTCTTTTTGGCCGGTTCAACATACAGGCGGATCTCGAGGAAGTGTGTACATTGTATCTGGATGCCAAGTCATCGGCCAAGCTGCTTCAGGATCAGCAGGAGAAGTACATTTCATGATTTTTCTTCCTTTTCAGAACTTTGTATCTGAAGTAGCAATTTTTTGCTCGCGATCAATGTCATAGTTTATGCTGGATGTGATTAGGGTTATATTTTATGCTGGATGTGATAAGGGTTTTCCCTTCCAATGAAAGCGCACCGGTTTCAATCTGTGGTTTGGTGAAGCAGTTGTAATGGCAAATGAGTTAAATTCTAGCAGTTCCACAGGTGGATTAACATGAACTTTCCAATGCAATGATATGTTTGCGCTTTGCCTTCTATTATTGTGCATCTGTGTAGCCATTGTTGTTATTATGGAAGTGTTTAAACTGGCCTTGACATGAGTTGACCAAGTCAATGTACATCTGATTTAAAGCATTTTTGTTTGTGTTTTAAAAGCATTTTTTGAAAATGATATAATTTCTATTTTGTAGAGCTCATATTCTCATCACATTTGCTTCTTATTTCCATTCATTTAGGTACAAAGTATTTGGTTCATGATGTTTCAGGGCCAGCATTGTTTTTTCGGATTCGTTGACCTGGTTACTCTAGTATGTCATTGTCATGCATCTATAACTCATAAATCTGTGCGAAGAAGCAAATCAGATACTCGTGTGCGCATGTGATAGGCTCGTAAAAAAACCAGGATCATTGAATTATATCTCGAGTTATCATTTTAGGTTAATTATTTTTTATTTAAATAATTATTTTTAATTATTATTATTATTATTATTATTATTATTATTATTATTATTATTTCGTGGTAGTGTTGGCATAAGTCTTATTAAATCAATTGATTTGTTTAATTTTTTAGGTTAAAGTAAAACATGTACCAGGTTAGCTCTATGCTTGGGTTTGTTTATTACGGGGTATTTTAGATTGTGATAGTAATTGTTTTTTATTTGTAAATTTATTGGAATTATTTTTTTTAATATTAACACATTAATACTTTTTTTTTAAAAATTTTTTTAATAAAAAAATAAAATTTGATGAAGAACATATTTAACCTCATTATCAAACATTTAAGCTACCGTATTGGATTAAGCTCTTATATATATGGAGATCGATGAATATTTTGATATCATTGAAAGAAAAAAATAAATAAATTTAACACTACCTTTTAGAATCTAAAATAAGAGCAACATGATTTTTTCATATAATTTAATAAAAATATTAGAATCTATTATAAAAAGTAAAAAGTAAGGTGAAATATAGAAAATAATAATTGATTTTCCTTAAATAAAATCAAATTAAGAATAATAAAAACTTAAACAAAACTCTATTGTGACAATATTTTCCAAAGAAAAAACTTCTAAAGTTTTTCAAAATCAATTAATTGCACTCATCAAGAATTCACTTCAATTTAACGACACGTCACCTACACATTTACCGCCTCCTCCCCTCTTTAACCTAACCACAGCTTCTTTCCCCACCCTCCAGAAGCCGAAGCAGCGTCCATCGCTTTCGCTGCATAAGCAGACCATGGCTAGCTTGAGCAGACAACAAGTGTTGAAGGAGAAGCAGACTCGCGACGCAAACACCATTACTTCTCTATCACTCACTCACCGCGCTCTTTCCGACGTACGACGTCGTTTTTCTCGTCCTCGTTCATTTTTCCCCTATGTTTTCTTCTCTGACGGAGATTACGATTTTTGTAGATTTCATGCTTGGGCGAATTCCAAAACCTGGAAAGGCTTGACCTTACCTTCAATAATCTCACTTCTCTCCAGGTATGGATGTTGAGAATTTCAAAAATAGCCCCCCAACTAGTCAGGTCTTACCTATTAAGTCCTCGCGCTTATTTTTTGTTTCATTTGTTGTGTATGTGATGGATGTTATTGAAAAAATGCGGAAAATTAGGGACTGAGTTCGTGTGTGAAGTTGAAGTGGTTATCGGTTGTGCAAAACAAATTGGAAAGCTTGAAAGGAATTGAATCACTCTCTAACCTTTTTGTAAGTTTTTTTTTCTAATTTTTTATCAATTAATTTATCAATTATTGGATTTTTAATTAATATTATGAAAATGTGAACCAGGTGTTAAATGCAGGAAAAAATAAGATTAAATCAATTGATGAAGTTCGGTCTCTGGTTAGCTTGCGTGCTTTGATTTTGAATGGTGAGGTTGAAAATATTGAAAATCTTCTTGTTTAACGGTGGGTAGAAATGTAATTTTTTGGGTTTTTGTTTATTTTGCAGACAATGAGATTGTTTCGATTTGCAAGCTTGATCAAATGAAGGAGTTAAACACTCTTGGTAAGGAATTGTTAGTCCCCATGTTTTTCACTGCATTAGGGTTTTGATGTGTTTAAATGAGAGAAAAAAAACCCTGAAAATGAGATATCCTTGAGGAACGGAAAATGCAGGGCTGTTATCATGATTCGAGGATTAACAAGTGATTGGTATGCCTTCAAAGTTTGTATAATGGGCACTAATTTTTGTTGGAGTCTTACGCTAGTTTAGTGGTCACAATCATTTTAAGGATTAATGAGGGATTACCATTTGATTTAGTGATCTAAGAGAGGAAGCATGTGAAGTCTTAAAGAAAATTCCTTGTACAGCATAAGTATGTGGCCAATAAATAAAAAAGAAGCAATTGTCATTTAGAATGTGGTCCCATGAACTTCCTTCTTAATCTGGTACATGTTTTGTGCAAATGTACTGTTAAGGTTGCCTTGAAGAGAGGATATCAAAGAAGGCCCCAGCAAGAAACTGAGTCCTGTTTGAGTGGTATCCCATTACAACAAAATAGATGTCATGTAATTACCATGTGAGGACATTGAATTTGTCTTTGGCCTTCTCAACTTAAAACAGTCTCATTGATACTGCTGTACTCTTTTCTCCCCTATGTTTTAGGGTTAAAATGTTATGAGATTTCTGTTTCAATAAAAATACTGAGATGAATTACGATTGTGTACAAATATTGTAACAGCGTAGCTAAATTCTTTAGTATCCTTTATCATGCACAAGGATATGTAAAAAAAAGAAAAAGAAAAGCCTGCTGTCTTGAAGCTTACCACAGACATCTACTGTGTGCTTCAATATTTTCATCTGTTTTTCTCTTTATTCCAGAAAATGAAGATTTTCCTTTTTTTTAATGAGTGATCCAGGCTTTGATAAATGAACATATATCTTTTTGCAACATTTAAGCCTTTGACCTATTCTTTTATGTAGTGTAAATATATAAATTGTCATATGGAGCATTTCCAGGTCCATGAGATGCAGTACTCTGGGATTGAGAAAGCTCTAAATTTATCCTATGAGGTGTACTTTAGGACTGAAAAAAGCTCTAGGTTTTCCAAGTATAGTAGTACTTCTTTTGGGGTTTTTTTTTTCCGTTTTAATTTAACCCATTTTACTGTTAAGAGTGTAAGATGCTTATAGAACTCTTTGCTGTCTTAAGTATTGGATTTCTAATCAAACCCTCCAACCAAAGTACCCATCCATGTTTTGATTGATATGATCTGTAGTTTGTGTATGACATGTGAATATTTTATCGGACAAATCACCAGAAAAAATGAATCTTAGCTGATTAAAGTTTTTATCATATAGCCGTCAGAACTGAGTGTTGTTCTTTGACCTTATCCTGTAGTTTTGTCTAGAAATCCAATCCGTGAAATTGGTGACTCTCTGGTCAAGGTGAAATCTATGACAAAGGTAAGTATTTCCTTGGACATTCATCATGTCTTTTGTGCAACTTTGGTTAACTGCTGCCATGCGTCTTAAATAGATTCTTGTTTGCAGCTTTCACTCTCAAATTGCCAAATTCAGACCATTGATTCATCACTTAAATCCTGCATTGAGCTGAAAGAGCTCCGACTTGCTCGTAACAATATCAAGGCATGTGCTCTGTGTTTCCATATTTCTTTCTTTCCTGTGACACTGAGGGCAATTTTTATCATTTTTCGTATGAAGTTTGATCATTCCTGTTGAATTGCTAATTATTGTCTGGATGGTTTAGACCCTTCCAGCTGAATTGGCGAATAATAAGAAGCTCCAGAATTTGGACCTGGGGAATAATGTGATCACAAGATGGTCAGATGTAAAGGTGATGGATATAGGAAGGTTTTGCTTCTATATCTGGCTCCAAATGTCTTAAGAATTTTGACCAAATAATTGCAAAAATATAAAATTTCAGGTGCTGAGCTCTTTAGTTGATCTGAAAAGCCTTAATCTACTGGGAAACCCTGTTGCTGAGAATGCCAAAATAACCAAGAAGGTGATCTACTTTTCCATTTTTGACATCTTTACTGCTTTGCCCTGCCCTGCTCTTCTATGCTCACGTGATTATGCTTATTGCTGCAGGTCATGAAATATTTGCCAAACTTGCACATATTCAATGCTAGCCCTGTAGATAATAGTGCCAAGAACAAAAGCAGTGGTAGAGCTGATGACTCTTCACTTATCCCTACCAATGAGCTGGGCTATCATTCAGAGAAGAAAAAAGATCATGCAAGGGATGTGAATTCCTCCAAACATGCGATGGATCAAAGAAGTGGTCACCTCGAGAATTTTAGTGATGATGTGGAGAAGGATTTGAGGCATAAAAGGAAGAAAACAAGAGGTGAAGTCTCAAAGATCGAAGAAGCTTCAACTGATGAAAAGGATGATGCTGTGATTGAAAAGAAATTAAAGAGGAAAAAATCAAATGAGAAGCTATTGAAAAACGATGATGTTACGATCCACAATGACGATAGAACTGAAGTCGAAAAGAAACTGAAGAGTAAAAGGTCAAGGAAAGAACTAAGTGAACTCGATATTATCGATAGCGGGCAAGTATCATTTGCAGACCTTTTCTCAGTCGACACCATGGAAAATCCGAAACATAATACTGAGAGTAAAACAGCAGACAAAAATGGTATAAATGCTCCGAGTGGCTTGCTTACTGTCTCTGCAAAGAAGAAGAAAACTACAAACCAGGGATTGGTTTCTACAGTGCCATTGTCCCCTGCAGTCGAAGTTGGAATGGGTGGACCATCAACATGGGCTGATGATTAGGTATTGAGAATGCTTTAGCAACTCCACTCTTCTGACATTATTATGATATGATATAGCGGCGCAACTCCACTCTTTTGGTGAAGAATGGTTTTTCACACCATCATAAACTTTTGAAATTGGTCAGCCAAATCACGAGATACGATTGGATTTTGGACAGCTTGACTCAGTCTCTCTCTACTGGTTTTGACCTGCTCAGCTCCACACGATCAACTTCCGACACTGAAAGCTCCTCCTGCAGAAACCTGGAATTTTTTTTATATATGATAAAGCATTGCATGCTAGATCAAAATGTGGTTGAGAAGGATGCTCTAGGACCTGGTGAACTATTATCAATGTATTTTCAAGCATTTGACTTTTGATCTTTTGACCTTTCAGTTTTGGCTGCGGCGGCTGCTGCTGCTGCTGCTGCTTGTGTTATCTCAGAATGTTTCTCGATTTAATGTCATGTCAAAAGGCTGCGACTATTGATACGGATTGCATCTTCCCTGGAAGCCAACTTGCTATATATATATATATATATAGATGGGAAGTTCACAGAAGGAGAGGGGCAATGGATTGCCGCTTGAACCAGAAGTATGACTGAGCTGTCGGCCTAGTTCACTGGATGCTTCGGCTCAGTTCATTGGATACTCTAGGGTTGAGTTGATCAAGTCTTGACTCAGTAAATTCAGTATTCAAGGCTTGAGGGGGTCAGGGATTGGAAAATGGATTTGTATATGGTTGTCATTATCATAAATCACCCGCGGGGACGTGGAAATAACAACAGTTGTGATGGTAGGATATGATCCAGTCAAAGAAATCTTGTTCTTCACGCTCGGGTGCTCGTAAATATATTGTTATATCTTTGTTTTATTCGCTGGTCAAAAAGCCCTGGTAGTGGTAAGTTAATATCAATATATAAAATATTTGTTTATCATTTCGTTTTATTATTAATATTATTAAATTCAACTCGGATTGACAAGTTAATTTTATAATTTATTAATCTAGAATGCGATTTATAATTTTATATTGAATAAACCATGTAAGAGTTATCCTGATAAAATTTTATTAATTAGGTCAAAACTCATTTTAATTTATAAAAAAATCATATTTTTTTTTTTTACAAAATACAATAAAACCATTTTAAATTTGAGTAAAATCAGATCAATCCGTCATCTCTGACCCGGGCCTCGAATGGGCGGCTTGAATTTTTTCGGATCTATCCACAAAAGTTATATAAAGCATCCCATAACCGACCGGCGCCTCTATTATGGACTCACTCTACTTCCCATGCCTATCTCGCACATATATATCATATACAATATTTGGATCATATTTTATACTCTAAAATTATTATAAAATATCATATTTAAAACAAAATATCATACCATATCAAAATAAATGAAAGAACGAACCCATTTTTTTTATTTTTAAAATAACTCAGTTTTATTCAAACGCTGTAAGATCTACCACCGTATCTCTTCTTTTTTGGATTCGAGAAAATCCTACTCCTTGGAAAACGCACTTTATGAGCCCAGGTGAGAGAATAAAATCCCGGCTGTTCCATACTCTTAAAAGATATGCACATTCTGATTCGAACTCGAGACCTGCTGTGTAGATTTCAAGTTCTTTATCATTACGTCACGCCCCTTGAGGACTCTACCACCGTACCATCTAGTAGGAATAAGCTTCTAATTTACTGCATCCATCACTTCTACATTTATTAAAATTTATTGCTATTAACAATATCTCGTTTTTAATTGCATATTTGGGATCCAAGACCAATAAATTAAATTTGATGTGAACTATAGCCTAAATTAGGCCGAAACGGGCCCGACTTGCAATTAAATTCACGGGTCAAATCAATTCGACCGCACTCTTTTCACATCATTGGTTCTTATCTAGCAAAACGCAAATTTATTTAATTATCTATTTTAATTATTTTTATAGTTAAGCACATCCAAATTAACATCAGTTTTGAAGATGGGAACTGATTATTTTTAATAATATATTTTTAACAAATAATTATAAACAAATTGAGCCTCTTTTAATTGGATTGCAAGTTGACGAGGGTTGACTACGTTATCAAATTCACTTTCAACACGAAACTTGAGCCGACCGAGTTGATCGAATCGGGTTTTATAAGAAAAATGATTTGGAGGAAAAAAATAATCAAAATTCTTTGAATTTAATCTAATTAAACCGACACTAATAAATGAGTTGTTAAAGTGAATCATCAAACGTTTTGAGATATCTCCATCTTCCAATGCTTACGCAAAGTGAAATTTATATAGAGCATTTTAATCACCAAGCAACACAAGTGCATCATCCACCGTTGATTAAAACAATCAAATCAATGCCCATTCTTATAAAAACATTGCAGTCTAGTCCATTACAGATATTCATGGCTGAACATGAATTTGGGGATCAAATCGTGAAGTTTCAATTTCTTAATAACTGATTTGACTTTTAGCTCAAAGATGGGAAACTGATTTGTAGTCAACCCTCCTCTATTATTTTCTCTCCTCTTGTCCAGCGAGGAATGCACGACAAAACTGTATCCATGGGATCCTTGTCTTAATTTAATATTCGATTTTTGATTTTTCTTTTCTTTTAAAAACTAATAATAGTGGAAAAAAGTGGGAGTAGTTTTTTTACTACTTTTTAAATCACGTGAAATACAGAATTCCTTAAATAAATGAAAATCACATGCAATAGTAGGTGTATTGACCTTCAATTTTTTTTTTTTAATTTCATTATGCTGGTATCAAAAATAAAATTTAAAAAATATTTAATATATTTCTAAATAAAATAAAAATGATCTTATCATAGTCTAATTTGATTGAAATTATTTAAACACCATGGGAACTTTATCAGCATGATGATATTAGTTTTGTTTCTTTTTCAGATAAGATAAATCCAATCCTTGTCATCTTACCTATCCAAGAAAAAAAAAACAATTGCTGGTATCTTTCTTAAAAATTAAAAAAAAGAAGTCCTTTTCCTGTAATTTTTCACTTCATTCATTATATTTTAAATCTAATTTTTAAGAACCAAATCTAAAACTTTTCGATTGAGTTTTCAATAAATCATCCATACCAGGAACTAATGTATCTTAAAATAATTCTTTTTCTTGCATCATACTCAAAAATCTGAATTTTTATCATGACTTGGACAGATAATTTATTTTATTATAATATTATAGAAAATCGATATAGAGATTTCACATTAAAATAAATAAATTAGGAAGAACATGAGAACATTCCTTGAAACAATTATAAAATATCAACCTTTGACTATTCAACTCTCTTTCCCCTATAAAATCCCCCACCCCGTTCTTCCCCGACTTTGTCTCCTCAAAGTTTCAAGTTTCAACCTCCACATTTGAAATCACTGAAGGAAAGGTCATCGTAAGCATCAATGGCTGCTCTCTCCACACCATCACCGCAACAACCACCATCAGCCACCACTCTAGGTGGAACCATCTCTGATCTTCAACCTGACATCCTTCAGACTCATATTTTCACTCTCCTAGACGGCCCAACCTTGGCTGCTACAGCCTGTGCATCATCAGAATTATATGCTCTCTCTACAGAAGATAAACTCTGGCGAGATATTTGCACTTCCTCCTGGCCATCCATTAACGATCCAGATGTTAGTAGCATCATCTCCACCTTCTCTTCCGGGAACCGATCATTTTTCTCAGACTCATTCCCTCTCCTCCACCACCACCATCACAGTTCATCGTTTCTGACAACAAGCACTGAATATTTTGTCTCAGCAGTCGATATTTATTACAAAAATGTCCCGATTTTCTCAAAGGTTGCAAGGACTGAGACTTTGACTGATTGGTTCAAGTGCTCTCCCTTGAGGGTTGACTTGCTCGAGCCCAAAGAGTCTGTGCAGACATCGATACAATACCAAACAGGTGAAAAAGACTCGTCAGTGAAGCAGCTTGAAGAAAACATTACGCTAAGTTGGATCTTGATTGATCCAAAAAGAAGAAGGGCTATGAATTTGTCAAGCGGGGGGCCAGTGTCAGCGCAGAGGCACTGGCTAACTGGGGAGGTGGTGGTGAAGTTTGCCACCATCATGGCCGGAGATGGAGGGGAGAAGGAGTTTGTGGAGTGTGGAGTGGTGGTTTGTTGCGGGGAGAAGGAAGGAGGGGCGATGGAGGTGAGAGAGGTAAGTCTGGTAATCGAGGACATGGAAGGGAGGAGCTTGAACGGGAAGGAGAGTTTGGTAATTTTGCAAGAAGCACTGGAGAGAGGGGAGAGGAGGAAAAAGAAAAGTGGGACGGAGGGGAAAGGAAGGTACGAGGATTTTGTAGAGATGAAGAGGGAGAGGAAAGAAAGGAAGCAGAGGCTGGAAAAGGTTCTGGACATGGTCTGCATCGTTACAGGGATCGCCATTTTCGTGTCTTCTTGGACCTTCATTTTGTTCAGGTAACAAGAAAGAGGAGTGTGCGTGGGGAAGAAGAAGGAGAAGAGTAAAAAGCTGATACGTAATGACTGTAATTAGGGTTTATAGCACAGAATATTACAGGGATGTGAAAGGGAATGGTGGCTATTTAGCAGAATTTATTCATTCATTAATTGTATTTGAAAGATAAAGCAATGGAATAAAGGCATATCTGCTGATTTATATATATATATATATATATATATATATATATTTATCCACTGGATTAATTCAGACTCACTTCAAATCAATGGAGTTGTAAATTACAATTGCAAATCCACTATATATTTGTTAATCCAAAATAGCCCACTTGAAAATAGCAAAAACAATAATCTTTGACTTTTTAGTTGTTTAGTATTATTTTTAACCAAATATCTGTAATTCTTTTTGTCGGATCCGATTAAATTTTATTTTCTAGAAACTGTATCTGTGAGCTTAGTTGAGCATGTAAAATAGTGCTTGTTCTAAATTCTTACAAAGAGTGCACATCCTGACTCGAACTCGAAACCTGCTATACAAATTACAAGTCCTCTACTATTTTTTTATTTTTTAAAAATCAATTTTAATATCAGAACATCAAACTTGATTAAAAATAATTTGTTTTTGTTTCTAAAACACATGCCAAACAATTATGTTGATTAGACCAACAGAAACCTAAAACCTGGGCCATATATTCTACGTAGCACTCTGCTCAACAATGTATTGCCCAGTCTCAATCTGTGCAAAATCGATATAGAGCAGCCCATCTTCACCAATTCCACAAGTTTAGAGCTTGTGGATAGCATTTTCTTCAGCATCCATTATCAAGATCAAGCCACCACAGACCCCACTTTATCCACGCAACTCCTACGTGGCATGATCCCATTGATCCCCAGCACTTCCATGCAATCTTTCTCTTCCACAAAAAAATCTCCACCTCACACAAAACACAACCCCCCGACCCCTTCGATCACCACCACCATTGTTCATTTCTGGTATAGACAATCCTTCCACAGCAGTTTAACCGCCGAGAGAATATGGCAGCCACATTTGCTAGCTCGTCAGCCGTTGTAGGGTTAGGCAGCGGCTCGCTTCCATCCCCTTCTCGCATTTCTTCTCCCAGGAAAATCTGTCTCAGCTCAGGTGCTTGCTAAATGAAAGTGCACGCAGTAATTTACTTCTAATCCCTATTTAATTCTATATTTTAGCTTATATTATGGTTGAATTTCAGGGTTTGTGAAATCTCCGGTGACAGCTAGAAACCCTCTGAGGCTAGCCGGAGCTGATGGAGGAAAGTTCATGTGGTAATTAGAAGTGCTGAAAGTATTTAACCTGGGAGATGATCATGCAATTATTTTTGTAATGATGAATTAATTTGTTCTTCTCTGATGATAGTTTTAAGACGGATTGGCTGCGCAAAGACCTGAATGTGATAGGGTTCGGATTGATAGGGTGGTTAGCACCGTCAAGCATTCCGGCGATTGACGGCAAGAGCCTGACCGGACTCTTCTTTGAGAGCATCGGGACTGAGCTTGCTCACTTCCCCACCCCTCCTCCTCTCACTTCTCAGTTCTGGTAGGCCCACCATGATCCATCTAGCCTCGTAATTAAGATTTATTTTTTCTTAATTAATTTTATAAGCATAGATTTTAATTATTAATGAGGACTTATTATAAGAAAGACCATCTCATCTGCTCAACTCAGTGATTTTGTCTACTCGAAACAAAACCATAGGTGAACTCTCCACCTTGTGACTTGGAACTCAGACCAGATATATGCCTCTCTGATTGGTTCTTATCTCTATGATTAATGGCATATATATATATATACATATATGCTCTAAAATTAAAAAAAAAAAAAAAAAAAAGTTAAAAGAAAAAGGTCCCACCGAGATTTGAACTCGGGTTACTGGATTCAGAGTCCAATGTCCTGACCACTAGACCATGGGACCGTTGTTGCTACGGTCATCGAAAAACTATATTATATTTTATATAAATTTTTGTGTGGTTAATAAGCAGATAGAGTTTCCATGCAATGATTCAGGATTTGAATTCTATTTATATATATATATGTTCTACTTACAAGATATGGTTTACAGGTTTGATGTAGGAAAGCCTGTGTAAGAGATGTATTAAATTTATTTTGAAATTTGATTAATCAATTTTGTCCCCTAAAAATGCGATGCGAAGGGTTAAATATTTGATTCTCGCAGGTTATGGTTGGTGACCTGGCACCTAGGGCTATTCATTTGCCTTACATTTGGGCAAATTGGCTTCAAGGGAAGGACCGAGGACTACTTCCAGAAGTAACCATCACCCTGCTTTTATTTAATGTCTATGTAAACCTGGATTGGCCTTGGCCGATTTGAATTAGAAAAAAAATAAAATAAAAAACTTTGGCTGCTAGACTTATTTTTTAAGATTTGTTTTACAGAATAATATCATTTTAATCTATCTATTAATTTAAAATTTTTAATTTAATTTGAATCGATTTGAGACAAGGATGCTATGTACATGGTCGGTGACCACTGTAGAGATAAAAGAAAATAATTGGCCATGTCGAAGTTATTAAACATCATTTTATTTAATTAATTTCAACAAAAAAACGTGGCATGTGCCGGTCCGTGGATTTATAGCATGATCACGTGCGATGATACTCTTAATAATATCTGAATATTTGAAAAATATATTAATTAAATTTGAAAAATATATTAATTAAATCGAGAAGGCAAAAGGGAAAGATCTTCCTCCTAAATTAATGAGAGAAAACATGTGAGCTAGCTTGTAAGAAAACCCTAATTTGCATTTGCAGCCCACACGTTGCTGCAGGCAAGTATCCACCGCAAATAATAACAAATTTTGGGGACTAAAATGGATAACTAAACTGCCGTAATTATTTCTGTTTTTGCCATAAAAAAAAAGTTAGTGTCAATTTAATACCATTGGCAGTGGCAGTCAAGTAGGACGTCTACCCTAGCAAAGGGACAGATGGTGTGGTGACCCTCGATCCAACAGCTTCTGGGTGCCCTTGTCCCCAAACCTTGAGAGCCGTTAGAGGGCCCCCCAAGTTCCTGCCCCTATAGGACGAGACTGCCCTCGCAGAGATTTATCCCTATCTGCTCGAATCGAATGAATTATTTTTTTTTGTTTCTAAAAAAGAGATGCATACAACTAAATATATTCAATCTATTTGAACATAAAAGTAACATATTTAAATTTAATTAGTAAAATTTCTTATATATTAATAGTTGTTTTATATGTGCCTAGAATAATTTGTGTAATTTCTTCAAAATTAATGTGAGTAATTGTATTACATATATATTTTTAAATAAAAACAAATAATACTACAGCGTATCATAAATATAGATGGAGGCTGACGCTGTACACCTCTTATCTCCACCCCTTGTCCACACACACAAGTTTTTTTTTTATAATATAAATATCAAATTAATATTATTTTGATAAAGAAATAAAAAAAAATGAATGAGATTAGATTCAAGTTTATAAGATTAAATCTTTAACTATATGATTTTTTTAAACTCGGGATCAGTCAATTCATGGCCTAAAATTTCACTGTAAACAGATTTCTTACTACCGAATCCAACCTCTGATCTCTTTGTTTATTATTTTATTAACGTGGTTGTTCGGATCAATTTGTATATATTTTAATTAATTTTACAGGTCTTAAATTTAACAATTATATAAACTTTTTATATTAACAATACCATATGTTAAACTTAAAATCACAATAAAAACAAATCTTTTAATTTGAAACTTTAATATTGTACCGGATACTTTGTATAATAAGATCTTGATTGATCGTGTAGATGTACTGACATTGATTTAACGGTCTCTAAATTTATTATTCTTTTTTTCCTCCCTATTTACCATTTTTTTTTTAAAAAAAAAAACGAATTTCTGTCCACACAACTTGACATGCTAGGGCAATGTTTTGGGATTCAAAGACAAGGCTGTATCCTATCATGTGTTTGCCCACTGTCACGTACAAAATGTCAAAGCGATAAACGAATTTTTTTGGGCACGATCGAATATTTTTTGGGCACGATCGCCTTCTGATTTTGCTATCTTTACTCTAATCCCATGCACGGAAGATGCAGCTATCCATAATATATATATATATATATATATATATATATATATATCAAAGTTTTTCCTTTTAATTGTACTTGAAGAGTTAGATCCAGATTATAAACAATTCTTGTGTGAGAAAAATAAATTACGTAGCTAATAACGCAAATTGTAAGAGATTCCACATTCAAATTTTAAGGTTTTATTTATTTATAAATAAATATGGGCTAAACTTAAATAATTTGATCAGAAAAAAAGTATAATAACTGGTGGATTGACTTGATATGGTGAAACATCATTTGACCCCATTATTTATGATTGAATATTACGGGGGGTGTTTTCACTGCATTTAAAAAATGATTTTGAATTTTTTTTTAAAATATATTTTTATTTTAAATTAAAAAAATTGATTTTTTTAGATTATTTTGATGTGTTGATGTCAAAACAATTTTTAAAAAATAAAAAATATTATTTTGATATGTTTCTAAACGAAAAGTATTTTCAAAAACAATCTCAACCACAATCACACTATGGGTGTTTAACACTGCATTTCAAAAACGTTTTTGGAAAAAATAAAATAAATAATTTTTATTTTTTTATTTTAGATTAATTTTTTTAGAGTTTTTAGATCATTTTCATGTGCTGATGTCAAAAATAATTTCCAAAAAATGAAAAAGTATAATTTTGATGTATTTTTGAACGAAAATACTTTAAAAAACTACTGCAACCATACTTTCAAAAAGTCTATCTATGATTAAGGGTGTGTTTGGTGTTGCTTTTGCTTTCGTGGTTGAGGCTTTTAAAAAATAATTTTATGAAAAACACTTTAGCTACGATTCAAAATAATTTTTGAAGTGTTTGGTTAAAACTGTGGTTGAGTTTTAGGTTAATGAAAAACAACTTTAAGTGTTTGGCTACCAAGCTTTTCATATTGTTTTCAACTTGAAATTACTTTAAAGTGTGTGTGTGTGTGTGTGTATTGTTTTTTAAATATTTAATAATTATATTTATGAATATAATTATTAATTCAAGTAAATTAGACACTTATTTTATTCTCCCATCAAATTACTTGTAATTTCATCACGAACTATAAATCCATAGATGAAGGCCTCTGCGATCCCGGAACAAACATATAGTAAAATATCATCTGAAACAAAATTAGGATTGCGAGATAAAAATTATATTGTAATCTCCTTCTAATATATTTTTTTATATTTTAATTATTTTTTAGATTATTTTAATATTAAAAAAATATTTTTTATAAAAAAATATAATAAATAATGAAGTAAAAAGTACTACTACCCCAGCCCCTCTTTGGCAATCGAGATTGAAATAAGCAGGACGTATGAAAAGCAGCTATTAGCTGTTTTTCATGCAACCGAGTTTGACTCATTTTTTAAGATGAGATCCACAATTATTTGTCAACTTTTTAGTCATTACCAAACACCTAAATCATAACTTTTTCTATACTTCCGGGGTAACCACACTTCCAAACACCTTCTAAATCTTATTTGTAAATCCATTTTTTGTGCCTTCAAGAAGTGATCTCATTGCGTATTCACACAATATTTTTTTTTTCTTTTTAATTGAAATTTGAAAATAATGTCCTAAAATTTATCTTTAAAACTCCATTCGATGTAGTCAAACCAATTTAATATGATGGCATTCATTTGATTAGAGTCCTAAATCTACGATTAGACTTGAAGGTATATATTCAAAAAGAAAAAAAAAGAAAAAAAAAAGAAGAAGAAGAACATTCCAATACAAATAACGGGGGGGGGGGGGCAAAATAAATTCGAATGAACCAGTCAAGATCCGGACCGTCCATTTACAGATACACGCCCCTGATTCATTAAAAAAAAACGCTCACGTGTACGCCACCTCGTCTTCTTGTCCTCTTCTTTTATCAACAAGACAAGACAGCAACGCTGACGACACATTTAAGTGTTTTAACTTCTCTGTCTCTGCCTTTTGTTTCCCTCTCAAGATCTATGAATCAAAGCTCACTAAATTTTCCTTCTAGTCTTCCATTTCTTGACAGCTTGTCCACAGCCCCAACTTTCCTTTCTTCCTTTTTACGTTGTTGAATCTTTGATTTGCCACTTTTTCTTTCTTTTTCTGTGTGTTCTTTGAGGAATTCAAGGTAGTTTTAAGTCCGGACTTGCCAAAAAGAGTAAACAAAGAGATGGTGATGGGTCACTCTGATCAACTTTAACCCTTCAAATCTCTAAAATCTTTTTAAGATTTTGAAATCTTGTAGTAGGAGTAGTATAATTCTTGATTTCTGTGCCGCCATTAACCTGGCCAGCAAGATACTTGGCAGCTGTGTATATATTCTGCCTTATAAAGTGACAGAATCTCTCATTGAAGCTGCGAATCCTGCAAATCTTTCAAAATCCCTGGAAAACATTCTTCGATGCTGGTAATTATGCAGTTCCAATCCTGAGAGTACCAAAGCAAGGCTATTTAGTAAGAATTTTAAAACACATTTTGCTGGATTGTTGGGATTATGATATAATCTCATGGAGGCAAAAAACAGAGAGCAGCCGCAGTGTAAGATAAGAAAGAGAGGGAATTCATCGTCTTCATCGTCTTCTTTGGTAAAAAAGAACAGATTCAAGAGAGCTATTCTTGCTGGAAAGAGAGGTGGGTCTGGTACTCCTGTCCCACTCTGGATGACAAGCTCAAAATCCCCAACAATGGCAGCGCCAAACGCTGAATCCACCGGGTGCACACCACCTCAAGATAGAAGCAGAGCCAGAGAAGTCCCAGTTTCCGCGAGAAAGCTAGCCGCCAATCTGTGGGAGATCAATGGAATAGCTTCCCCGAGAGTTAAAAAGTGTTTGGAAGACAAGAAAGAGGTTGGAAGCAGAGTGAAAGTGGCCAGGTTGCCACATCTGTCAGATCCATCTTACACTCCTTTTTCAGAGGTGAAAACATATTTAAACTCCTTCTCATTTTCTGGGAATTCGTGTATCCATGTGAATTTTACTCTCGAGTGAAAAAAACTGAATCTTTTTTTGGGCTATGCCATGCAGAGGATGGAGCGATCTAGAGGCCATTGTCACAGGAGAAGAACATCAGTTGTTACACAGACACTTCAGCTTACTGATTATCACCATGGGGGTCAGGATTCTGTTGGCAATTCCAGTTTGATGGAGGTGCATGAAAACCTTTTTTCTTATTGTCATTTTCAAATAATTTCTCATGTTCTCAAAAGCACATACAAGATGAGGATGGCACAGTATAGATGAGGATGGCACAGTATAGATGAGGATGGCACATATTTTAAAATTGGTACTTGAGAAATGACACTCGAATTGACTCTACACACACCAAATTTAATGCAGCTTTCAGCATTATTCTTCGAAAGAAAACAACAAAGTATTTCCAGCATTGTCATCTCCAGGGAAATAATAATAACAACCATTAAAGACATCAAAATTTTGAATTCTTCTACCTGTTCAATTCTTTGGATTTATTCATCCTAAAAAAAGAGAAAATCTTTGAAGGATTTTGGATTGACAGAATCGCATCTCAAAATCAGGACCAGACATTTTCCACTGTCTCTCCAAAGGGTCCAATTTGCATAGCAATATCGCGTTTTTTTCATGCTTTTCTTTTCTTTGTACTCTCTGAATCATCAATGGATGTTAGGTTTGAGAATTTGTGAGGAAATAAGGATCTGCTAGTTCCATGTCAGTTGTTTTACAGGGAGAATTTATACGAGGGAAATAACCGCTCCAACTTCTCAAAATGCAGATTGAAAGCCACCAGAAAGGCAGATCTCGTACAATTGGAATTAGGACTTGTTTGAAGGATGTTAGTGACGGGCTGAGCACCTCCAAGGAGCTTTTGAAAGTTCTGAATCACGTTTGCGGCCTTGAGGAGAAGCACTCACCAGGTTTATCTCTCGTCTCCGCCCTTCGGATTGAGCTTGACAGAGCCTGCATTTCGGCCAATCAATTGATAAAAGAACAGCGATCCAACCGCAGTGAGATCGAGTACCTTGTTAAGCACTTCGAGGAAGAGAAGGCAGCTTGGAAGAGCAAAGAGCGAGATAGGATTCGCAGTGCCATAGCATGCATCGCAGAAGAGCTTGAAATTGAGAGGAAACTAAGAAGGCAAACAGAGAGATTGAATAAGAAGCTCGGGAAAGAGTTGGCTGATACGAAGGAATCCCTGTCGAAGGCAATGAAAGAGCTAGAGACCGAAAAAAGGGCGAAAGAGATATTGGAGCAGGTTTGTGATGAGTTGGCTAGAGGTATTGGAGAAGAAAGAGCCGAGGTAGAAGAAATGAAAAAAGAATCTGCGATGGTGAGAAATGAAGTGGAGAAAGAAAGGGAGATGCTTCATCTCGCTGATGTTTTGCGTGAAGAAAGAGTCCAGATGAAGCTCTCCGAGGCCAAGTACCATTTCGAGGAGAAAAATGCAGCGGTGGAGAGTTTAAGAAACGAGCTCGAGACCTACTTGAGAGAAAAAGTTGGTGAAAAAGATGGTGATGGCTCTCCAAATTATGACAGGATTAGAGAGCTTGAAGCTTACTTGGAGGAAATCCAATTCGGATCGTGTCAGCAGGCTGAAAGAGAAGAAAATGAAGGGGGCGTGACAGGAAATGGAGAAGTTCATGACGGGGAAGATGATTCAGCGGACAGTGATCTCCATTCCATTGAATTAAACATGGACAATAACAGCAAGAGCTACAAATGGGGTTACGCGTCCGAGGACAATCCGAAGTGGTTTTCAGGAGGTAAAGATTTCAAGGGAAGGAAATCGATCTCTGATAATATCCAATGGGGAAACATTTGTCTGCAAAAAAGAAATCCCAGTGGTGTTGATGGTGCTGGCTGCGATTTGATCAGTGAAAATCAGGCAAGACCAGATATGCCCGACCAGAAAAGGGTTGCCGGGCTTGGTTTCCATTCTCAAGAACAAGGTCATGGAGATGATGAGATCAGGAAATACAAGTCAGTGAAGACTCTCAAAGAACACATATTTTCTGGACCTAAAAGATCACCACTACAAAACTTTGCCAGCCCTACACGGCGGTGGCGGCAATCCTTGCCGTTTCAGGAGTCCGGCGGTGTAGTTTCAGATAGTTCACCTGTGATTCAAGGGAATAATTTGAAGCCCGGGATAGCAGGAACTGGAGGTAATTGTCGAACTTCAACAAGCTCCAGGCATTAAACAGAGATTGCATTTTGTCCTAAAATTTCAAGCCTTCCTGCAAGCAAATTCATTTGAATCAATCAACTTCTAAAAGCGAGAATGTAAATACAAATCATATAGAAGCTAAATGGATCTGAGATCACTTGTCAACCAATACTTCAGTTTTGCAGAATGTGCTCTTATTATTCTGCTTGTGTGGAATACCGTTCACATATCATATTTACATATGAAAAGCAATTGCTCGGAAGATTAGTCCATGCTAATGGAACTCACAAATCATGTTTCAAAAAAATATATATTCTCGGTTGATTTGGATGTTGATGTTGCTTTTTTTTTTTTTCAAAAACAAATATCAAAATAAAAAAGCGAAAATAAAATAAAAAAAACATATATATATTGGGGGTGGGGGGAGCGGCGGCGGCATGGCCAAGCTCTACTGTATGCCTCTACGCTGTTGACCGTCACACCTGGAACCCGTTCAAAGCTTTCTTCTCCGGCATTGGTGGCCGAACCCATAAAACACCACCTAATCAACAACCATCTCCTTCCCTACATCTCTACCAATCGTCTCCCCCTTTCCGAAGCACAAGTAAATCACCCCCTCACTCAGCCCTCTCCTTCAGCTCCAGCAGCCCCTCACTGTCCAAGGCATCCTCTGTTTGTAGCAACCAATTATTTTGTTTAATTAATATCCGAGGTATTAAGAGTTTAATTATAGACTTCAATATTTGAAGTGTAAAACTCGTTAAGGCCGACTCGTTATCACGACACAACACAAACATTTTTTTTAATCCATGAAGAAGTTGTTCCTGATGAAAAAAATCAAGGGAAGAGATTAACTTAGCAGGCAGATGCATTCAGGAAACGAAGCATGGAAGCATTTCCTCATCTGCCATCCCAGACAAATTTTTTATTAAAACGTCGAGACATTTTAATAAATATAATATCATTCGGCTTTCTGAGACGAGATCAGTAAAGGAGTAGATCTGGTGTGGGCTTCAGGGACCAGTAATACATTCATATGATATTCTTGGTTCACGGAACATGTTCGGTAAATTTTCCGATACCAAAGGTCAGTGCTGTTCCGGCTCCCTCCAACGTATTTTTTTTTTCCGACCACCACATGCAAACTGACTCTTTCAAGCTGGAGCCCGCAAGTTCAATCCCGCGAGTCCCAGGTATCAAACAAAAGGGAAATTACTAATGGGAACTTAGCTTCAGCATACATACCTCTGAAAAAAAACTAGCCCCAATCAAAGTCTTGGAGACAGTTTATAGACCATCTACGACTCTTGCGGATAGAAGAATGTGCAAAAAGACACAGACACGTGACCTTTGTGATGATCATGGTGCAAGAACCAGAACCCTATCCATTTATTAGTGAAGAGGGATGCTCTGTTTTCGGTGTTAAGCAGTATTTGCTTGCAAGTGAGAACACGGAGCTATTTATGAGAAGCTTCAGTTTTTGCGGACGCTGACGTGAACGTGACTGCGTTTGTTGGATGGTCCCTCACAGTCAAGCTGAGAACTTCAGGTCTTGAGTAATGTCCAACCACATCAAAGTCGAATTTTGCCCTGGCTATTTCTCCAAGATCTGCTCATGATTTTGGCAATTATCAATATCAGAATTCTTCTCCAAAATAAGAACACAACTAAAGCCATCTACTTTCTAGAAATGCCCTTATTGGTAACCGACCATAAAACATTTACAGGTTGTTACACAACAGGTATAGAAAAATGAAGAACAAGGGAGTATTTCTCTGGCCCATCAGAACATGATTTTTGTCAGTGAGTTCAAGTTTAAGAACTACCTATTTCACAAACAATTTGGATTAGCCAGGTCAGGTAGTGATCGACACTTCAGGCCCTAACAGTTGAAATTTGCATGATTTCCATTTAGCATGCACTCTGTCAATCCCAAATGTTTTCCGCACCTTTCACCGTGCACTTTATACTTTTAAATTTAAAAAAATCACACATTTTAACATCATTACCGACCTTTCTATAGTTAAACAAAAGAAACTAGCATTCCAAGATTGCAGGAATTCAAACAATTTAAGGTGCAGCCATGAACGATCAGTCATGTTCCCATGAAAGGTAATAATATTGAAAGGGAATAAAGTATGTAGATGGATAGAGTAATAACTAGTAAGTGTTGTTTGTAAGCACTTTGGCGCTAACTCAAAACAGAGGATTGCTTCTTCTTTTTTCTTAATGCTTCAGAGTGCTAATGTCTGTTTCCAGTGTCTCCTTAACGTATTCGGAAACCAAACATCATAGCTGCTTAGACTCAATTTCTCTAACATGTTCATTTATATTTGTTCTGTATATTCTCCTTGGAAAATAACAGAAACTATTCTCTTTGGCTAGCATTAGTAAGAATGAAGTTTGATGGCATAGAGAAGTATAAAAGCTAAAGTTGAAAGTGATAATTTACACACCTAGATCTGCAGATATCAGTGCCTCCCCATCATAATTGGGTCCAGCCAGAACAGTTCCCAATGGTGATATAATGACACTGCCTCCCGCACAGACAACAGAATCGGGTGTGAGGTCTTCTTCCGCGCCCAAAAAGACATACTCCGGGGGAGGTGGGTAATCCTTCCTCCTGCAAAACTGGTTGGCAGATAGTACAAAACATCCTCCCTCGAGAGCAATGTGGGTCATCGTTGCTTGCCAAGTATCCCTGGAATCAGCTGTTGGTGCACAATATATTTCAATACCTACAACATAAAAAAGTATCACCAGTTAATGAAAAGGTACAAAAGATGCAGTCAAAATAGAGAATTTTGAACAAAAACCACACAGCAATCTGATTCAGCCAAACAATAGCGAGAAATATATCATATTGATAGTTTGATACTAGTTATAGCCAAGCAATGTAAATAATTTTCCATGAGCTTCAATCACTAAAACGAAATAATATGACTTCATATCACTTAGCGTCTCATTTCTAAACAGAATGAGGATATACAAACTCTACTAGAGCATTCAAATTGACATTGACAATCCTAGACATGAAGATGACATGTTGCTGCAAGCAAACTACTATTGCAACTATGGGAATGAGCAGCCTGATTCTATTAAACTCCAAAACACGATATCAAGCACAGATTTTGGCATAGAAGATGAACTACATGGCTAACTGTTCGATAAAATCTCAACAAACACAAACCCACAAAAAAAGAAGAGAAGTTGGCAGCGATCTATGCATTTAACTCTATCATAGCACAACTCTGAATCAGGTCGCTGATCTTGCAAAGTAAGCAGTGCAAAAAACTCAAAGCTCGGATCAAAATTGGAACATGGCACAGACTAATAAACACAGGAAGAACACACAAACACACACCCATTATGGATCAGCCACTCAAGCACACATCCACACAGACATTCATCTGATGTCCAGCTAAAACTGTCATCCTGAGAGGGCCACCCAAGAGTGAACGGACTAATGCAGGAAAGCCCATGGATGAATTGTAGGACAAGTGGTACAGTTACTCTTAGAGAGAACTATCAGAATAACTTACCTTTACCATACATAGCTGTCCTTAGTAGTGGCATTCTATTTTCCCAACAGATAGCGGCACCGATTTTCCCAATCGGAGTCGCAAAAACCGGAATCGTTGATCCATCTCCAAAACCCCATACTATACGCTCCACCGCCGTCGGCATAATTTTCCTATGCTTCCCCATGTAATGACCTTGAGAATCAAAAAACAACACAGTACAGTAGAGTGTATATCCCTCCCTCTCAATCACACCCATCACCAAATACACCTTGTACTTTCCAGCCATTGCAGCCAAACGGTCAACTTCTGGACCTAAATTTTACATAAAATCAACCCTTAATCAATCAGCTAGCAAACCCCTAATCAATCAACAAAACGAATTCATAAAAGGAAACACTTTAATCTTAGTCTTACATACCAGGAACATCAATAGCTGAAGCATGATACTTTCTGAAATCCTCTCTACCTTTAGCTGTACGACTACCAATGATAGCACCAAAACTTGATCCTCGAGGATAACCACCAATAAATGCTTCAGGAAACACAACCAACTGAGACCCATATCCGGCTGCTTCAGCCAGCAATCTCTCAGCCTTATCTTTACACAAACAAGAATCGGAACTTGGAGCATGAGAACCAACAAAAGAAAGCTTATTTTTTCTTTCGAGACATAAAGAATTGAAGTACCTAGAGTGGCAGGAGTGTCATAGAAGACAGTGGAGGCTTGAACAACAGTGGCACGGACTGTAGTTGCTGAAGAGTCGGAGCACATGTCTACTTCTGCAAATAGTGGGGTTTCTGATGGTGGGGCAGGGACAAGAGCCATGTTGACGGTCTGTGCGGAGTGTGCTGTTTGGTCTGTTACTGTACTTGTTGTCTGAAGGGGTGATGAAACTGGTACAGTTGCTTGCATGACTATTCTATCTCGCTTTTGTTAGGTTTCAGGAGAGTTCTGGATTGATCAAACTTCTTGGCAGGGATGCGAATCACAAGTTTCTTTATCCATTGTTTATTAGATAAAAAAAGATTGCTTATTAAATAAAAAGATAATGTGAAAGTATTTTTGGAAAAAAATGAATTTTTATTTTATTTTATTTTATTATTTTTTCTTTATATTTTTAAATTATTTTGATGTGTTGATATCAAAAATATTTTTTAAAAATAAAATAAATATCATTTTAATATATTTTTGAAAAAAACAAAACTTTAACCATACGTCTAAAAATGAATCAAATTTAATAATATTTATATTCTATTTATTAAATAAAATGTTTATTAAAAAAATCTATCTATTTATATTGCTATTTATCAGGTATTAAATTGTCATTTTTACTTATTCATCTGATTGGCTATATACTTTTTATTTTTGTAAAATTTTATATTATCCATTGATATTTTAAAAACAAAAAATTGGAAAGTTTTGTGACCACAAAAGTTTTGCTCTCCTACGAGAAACAACACAAATTAACAAATGAGTAAATTATAGCTAATGTCCTTTTTTAAAATTTTATAGTATCCATTTAGTGCTTTCTTTTATTTCCTAGCGATAACATTTATAGATAACTAGACAATGCCACCGCGCTTCGCCGCGGGCGGCACGATATTTTTTTTAATGTAAAAAATATTAATTATGTATATTTTTTATTATAATATAAATTTAGCTAAAATAATAAATTTGTGCAGAATTCATGTCAAGTGCAAGTTTTTTATAAAATATATGAATTTAAAATTGATATAAATTTATCTGTTTAGTAGTTTCAAACGAAATAACCAGCATAAATTTATCATCATCATTAAAAAAGCAAGAAAACTCGGATATCTGAATTATTAAGTTCACTGTATTAAGATTAGTTCATTTTATAATTTAATTTAAATCAAATAAAAATAAAATATAAATTGTGAAAATACCTACAATAATCAAATAAAAAAAATAAGTTGTTAATTTTTTATCAACAAAAAGACAAAAACATAGATTGAAAATTCATCCTGATGTTATTGCCATTATCATTGCTATTAAAGCTAAAATTATTGCTAACATTACTTCCAAAACAATTAAAATAATTAAATTTCCATGAAAAAAAAAAGCAAAAGATTTTTTTTATAAAAAAACAATAACTAAAATTATCATTATTATTGGATAAATAATAAAATCATATAATCTAAAGAACAAATACAGAAACAGAAAACAAAAAAAAAATGAATAAAGGGAAAAATAGAGTAATATTACTTTTAAAATGATCACCGATATAAATTAAAATTTCAGGAAAATCTTTAAAAAAAATCAAAAGATTTTTATAAAAAAATAATCACTAAAATTATCATTATTATTGGTTCGGAGATTAGTAAACAAAAAAACGTATAAGGAAAAAAAATAAAAAATAATAATAAATTGGTTTAGAGATTAGTCATGGTGTGTCCACGCTGGCCTGGATACCCCGATTATCAAAAAACAGATTTGGTCCGAGGAGTAGTGGTGGTGCACTTGAGCTGGCCCGGAGATCGTGATTATAAAAAATATATATATAAATGAAAAAAATATATAAGTGAAAAAAAGAGCTTAAGCTGGCTGAGAGACCATGATTACAAAAAAATGTATAAGCGAAAGAAAACAAAAAAAAAGTATAAGCGTGAAAGCACTGTAGCAATCCATATTGTTTTTTAAAAAATTCAGCCCAAGAATTAGTCGTGGTGTGCCTAAGCTGGTCGGAGATCCCGGTTATAAAAAAAATGTATAAGTGAATAAAAAAATTATAAAAAAAAGAAAAAAAATGTACCAGCAGGAAATCATTTTAGAAAAAAATGTGGGTCCGGGGATTGTCGTGGTATGCATAAGTTGGCCTGGACACCCTGGTTATCAAAAAAATTTGGATATGGAGATTAATCGTGGTGCATTTAAGCGAGCTCGGACACCCCGATTATTAAAAAACAAAAAACCAAAAAATATATAAGTAGGAAAAAAAAAATATATATATATATATATAATAAGAAAAAATGAAAAAAATAATAAGTAAAAAAAAAGGCAAAAAAAAGAAGCAAAAACGGAGGAAAAAAACAGAAGAAAAAGAATAATTAGAAGAAAAAAAAGAAAAAAAAAAGAAAAAACGAAAAAAAAAGCAGAAAAAGCAAAAAAAAAAAACTACTGTTGCAATCCACAGTGCACTGGTGCACAGTAGAAAGGCCATGGGTATTATATATATAGTAATATCGCGTAGTCATAAGTATTTAATTAAATTTTATTGAAATTATTGTTACGTGGCCTTATAATATAGACATTATTAGCAATGGATTCCATGTTTTGATCCATATATAGTTAATTAAATACAAAACGTCATTGATCAATTGCAAAATCCCGACTGATATAGGTGTATTTTACCACTAATTTATTAAGATATATCATGTACGTTTCCATTCAAGAAAATCTTATAAATATCTATTTGTCACTATATTTCAAAAATATTTTTGAGAAAAAATGATTTTATTTTATTTTTTATTTTAAATTATTTTTTTTGGTATTTTTAGATCATTTTCATGTGCTGATATCAAAAATATTTTTTTTAAATATTATTTTGATACATTTCTGAACGAAAAATACTTTTAAAAGCAACTTCAACCACACTCTTAAACATGCATATATTGCATGTTCTCATTCAAGAAAATCCTGTAAAAGATTAATGTATTGGGAAGATTAGTTTTTCTTTGTAATATATAAAAAAATGGTTAATTATGTCAATGAACCATCTGACCTAAAAACTTAAGTTGTTAGGTGAGACCCTAAAATATATTTATATTAATTTTTAACACACATCCTCAAGTGAAAACTCTTTGTACTTGAAACTTACATATGTTTACAATATCTTGTGCTTATTTTTTTGTTAATTAGAATGAAAGCGGTAAGATTCGAACTTATGATTGTCGGGTCAATAAGGGTCTGATACCATGTCAAAAAATTATTTCACATAAAAACTAAAGATTTCTATGTAATAAATCAGATCTTAAGATAAAATATAAATGATAATCTGATTTTGAAACCCCCCCCAACAATCAAGTTATGGTTCTGGAACAATTCTCCTTTAAAAAAATGTAATGCCCATCTCTTAGATCAAATTTGCCTGCACTACGTTGCGGGTCGAGTAAACAATTTTTATAACTGTTGAGATTAAAATAGAATATTTATACATGTAAAGTTTGATATAATGAAACAAGGCAACATAACATCAAAGTGATAACTTCTAAAATTATCACCACTATTACAGCTAAAATAATAAAAATTATTAAATTATCCCGAGAAAAAACACAAAAAAAATAACAAAAAAGCAAATAAGAACAAAAACTAAAATTTTTATTATTACTAATATTATTATTGCGTTAATAATGAAAAATACAAAATTAAATCAAAGACTAAAAAAACCCTAAAAACTTTAACAAAAGAGAAAATAAAAAAATAAAACAAATGATAAAACAAAAAAAAAATTATTAGCTGAACAAAAATCATTTGACTTGAAAATTACAAAAATTGCCCGCACTATGCTGTGATAAGAAAATAATTTTTATAAGTATTGGGATTAAAGAAATTAATATGATTTGTTGGTTCAAAATTAAAATATAATATCTATATATGCAACGTTTAATATAATAAAATAGATCAACACACCCTATTATAATAATAGCAACATCGAAGTCTTAACATTGGAAATTATCAGTGCTATTATTGTCAAAATAATAAAAATTATCAAATTATCCCAAGAGAAAAAAACTCAAAAACATTAACAAAAGAGTAAGGAAGAAAAACGACTACAATTATTGTTGTTGTTGTTGTTGTGTTAATAATGAAAAAAAAAACAAAAATAAATGAAAGACTAAAAAAATCCTAATTTTTTTTAACAAAAGATCAAATAAAAAAATAAAATAAAAATAAAAATTATCAGGTGAAAAATATTCAAGAGCAAAGGGAGAGAAAAAATATCAATTTTCAAATGATCATATACACAAAATAAAATTTAAGAGCTATTTCTTTTTTTAAATATCACTTCAACAAATAAGAAAATAATAAAAATTAAAAACCAAAGCTAAGGCACACTTATATATACATGGACAAAAATAGAAACTATCTCAGAAATATAAAAAAAATAGGGATTAAAATAAAAAATTAAAAGTACAAGGGCCGAAATGAAAATCAAATATATTATCAATTTTAATCAAAGGACAAAATTGAAAACATCACAACTTCTGTACCGAATATATTAAAGTATTTAAACCCAATCCAGAAATTAAAAGAAGGAGAACCGAAGTGAAACCTAAATATATAATTAATTTCAATTGAAGGACCCAATTGAACTAAATCAAAACTTAAATAACAGAAATTAGGATCATACATAAAATTAAAAGTACAAAGATAGAAGTGAAAAAAGCATAAACTCAGGGGGCCTCTCGTGTACTTTAGAGTGCAGGAGAGAGAAAACAAAAAAATAATGTTTAACCAGCCACCGTCCCGTCTACGACCACCCGTTGCCACAATGCGCCACACTGGAAGGAAGATCAAATGGAGGCGTATCGTCTAAGATGCCGGGAGCTCATTTTCCACTGCCTAAGTACTCCGCACGTGCCGCCCAAAGAGGGTGTGAGGCGGAAGACCGTCGTTTGCGTGCAGCACACACGCGCCCAATTTTTGGCAGATAATAATAAAATATATGGTCAATTACAGTAGAACCCCTACAGACAATTCTTCAATTTTATCTTATTGGGGGTATAATAATATTTAGCCATTTTACACAAATGAAAAATCCTCGTGGTACCCCTCCTCTAATAGATACGCTTTTTTGTCTTATTGGGGGTAGAATAGTAGTTAGTCATTTTCAAAAATTATGAAATCCTCATGAAGCCCCTCCCAGAAACAATGGTTTTTTTTTTTTTTTAGGGCTAAAAACATTAATTTAATGTGCAAATAATGATAAAAAAAATCATTAAACCGGTACATCAACCGAACCGATCTAAAAATATACTATTACAATTCATAGTGTTTTACCTCACAATTTACAGTGTTTTCATGATCTCTTTTAATTTATTTTATAATAATTTAGGCTATCTGTTTATTTTGTTTTTTCCATTTGTATTTATCTTTATCTTTCTTGCTAATGTTTTTTTTTTATTAATTTCATTTTAATATATTTTTTTATTGAATTGGACCATGTGATTTATTTTTGCTTGATATTTATGAATTTATCACGGTTTAAAATAAACACCTCAATATTCAGTTGTTGCTCGTATTGAAAAGGATTTTTTTTTTCGGTATCAAAATCGGAATATCGCACACATCCTGTAATTTTTATCGTCCTTCATTAAAAAATGCATAAATGAAAACGTGGATCAGAGGGTGTGGGACCCAATACTTTTTAGCTTTATACAGTGCTGTTTGAAATTATGGTGTAGTTTATTTTTAAAAATATTTTTTATTAAAAAATATAATAAAATAATAATTTTTATTTTAAAAAAATTATTTTTGATATTAGCACATTAAAATATCTAAAATAACAAATTTACTTAATTTAATATAAAATATAAAAATTTAATTTTTTTTCAAAAATATTTTCATAGTAATAAATACCCCAGGAAGATGAATAGCCTCAAGAACGTAATTTGTAAATGTTTGGTACGCAAAGTATTCTGTACGCTAAAGAATTTTAATAATTGTACATTCAGGCAAAGGAGATCGAATTTTTTCATAGTAAAATTTATTGTGTGATTAGATATAGATTATTGTGGATTGTACTAGTAAAATTATTATTTTATCCCTCAATGCTCAATGATTTTAGTCTTGGATCCAAGAGTATTTTTGTTTTTTTTTATATTTTTATGCATAGTAAAATAACTATACTACTTTATAATAAGACAAAAATCAAAAATCAAAAATTAGATATCACGATGATTTCTTCTTTTTCAATGTACAATTAAATAATTTTTTACCCTCAAGTAAATCAAAATAAAAAAGCTACATTCGGGGTGTCACGGTAAGTCGGTAATGGCTCGTACTTCCTATTATATGCTTGTTTAGCCATAACTATGTCTTTTTATTATTATATAATTGTATATATCTGAAAAAAACGTGTACACGTGGGGCTGCTGGAAACCTTCCATGTGTACAGTTGCTTGAGCAATAGGTGCGCGCCTTGATGCTGGCTATATCAAGGAAGTATCATGCATGTGTTACAGGCGCCAGTGACTCCAAGGAGAGCTGATATTGATTTATGGGGAGTGTTTCGCTAGTCTCTGCAGCCCTAAGAAGGTAATTAATCTTCGATCTGCTTTCTTCGAGTAAATTAATTTTTTTTTTTTTTTGATAAAATCGAGTAAATTAATTATTCTCTTAATTAGTTGATCATGGGATCGATTTGAGCACTTAATTTCATGGTTCATGGCTTCTATAACCTCTTTGATTCTTGTTAACTACTGTTGTCATGTTAAGAACATGTTCGTTCTCCCCTGAATCTTCACCATCTTCGATTTTATTTACGAGTTCAAATGGCTGCTCAGCTACAGCCTGCGCCATGCTAATCTCGATCCTGCGCAGGTGATCTAAGGAAATTAAGCTTTTTGCTGGTGCTGCAGGCTGGAAGGCAAGGTGGCGTTGATCACCGGAGGGTCTAGCGGCATAGGAGAGTCCACTGCTAGACTGTTCGCCAAACATGGAGCTAAGGTGGTGATTGCAGACACCCAAGATGAACTGGGGCACTCTGTTTGCAAGGATTTGAAGACAGAATCAGCCTCTTTCGTCCACTGCGATGTTACTCAAGAAAAAGATGTCGAGAATGCTGTCAGCACGGCTGTTTCCAGGCATGGAAAGCTGGACATCATGTTCAACAATGCCGGAATAATCGAAAAAACACCGAAACCAAACATACTCGACAATGACAAGGCTGAGTTCGAGAAAGTCGTCGGTGTTAACCTCGTGGGCGCGTTCTTAGGGACCAAGCACGCCGCCCGCGTAATGATCCCGGCTAGGCGAGGTAGCATAATCTCAACCGCTAGTGTGTGCGGAACGGTCGGAGGCGTCGCAACTCATGCCTACACGAGCTCCAAGCATGGGATAATAGGGTTGATGAGAAACACGGCTGTGGAGTTAGGGCAGCATGGAATCCGTGTAAACTGCGTGTCGCCCTACCATGTTTCGACGCCAATGGCGAGGGATTTCTTCAAGCTAAATTATAAAGATGAAGAAAAACTTGTTTACTGTAACCTGAAACACGCAGTTCAGAAAACAGAAGACATTGCTGAGGCTGTTCTTTTTCTGGGAAGTGATGAGTCTAATTATGTCAGTGGACTTAATTTGATCGTAGATGGGGGCTTCACTATTGTTAATCCAGGTTTCTGTATGTTTCCGCAGTAGTCTGATTGAATCCGGATTCATGATGACAGTGACGATCGATGAAGCCTTGATTTTAAGTAATAAGAGAAGTCTTCTTTAATCTGATAACTATTTCAGCTTCTAGATGAGTTATTTTCTAAATATTAACTATGAAATGAAACCCATGCCACTTTTCCTGTACACTTCTTTACTGATCAGACAAACTCATATTATTATTTATTGCAACAGTATAAAACTATGAAAATAGCTTCCGAAAATGACAAAAGAAGACAAATCGAACCACGGGTACCCACAGAAAAGTGAAGAAAAAAAAGTCCAAAATATATGAATTAGGGGCAGAAAACAAAGCAGCAAACGCTTGTCAATGAACGACAGTACGAAAATAAATAATAGGAACGCCAACCTCAATGGCAACATCACCAGTAAATCCTAGAACCCCATCTCCTATAATACAGTTAACTGGCGGCTTTGTCTCGAGCACAAGCTTTTTGCTTTGTAATCAACTTCATTGCATCGAAGATCTCCATGAGCTGGTCACCCGAGCGCGGGTGATCTAGAGGTAGACCATCAGTTATGGTCTGGAATCGGAACCCGGGATGTTTCGCAAAACGACTTCAATATTCGTATAACGGGCGAGAAGCTTATGGTTGCGCTCCGAATTTAGGAAGGTAATGTTGATTCCGGCGAGGCTTAGAAGCTCGGCTAGCTTGAGCATGGAGTTGACATGGCCTTGACAGGGGAGAGGAAAGATGAGGACATGAGGTGGAGAATTTGACCTGTTTTCCATTTTTGCCTGTCGGAACTCGGAAGCGCAAGTTCTGAATTGCAGTGCACGAAGGTAGCTCACTAGCTACCCCATCTGTAACATTTATTTATATAAAAAAGCTCTGTAATATACATCCAGTAAAAACTTAAAACGCTTAATATTTTTTTCATTTTTTATAATATTACTTTAATTAAGTATCAGTTAATTTTGCTTTATTGATAAATTATAAAATTATAAAAAATTAATCGAAATGAAAAGGAAACCAGACATGTACGGCATGTCATGAGTTTAACACTAAATACAGTTTAGTCCTTAAAATTTAAAAACCATGCACACTATACAATTTTCATACCTTAATATTTTTGAAAGTTTATTTTTGATATATAAATTTATTTATATTATTTTCAAGTCAAAACAAAGAAAAAAAGAAAATTATAATTGGATGTCAACAATACAGAGAGACATATAATTGACATCAATTTAGATTATTAAAACGAATGAAATCTAAGTCAAAATATTCTATTAAATAAAAAGAGTTCATATTATATGTTTTTTTACCTTTGGATTTCATAAAAAAAACAAATATTAAGCTAACTCCTAATTTTACGTAACATGAACGACAGTGGCACAGACAGTAGTTGCTGAAGGGTGTATTTGGTATTGCTTTTGCTTTTGTAGTTGAGGTTTTAAAAAAACAGTTTCATAAAAAACACTTTAACTGCGGTTCAAAATAAGTTTTGAAGTGTTTGGTTAAAACTGCTTTTGAGTTTGAGATTAATGAAATTATTTTTAAAAAATAAAAAATATTATTTTAATACATTTCTGAATAAATAAAAAACATGTTATTTTAGTTTCTACAAAACTACAATTTAAAACACAATAAAAAGTTTAAATATGTTTTACTTTTTTTAATAAAATATTTTTGAATATATATAAAAAGTAAATTTTAAGAGATTAACAAAAATTAAATATATATATATATATATATATTGAAAATTCAATGGTCATTATAAATATATTTTTTAGAAAAATATTTGAATCAGTTCATGAAGTTAAACCGTGTTTTCCAAAAATACAAACCTTACATTGTTCTAATAAATTTAAAAAATAATTTCCTTGAGTAATAATTCCATGGTACAGACTAAAAAAATTAACAATAAATCAAACATTCTTAATCCCACTCCATTTTAATGATATAGTTATAGAATACTTCCAAGTTAACAATCATGAATTATAAAATCTTCATATCAATCTCTCGGCACATGCAACAAACGAACACGTGAAAAGCAAGACCCACAACCCCTGGTATCAAAAAGCAAGAAAAACAACAATTTAAATTGCTGCTTTTCTTGCACCGGAGTTTGGAGCAAAATTTGATGTGGAACCCATGACAAAAATCTCCGGTTGGCAATTAACCAAACACTACATCTATCTGCTTTTCTCAAACCTCCAGTGTAAACGCAATACGAAACAGCACCGAAGAGTTGAAGAACATGTCTACTTCTGCAAAAAGTGTTGTTTCTGATGGAGGGGCAGGGATAAGAGCCATGTTGATGGCCTGTGTAAAGAGTATTGTTTGGTTTGTTGCTGTACTTGTTGTCTGAAGGGGTGATGAAACTGGTTCAGTTGCTTGCATGACTGTTCTATCTAGCTTTTGTTAGGCACAAGAGAGTTCTGAATTGTTCAAACTTCTTGGCAGGGATGCGAATCTCATGTTTCTTTATCCATTGTTTATTAGATAAAAAGATAGTGTGTGTATTAGATTTAAAGAGGTTTTGAAAATAAACTTAAATAAAACAATCATCTTATGTTATTTGGTTGAGATCAGGATAATTGATATGGGATTGTTCTAACCATAAAATAAGTCAGATGAGTGGTAATAGAGGGATCATTGCAGTAAGGAGATTAAACAGGTAGTCTGGACTTATCCCGAAGATGGTTGGATCAAACTTAATATGGATGGGTGCGGTAAAGAAAATTTAATTATGTCGGGTGCTAGTGGAGTAATTCGGGACAAATGGGATCCTGGAAAGGAGGATTTGCAAGGAATAATAGTATTTGTTCATCAAATACAGCCGAGTTATGGGCGGTCTATGTCAGGTTATAACTCACATGGGATAAAAGGGTTTATAAAGGTGATTTTGGAGTCAGATTCTAGTGATGAACTTAGGTTGATCAATGGGGATAGAATGAGTATGGATAGAAATTATAATCTTATCATGTAGATTAAGGGGAATATTGGGCAGAGATTGAGAGATTAGAACATTACATGTTTACAGGGAGGCCAATAGTATGGCTGATTGGTTGGCTAATTACTGTCTAACTAGAGATGTAGTAGTTAGAGAATCCGATGTTCTAGCTGAGCCACCTTCAAGATTTTATACTTTGTTATATTATGACCATATTGGATCTACTGTATCTTATTTAATTTAGAAGGGCATTTTTGCCCCGATTATAACCAAAACAAAAAATATTATATTCTTTGGTACAGAAAATAAATTAAATATGAACAAAAATCATAAAAAAAACTGATAATTCTTATACATAAGGAATTTTAATCCGAGGAATCGTATCGTACGCAATATTATATGTATTAAAAACAATTATTTAGAGGTCGTAAAAGTCTCTGTTTATCAAATTTTTATAAATTATATTTTATACAATTTAAAATAAGTATAAAAAAAAAACAAAATCTTTGCGTCATTTTATAAGCAAAACAGATACGACCACAATATCGGTCAGAAAGTGTATTGAAAAGGATATTTGAGTGTTAAAAAAATTATAACGAGACTTTTCTGTTAATTCAATTCAAAGATTAATGTCTCATCATATAATATAACAAAATTATATAAATATAGAAAGTAATTTATAAAGAACTGGTATGCAAAACATTCTATACGATAAAGAATTTTAATAATATTTACTATTATATGTTAGTTTAATAGTCACTATGTCTCCAAAGAGTGTAACGTAGTAGTAAAAAGCTGGAGATCTATACAGTAGATCTCGAGTTTGAGTCAGAATATACATTTATTATTAGACTTAGAACAATTAAAATTTTATTCACTCATTTAAATCCAAAAATTACACTTTTTCAGGAGTGGGAATTCCTCAAATTAAAAAAAAAAAGTCTAATGGTCACTATGATTTTTAATTTTATATATATATATATATATATATATATATATACACACACACACACACGGGGCTTTTAATTTTATTTATATATATATATATATATATACACACACACACACACGGGGCTGCTGGAAACCTTCCAGGTGTGCGGTTGCTTGAACAAGAGGTGCCTTAACGCTGGCTATATTAAGGAAGTATGATGTGATGGGAAGATAGAGACAAGGAGAGCTGATATTGATTTATGGGGAGTGTTTCGCTAGTCTCTGCAGCCCTAAGAAGGTAATTGATTTTCGATCTGCTTTCTTCGAGTAAATTAATTATTCTCTTAATTAGTTGATCATGGGATCGATTTGAGCACTTAATTTCATGGTTCGTGTATAACTTCTTTGATTCTTGTTAACTACTGTTGTCATGTTAAAAACATGTTCGTTCTCCCCTGAATCTTCACCATCTTCGATTTTATATACGAGCTCAAATGGCTGCTCAGCTACAGCCTGCGCCATGCTAATCTCGATCCTGCGCAGGTGATCTAAAGAAATTAAGCTTTTTGCTGGTGCTGCAGGCTGGAAGGCAAGGTGGCGTTGATCACCGGAGGGTCTAGCGGCATAGGCGAGTCCACTGCTAGACTGTTCGCCAAACACGGAGCTAAGGTGGTGATTGCAGACATCCAAGATGAACTGGGGCACTCTGTTTGCAAGGATTTGAAGACAGAATCAGCCTCTTTCGTCCACTGCGATGTTACTCAAGAAAAAGATGTCGAGAATGCTGTCAGCACGGCTGTTTCCAGGCATGGAAAGCTGGACATCATGTTCAACAATGCCGGAATAATCGAAAAAACACCGAAACCAAACATACTCGACAACGACAAGGCTGAGTTCGAGAAAGTCGTCGGTGTTAACCTCGTGGGCGCGTTCTTAGGGACCAAGCACGCCGCCCGCGTAATGATCCCGGCTCGGCGAGGAAGCATAATCTCAACCGCTAGTGTCTGCGGAACGATCGGAGGCGTCGCAACTCATGCCTACACGAGCTCCAAGCATGGGATAATAGGGTTGATGAGAAACACAGCTGTGGAGTTAGGGCAGCATGGAATCCGTGTAAACTGCGTGTCGCCCTACCTTGTCTCGACGCCATTGGCGAGGGATTTCTTCAAGCTAGATGAAAACGACGAAGAAAAACGTGTTTACTCTAATCTGAAAGACGCGGTTCTGAAAGCAGAAGACATTGCTGAGGCTGTTCTTTTTCTGGGAAGTGATGAGTCTAAGTATGTCAGTGGACTGGATTTGATCGTAGATGGGGGCTTCACCATTGTCAATCCAGGTTTCTGTATGTTTCCGCAGGAATTGATTCTGGATTGATGATGAAAGTGACGATCGATGAAGCCTTGGATTCAAGTAATAAGAGAAGTCTTCTTTAATTTTTTTTTTTTTTTTTTTTTTGGTAAAGATCGGGGCATGCGCCCTTCTAAATTAATCGAGGAATAGTGGACCCAATAAGGTCATAGTACAATAAGGAATAAAGCCCTGACGGCGGGTCGGTTATAATATCCGCCCCCCTGTCTAATACATCTTTGGTTAGCCCAAAATTTGCTAACCAATCGGCCACATAATTAGCCTCCCTGTAAACATGGATAATTTTTACCTCCCAATCCCTACCCATCAACCCTCTGATTTGCATAATCAAATTATAGTTTCTATCCACTCTCACATTATTCCCCTTAATAATCTCAACTACAACCCTGGAATCTGATTCTAAAATCACTTTCCTAAACCCTCTATCCCATGTCATGTGTAGCCCCGCATGGATAGCCCATAATTCTGCAGTCACGGACGAACAAAAACCAATATTTCTTGCAAACCCCCGGATCCATGTCCCCATATGATCTCGAATCACTCCTCCCACACCGGCTATCCCTGGGTTACCTTTACTGCATCCATCCACATTAAGCTTTATCCACTCTTCATCGGGATACTTCCATCCAATATGCTCAACATCCGCATTATTGTTCCGATTATCATACCTACTCCTCTGAATCCTCCTACTATCTTCAATCATCCTTTTTATAGCCAGAACAGTTCCATACCAATTGCCTTGGTCTCCGCCAAACGTTCTATTACATCTCTCCTTCCAAATATACCATAATGTAATACCAAAAACTAGCTGCCACTCCTTATATCTAGTATTTCCACTCCTGGGAGTTAAGTTTGAAACCAACCATGCATATCGACTTTGGCTAAAGAATAGCTCTCTTTCCTCTATTCTGACGAACACCTCCCAAATTTTTCTAGCTTTAGGACAATCTCGAACAGCATGAATCAGTGAAAACTTTGATACAAAAAATATTCAGGATTCCAGACCAATCCGCAAAATTAAAAGAATAAGGACCTAATTGAAACTACAATATATAATCAATTTCAATTGAAAGACGAAATTGAAACAAATCAAAACCTATATAATAGCAATAAGGGTTAGAAAAACAAATCTAATGTTCAGGGACTGAAATGAAATTTGACAAAAAACAGCCGCGCTGACGTCAGAGTGCGCAGGAGGAGAGAGAAATGGGAGGGAAAAATTCAAACGACCATTGACACATCTCCGGACACCATATCGTCACACGCGCCGCACCAGGTGGAAGAGAACATGCCTGAAAATCATTCTAGACGCAGGAGTAAGCCGCATGTGTTGTCCGAAACACGCGTGAGCGCGGAAACGGACGGCGTGTCTGGCGACGCGCCAACAGTAAAACGACGAAAAAAAATAAAAAATTGGCTAATTACCGGAACGCCCCCTCCCTCCCAGCAATGTTTTTTGTCCTTTTCAAGGGACAAAATGGTTATTGTACTATTCAATGAAATATTAAAAAAAAATAAACCGGCCAGACGAACCGAACCGGACCGGACCGCAAATGTGCAATTACCGTGGAACCCCTAAACCCAAACGCCGTTTTTTGTTTTTGTCGAGGGGTAAATTCGTTATTACACTGTTCATAGACGGAAAAAAGAGAGCTCATGTAGGCGCGAAGCAAGAGAGCAAACATCCAGTCAACAGTGACAATGAGTGTAGGTGTACAGTGATTTCTTTTTTAAATAATTTTATATTTATCTTCAATTTATTTTATGTTTAAAATGATGTATTTTAATATTTGATTTGTGTTTAACTTTATAGATATTTTTTATTTATTTTATAATTAAAAATGAATAATATTTTGTAAGAAAGTCAGGTTGTCGATCAACCTTTTTTTTTTTTGATGAAATTTCTCCTCTCTCTTACTCTTTCTGTCTTCTAATATTTTTTATAACCTCTGAAATTCTCTCTCCCACAGTCCCATTATCATCATCATCCACTTCGTTGCATCCGCTCCGCTACAAAAAAGTGCCCAATCCTCGCTCCCTTCACTTTCTTCGACCCTTTCACTTTCATTTCAATTCTCTCCACTCACCTCCCTTGACTCCCAGATCGGAAAATACCATCTTCTCCGATTCTAATCTCAATTCGGTACGCGCCTCCTCTTTGCATCCCTGGGCATACGGATTTGACTGCATTTTCAGTTTCTGTTTTCATGCTCCTGTTCTCTATTTTATCTTGTTAATCAACTCACATTTATTTCTATTCAAGTACTTGCATTCCTTCGAAGTCTCACCTTATTTACCGATTTTGAATCTTGGAGTTTACGCTCATTATTGTATATTCTCTGATCTATCGTGCTTCTTTTGAAAGTTTAAACTTTATTTCCCATGGGTGTTGACTGATACTAATGAATCTGCAAAACTTCAATCTTTTTATCCATTGATTTGATGCATAGTTGATCCGTGGGTTTGAAAGTTTAAACTTTATTTCCCATGGGTGTTGACTGACACTAATGAATCTGCAAAGCTTCAATCTTTTTATCCATTGATTTGATGCATAGTTGATCCGTGGGTTTGTGGACTGGCAGGTGATCTGAGAAACTGTTCATATACGAAAAAAAAAAGAAAAAAAAAAAGCTCTCGTACGCGCGCGAAGCAGGAGAGCAAATGTCCAGTCCACAGTGTCAATGGGTCTAGGTGAGCAGTAACGGCCGAAGCAGGAGAGCAAATGTCCAGTCCACAGTGTCAATGGGTCTAGGTGAGCAGTAACGGCCGATCTCTTTTAGTTCTTTTGTAACGAGCCATATACCCGCGCGTTGCACAGGGCTTTTGTCAGTCACAATATTTTAAAGTAAAGATCCATCATTGCAATGATATAATTCGAAATGGAATGATTAAAAGACCCAGATTTTATTGTTCTTGAAAACTAATTATGTTGTGCTTGGTATGTATTACATTGGTAATATGTAGACTTGATGTGAAGTACAAAAGATTTGAGATTGTCATATTACTGCTAGTGAAAATCATAATTATAAACTAAGATGAAGTAAATCTAATGCAAAAAAGGCACATAGGTGTATAAGGTGAAATTAAGCAAGCAAGGTTTCTTCTGAAGAACGGTCACTCTAACTTGAAAGACAGTGGCAAAAGTACAACTACATTATAGAGAAAATTCAAGTGTAAAATATCTTCACTGTTAGGTATCGTTACAACGAAAAGGGAGGAAGGCAGAAAAGGTTAATTACCCCAACACATACTAAAGAAAGATCAATTAACCCGGAGGCCAGGTATAAAATCATGATGAAACTTCTATGATATTTCTGTTTTTTATCATTCAAAGATATTAGTGATTTAAAGGTAACAATCTTCACAGCTGATATCTCTCAATATAAAGCAGTCATAAATATGCACCTTCCAATTTTGGGTTTTAGTAAGTGTCACAACGAACAAAGAGAAGGTAAAGCAGGTATGTTATGAAATCCGAAATTCATTTTTCAGCACCCAATGCCACAGCGACATCAGTTTCTACTCTTCCATGGTCACATTAGTCCTCCGTGTGATTTTTCATTTTCATGGGAAATTTTTATCCTAAATGATTTCAATGCCAACTTGTTAAGAATGCAATCCCACGGCTAAAAGAATATTTTAAAACAATATGGGTAAAAAAAATAAACAATATGATCAACTTGCACTTTGCTATGCAATCCCATCAAATTCAGCATCAAACTACCACTACCTGTGACAATAACTTGGAAGGAATTTTAAGAAGGATTTTCATTCTCCTCATTCAAAGAATCAAAATATAGTTACTTGAAAATATTAAAAAAAAAGGAGAAAAAAAACACAAAAGAGAGAAATGAATGAGAGACTCTGATACCGTCATCTTCAAGAGAAGCTTCATCATCATCAACTGCTTCTACTGTTTCCATCCCTGTATAATCATTCTCCAATGCTTCAAGTCTAGAAATCGCTGCCTTAAAAAAATTCTTTTTTAAATCAACGAAACATAAGCAAAACAATAAAAAGCTTTGATCTTCCCTATTAGAACAAAGCCCCAGTAACTAATATCTTTTTCAAATCAGCTAAACATCAATAAATATGAAATAAATCTTTTCATTTAAAAACAGAACCCCGGTTCATGGCTCTCTTATTTAATAGTTCAAATAATTGCAAGATGAAAAATCGTTGAATAAAAAATCAGAAACCTGGCTTTTGTTATCATTGTAGGCAAGCGCAATCACCATTTTGGAGCAATCTTTCGAGTTCGCATTGACACTCTTCGAAACGGGTTTCAAACATCATCTTCCATTAGCCTTCAAAAAATCCAAAAAAGAATCAAAATATAGTTACTTGAAAATATAAACAAAAATGGAAAAAAAAACACAAACTTTGGACGAAGACGGAGATATTAAAGAGAAAGAGAGTGAACCCAGGTGAAGGAAAGCGGGGGCCTTTGGATTCAATTCTCGTGGTCAAATTCTTTCGAGATGAGAGACAATTGAAAAGGCTTGATAAACAATTAAGGGATAAACAATCCATTAACCACCAAAAATCATGTAAAATTATTTGAAAGAAATAAAATAAAAAATAACTAACCTCAAACTTTTTCCGCATGTAAGTATCCTGAGTACCAACAAAGGAAAAAATAAAATCTCAACAAAATCACACCAATTCCAGAGAAGAATAAAATCTCTACAACCCAATTTCATAAACCCACAAACCCATCAAACTCATTATATTTTTTCTCAAAGATTCCAAAAATCATGTAAAATTATTTAAAATAAATAAAATAAAAAATAACTAACCTCCTTAAACTTTTCCGCATGTAAGTATCCTGAGTACCAACAAAGAAAAAAATAAAATCTCAACAAAATCACACCAATTCCAGAGAAGAATAAAATCTCTACAACCCAATTTCATAAATCCATCAAAAATCATGTAAAATTATTTAAAATAAATAAAATAAAAAATAACTAACCTCCTTAAACTTTTTCCGCATGTAAGTATCCTGAGTACCAACAAAGAAAAAAATAAAATCTCAACAAAATCACACCAATTCCAGAGAAGAATAAAATCTCTACAACCCAATTTCATAAATCCACAAACCCATCAAATTCATTATATTTTTTTCAAAGATACCAAAAATCATGTAAAATTATTTAAAAGAATGGGAGCTATTTACACTTGACAATTGTTCATGCCAAGATCCTCCCCTAGGACTTCCAGAGGGCTCAAGTTTGCATTCTGCAATTGATGTTAAAGACCAGAAATGGAACTCCACATAGTTATGCCTGGAAGTTTTGATTTCACCCTTTGATTTAAAGGCAATCGGACATGGATGGGTAATGAACTTATGAGTACAGCACCATTACGTAGATGTGGCAACTCCTCTGCAGATTGGTGAGCATAAGTTTGCTATTGATCACATAAGATCTGGTGATGGTGTATAATATTAATAAGGTGCAAAATTAATGAAAAGCATGTCTAATTGCAAAAACAATAACTATAATATTGTTCTTTTTCATATATATTTCATAAAACATCTTATACACGCATGTAATCAGATTTTAATCAGAAATAACATTGAACTCTTGCATATTAGTTTACTATACAAAACTCAAAAATGTAAACTTCAAATGCTAAATGCAAATCTATCACTAAAAAAAATGCAGATAGTTGGTACTGGTAAAGCTAACTTCATTGCTAAAGAAACCTCTTTCGACTTTTTTAGCCAGAGATCTGAGATCGAAATCCACTCATGCTCCGAGTAGGAGTACTGATAAAAGAATTATCTCATCATATATAGCCAATGAAAAGTATTAATAATAAATAAAATAAAAGAGCCACCCGAAGAAAAGCAAAAGGGAGCAGACCTGGTGGTGAAGAGCTTGACAACTGCCCCCTTCGGTGAGAAATTCCCTCTGCCTCAGAAAATGTAAACATAAACTAAAAGAAAAGCAAAAGGGAGCAGACCTGGTGGTGAAAAGCTTGACAGAGCCACGAAGAATGTTAGAAATAGCTTGACAGAGCCACCCGAAGCCTTCCTGGAGAACTTCCCCCGATTTCAATTGTCAGTATGAAGGGGAAAAGCTCTTGAAAGGGCGTCGATTGAACTCTTCGGAAGGTTGAAGAGAAGCTATCAGTTGAGGGAAAAGGTGGGCGGCGTTAGAATGCAGTGTTGAGGGGGGGCGGCTAGGTTTAGGAGAAAAGGTGAAATTTATGTATTTATATTAGTGTGTGAGAAGCGCTGGTGTTAAAATAGTTTTCGAAAAAAAAAAAAAAAAAAAAAAACAAAATCACAATTTGGTTTCCGTGCGGTTCGAACTCGCGCGAGCCGGTGTTGGCAGCGCGCGGCAACCGCTTGGCCACAGCCACTAATCTGTCTATCTCCACCATAGAAAATACAAAAATAAGGCCTGTTAAAAAAAAAATAGCGGATGTACACCCGCGATTCACCGTGACAAATTGCCACTCCACAGTGGCAATGAGTCACGGTGTACAGTGGGAAATCCCACCTGTTTTAGCTATAAGGTAATAAATCAATTCTGATAGCAACTTAAAACATTATATTATAGTTATATATAAAATGCGTCCTGGTTTTACCATGTAAATTTTTACTGTTTATACAAACATAGATTATTGTGGATTCAAATAATAAAATTACTATTTTATCATATGATCAAAAAAAATTAAACCCCACCAGCATATGGTGGGCTGACAACAATTAATTATGATGCTCACAGCTTTTATTTACTAACTCTTGGTGTTATTTAATATATTGCTCAAACAAATGACTAATATACTGCCAAGGAAGCATTTTTTACTCTTAATGCTTTAAAATAAACACAGCTGTTTCTTCCTTAACCCTCCATTTCTTTGCTAATTTATCATAATTCCATGCTCATAATGACACACAACACATCAATTTATTCAATTTGACAAGGTTAAGAAATTTAATTAACCCTATAATTCACAGATTGATTTGATCTTCCTCTAAACTTTGTTTTTATTCGGTCAGAAAATGTTTCAAATATGCCATAAATAATTGATGTAAATGCATTCTGCAAAATTAAGAGATATTTCAAGGAAGACGCCACTATGAGATAGATCCATTATCTCTGAAAATGATAGAGCAACTCATAAAGTAGTGGAGAAGAATCGATTTCTGTATGGACCTTGTACAATCGATCGTGACTTCCCTCAAAAGAAGAGGCCATGATTTTAACAAGAGCTTAAATAACGTTATTTCAGCATCAAGATTTCTAGTCTTAATCTGAAATTAAAAATAAAAGTCTGCTCTCACTTGCAAGAGCATACCTAGCTAGCTCGATCGCTCAAAGTGATCAAATTATCATGGGAGGTGTCTCTCTACTTTCTACTGCTGCAAGAAGGTAATCCCAGTTTTGTTACCTTCAACACTCTGAACTGGTTAGCTAACGATCGATTGAGCCTAATTGTAATAAAATATAATGAAATGTTTAGCTTCTCTGGTTAATTTGTTCTTTTAGTTCTTAATTCAGAGATAGACTTCAAGTAACCTGATCAGTACCATCTCATATAATAATTCTCTTTTTCTTTATACTGTTTCATATCCATCTTTTATATAAAAGATTTTTGAAATCTATAAAGTGTCCATAAGATTGCAAGAAGCTCCAAATTATTAGCATGATGCACGTTTTTGACATGGCTGCATAATGTCGCCGTCGTGTGGATTTACAGGCTGGAAGGTAAAGTGGCAGTGATCACTGGCGGGGCTCGTGGCATTGGAGAGGCAACGGCAAGACACTTCTTCAAACATGGAGCAAGAGTAGTGATTGCGGATATTCAAGATGAACTAGCTCATTCTGTCTGCAAAGATTTGAGCTCCGAATCTGCTTCTTTTATCCACTGTGACGTTACAAAAGAAGCGGATGTAGAAAACGCTGTGAACACCGCCGTTTCAAGGCATGGCAAGCTAGACGTCATGTTCAATAATGCTGGCATTGTAGGGGTGGTGAAAACCGACATGGTTGAGGTTTCCATGTCTGAGTTTGAGGATGTCGTTAGGGTTAACCTAGTAGGTGCTTTCCTGGGCACGAAACATGCTGCTCGAGTGATGAAACTTGCTCGACAAGGCAGCATTATAACAACTTCGAGCGTCTGTGGTGTTCTCGGAGGTTTTGCGTCCCATGCATACACCAGTACGAAGCATGGCGTGTTAGGGCTGATGAGAAACTCGGCTGTCGAGCTCGGACAGTTTGGCATTCGTGTGAACTGCGTCTCCCCGTACATTGTCGCAACTGAGATGTCAAGAAATTTCTTGAAGATGACTGATGATGAAATTCGCAGTGGTTATTCTAACCTGAAGGGGGCAATTCTGAGGCCTGAAGATGTGGCTGAAGCAGCTCTTTTCTTGGCAAGTGATGACTCGAGATATGTGAGTGGTCACAATCTTGTGGTAGATGGGGGCTTCACCATTGTAAATAATGGTTCTTGTATGTATTAATGATAACCAAAGTGTGTATGGGCTATGATCTCTTGATCTTTGTACTAATTAGTTATAAGAGGCTTTATAGATGGGGTTTCGTTATTGTAAATAATGAGTTTTTTTTATTAACATGAGTATGTAGATTACACTACTAAAAATGGGGGGCGTTTGCAACGGCAAAAATCCGTTGCAAACTTAGCAACGGAATTTTGTTTAGCAACGGATTTTCCGTTGCTAAACAAATTCCTTAATTAAAAAAACAGACATATGTGTTGCAACGGATATTCCGTTGCAAATTAAATTTGCAACGAATATTTCGTTGCAAGTTAAAACAATTTGCAACGGATAATCCGTTGCAATATATAATTATCTTGCAACGGATTATCCGTTGCAAATTTAATGTGCAACGGATTTTCAGTTGCAATGAAAAACCATTTGCAACGGATATGTCGTTGCAATTTAAATTTGCAACGGATATTCCGTTGCAATTTAAAACCATTTACAACGGATTATCCATTGTAAATTTAAATTAAATTGCAACGGATTTTCCGTTGCAAATTAAAACCATTTGCAACGGAAAATCCATTGCAAATGACAATTAAATTGCAACGGATATGCCGTTGCAATTTAAATTTGCAACGGATATTCCGTTGCAATTGAAAACCATTTGCAACGGATCATCCGTTGCAAATTAAAATTGAATTGCAATGGAAAATCCGTTGCAATTTAAATTTAATTTACAACGGATGATCCGTTGCAAATAGTTTTCAATTGCAACGGAATATCCGTTACAAATGTAAATTAAATTGCAACGAATTGTCCGTTGCAAATGATTTTATGCAGTGCACCGTTTTGATTTGCTTTGACATTAATTATATAAATTCTGCTTCTCTACTTCGTCTCTCTCATTCTGCCTCATTAATTATCTCAGAAAACACACACACACTGCTAACTTCTCTTCGTCTCTCTCTGTCGTTCTTCGTCTCCGGCCGTTCGAGCTCTTGTTCCCGATCTCTACCTTGTAGGCGTCGAGCTTCAGTTACCCAGTACACCCATCACCACCACAATGAAAATCTGCTTCAGGTACGGTCAGCATTTCCATTTTTTAAATTCCTTAGTTTCTAAATTTGTTTAGGGTTTAGGGAGATTGGGGTGGCCACGTTGGTAAGGAGAGTTTCTGGAGAATAATTGGTTTGGGTAGGAGTTTCTGGGGTTGCATGTGGCTATTTTTTGTGTGGAATGAAGTTGTGAAGTTGTGATTTTGTGGAAAATTGGCTAATTAACTTACTGTGATTTTGTGTGCTATTTTTTCCCTTGGGTTCAATTGTGAAGATGTGAAAGTGTTCGGGTTTTTGATTATAGATGTATGTGCATTACAATCCAAAAATTCGAGCTTTTCTTTCCAATTTCAATGTGAGAATGGCCTGTTCTAGACCTTCCAGTGTGCTGTTCTAGATTCTTTCATGGCTTTAATTAACTTACTGTAAAACTGAGAATGCATTGATTTTGTAGATGGTTAAATGATATGGTTCTCTAAATGGTCAATCTGCTATTACATTTGTTAGGTGAGGCATGAACCAAGTAATTAAGGCTAACTGTCTGTCTCTTAGCAGTAGAAGTCATGACCATTTTAGTTGTTATGTCTGTTTAAAAGGAGAAAAAATCAAAGTGGTTGCATTATCGGGGCTTGTCATGGTCTTCACCCAAAACCTGTTCATGTATTTGTGCATGGAAAAAACTTAAAATAAATCTGTAACAGTGGGAGTTGCTGGATGATTGGGTCCATTTAGCGGGCACCGGACAGGACTTGCTCATCCATCAACTCGGAATAATGGGCGTGAATCAGCTTGTATAGTATTGTTTCTTGGCAGGTAAGTGATATGATTCCACATACTATGTAAAGAAAGAGTGCGCTGTGCACCATCATTTGTATTAAATGCACAAGTTTTGCTACTTAAATGAGCTTCCTTTGTTCAGGGAGGAGTGCACCACCATATACAAAAGGTGTGCTGAATTCATACCCTATTTGGATAACAAGTTTATAAGAAATTGTTGGTTTGCGCTTAAAACTTCTTTTATTATTAGTGCTGCAAAGTAGCATTACTATTTTCTTTTCATTCTTTTTCGTTGATGTAGGAATATTATATTTACGATATATGAGGCAGACACTAATTTTTTTTTAAGATTTGATTTGGTTTGGAGTCCATGACACGTTATAGAATGCTGTACAAGTCTACTCTTTATAGATTGTTTTTCAGAGTCCTTGTATGTATATGTAAATGAAATGATATATTTTTGTGCTCTAGGTACATGTTATCCTCGAGAATTAGTATTTCAGAAAAACGCCTGATGATTGATCATGTTGTCCTTATTCCTTGCTGAAGCACCCACATGCTGCTCATCAATTCCATTAATTGTTTGTTGTTAAATGTAGTTAGTTGATTTGAATACTTAATTTCTTGCATCTAGTCTGTTGTATCTCTTGATAGTATTGCTCGGTAACTATTGACATGCTTTAATAACCTTTTTAGAGGTCAGGAGGAGAAAATTGCTCAAGGGTAACCCAGAATCATCAAGTAATGACGACCCTGTTGTTTTTGACACCTCAATAATACCATGGTGGGCATGGATGAAAATATTATTCCATCTGCCTGAAGCAGAACTTCTCAATGGTTTGTTAAGATATTTCTCTTCCAATGATCACGAGGAAACAACCCTTCTAGCTCTTGTGAAACTATGTAATTTTTTTATTCCATGTTGATTTACTTCTACATGTAAATGTAACCGAATTTCTGCTGTATTATAAATTTTAATCTATGAAATTTTTATTTTAACTATATGTATTTAGTTCTCAATATTAATCAAAAATTATTTATTTATAAAAATATTCATTTCAAATTAATTAAAAAATAAATAAATTTGAAATTATTAAAAAATATCCGTTGCAAATAGGCAACGGAATTTCCGTTGCCTATTTGAAACGGAATTTCCGTTCCAAATTAATTTGCAGTCCCGTATTTGCAACGGAACGCATCCGTTGCAAAGTCCGTTGCAAGTAAATATTTGCAACGGCCTCCTTTCTTGTTTGCAACGGACATGTCTGTTGCAAACGCCCCCTATTTTTAGTAGTGTTATTTTGTGTGTATCTCGATTATCTTAAATTTGTATAATATATAGTTCTTGCATGTATGAGCTTTGATCTTTTGATCCTTGTACTAGTTAATTATAAAAGGCTTTATAGATGAGGGTTTTACCCTTGTAAATAATGGGTTTTTTTTTATTATTAATATGGATATCTGAATTAGTTTGCATGTATTTTAACTAGTTTCAAGTATGTATAATGGTTCTTATATGCACGAATGACAACTCAAATGTGTATGAGCTCTGATCTCTTGATCCTTATACTAGTTAGTTATAAAATGCTTTGTAGATAGGGTTTTATCATTATAAATAATTAGTTTTTTTTTATTAACATGAATATTCAAATCAGTTTACATGTATTTTAACCAGTTTCAAATATATATAATGGTTCTTATATGTATGAATGATACCCCAAGTGTGTATGGGCTCTAATCTCTTATCCTTGTAATAGCTACTTATAAGAGGCTTAATAGGATAGGTAAGTTGACCATTATTAGGCAAGGTTTAGCTGTTTTTTAACTATTTTAATTTGATGTTTTTTTAATATTTTTTGATAAATTAATATTTTAAAAAAATTGTATATATTTCGAATTGAAAAATATTTTTATAGAAATAGGTAGACTTCTAAACACGTAACATCATTAAAGTTTGGCATGCATGGAAATAAGGGAGGGATATGGGAATAAGGTAGTATTTTTCATTCATTTAATCGATTTTCCAGACATTTTATTTCTTAAGGGCCTCCAATATGGGCTAATTGAAAAACTAAAAAAATCATAATGGGCCACAATGACCCAAGAGATGCTTGAATTTTTTTTCAAAAGGCCCGTGGGGTCAAAAAAAACTTCTCCCATATTAATAATAATAATAAAAACAACTAAATCTATGAAATCAAATTTAACCTCTTTTGATTGTTGATTTTTTAGCATAAATGATCTTATTTAGGGTTTTATAAGATACGAGTTTTAAAATTTTAACCAAGTTTAAGATATTTGTTCGAGTTTGCTTGTTTTTTACAATTTTTTTTTTAATTTTACCCCTATTATTTTTTAGCTTTAAAATTTAATACTCATTATTTTAGTTGTTGCTTATTTTATTTGGCATCATTTTTTTAATTTTTAAATTGCATACTCCTTGAGTTTGCTTGTTTTTTACAATTTTTTTTTTAATTTTACCCCTATTATTTTTTAGCTTTAAAATTTAATACTCATTATTTTAGTTGTTGCTTATTTTATTTGGCATCATTTTTTTAATTTTTAAATTGCATACTCCTTGGGTTTTCTCTATTAAATTTTATCCTTACTATTTTTTATTAAATTGGTTGAGAATTAGACATTTTAATTGAATTCAGGTCAAATATAATCCTAGTTTGACAATTTAACATGAGTTGACTTGTAATATGTTTTTATTTTCTTTATTAGTTTTTTTCCAGTTTAATCCTTCAATATTAAGCTGATAGAGAATTGTTCTTAGTAATTGATTTTTATTTTATATGAGATTAACAGTCTCATGATCTAAGTTGCGAGTTAGCCTAATTGCCTTGAGTTTTTTTATATATTTTTTTTCAATTTCATCCTTAAATATTAGATTGATTGAGGATTAGACTTCATAATTTACTTTCTTATTTTCTACACGGTTATCTCGATCTCATGACTCAGGTTTGATAGATTAACTCGACTTATTTTTTGAATTTTGGTTTCAATTTATCCTTTAATATTGTGTCAATTAACAATTTGACTTAATGATTTTTTTTATTTATTTTTTATAAAGTTACGAGGGTCTCATGATTGGAGTTGAATACAGAGCAAGTTAACCTGAATTGATTTGAGTAAATTTAATTAGATTCAAAATGTTGTCGTCTTAATATTTAAATAATAAATATCATCTTGATTTTTTTTGGTCAAATTACATCTTAACGGGTTATTTAGATTACTAGCTATATGCCCGCGCGGTGCCGCGGGCATTGTTGTGTATATAATATTATATAATTAAATTAATAACGATAAACTTATAATACAGTCTGTAGAAAAAGTTCAGAACCATAACATAAAAGAGTTTGTTTCGTAAACATAGGTTACATCTTTTGAAATATACGTAATGTCACAAAAGATGACAAAAGAACGCTAACTATACAATTTGTACATCAGTGCAAAATAGAGGGATGTTGAGGTGCAGAACGAAGTGAAATCTCTTCTTTGAAATGAGACATCTCATTTTGTTGTTAATCTTCCTGAAAAAAATAAAAATCTCAAGGTGATAAATGAAATGATGAAGAAATGAAGTCATCTAATAGAAAATTCAAGGAAATATTATGGAAGAACAAATGTAGCAAATCAGTAAAGAAACAATTAAAAACTAACACCATATGCTGCAAAAATCATTGTAGACAAAAAAAAAAGGGAAAAAAGGAAGAGAATGCAATTATTGGGGGATAAATTGTATTAATGGAAAACTATCATACCAAATTATAGCAAGGGAACACCTGGATGTATAGTTCCAAATGAAAATTTCAATAACTTTAACAATATTAACTTCAATAATAATAGAAAAAACTCTAGGCAATAGCAGTAGTAGTAGAAGAAAAAACTATTATGAGAGAGTAACTATAAAGAAAACAAATATCAACAGTAAAAACAGTAGCAACAATATTCAAGACTAATTGAATGCAACAATATTTATTTGTTCCATACCAACACAACAAATAAATAGCAATATAAAACATACATACATATATGTAATTGGAGAAAGCGAATGGGACGAATGATAAAACAACTCAAGTATATCTAACATAAACATTTAGACGAAAACAATGAATAGCAGAAAATGAAGCATTATTAGTAACAACCCTAAATTTTTTTCTCCTATTTGTTTAATTTGTTTAATCTTCCCTCCTATAAAAAGGGTAGATGAAGCATCAGAAATTTTTTTTCCTATCGCCGAAATTTCTAACGAAATTTCGGCAGAGTCTCCTCTATATCGGGAGATCCCAAGTTATCCATAACACAACCTGCACACAATTTGAGTCACATTTCATCCACAATCACATCCATTTTTAATATAATCAATTGCATAATTCAATCTAGAATATGTTTAGGACAATATTCATTCCCAAACTCCATCATAAGATCTATTAAACAACTAATATGCAATTTTAACAATAATAAAAACAATCTAAGCAACAATGTCAATAGTAGAAGCCAAAAAACCATCAGTATGTAACTATATGAAAAAGAAACATCAATTTCAAAAAAAGCACCAGCATTACTAAAAACTAATTAAATGCATAATCTAGTTATACGGCTAATTATATAGCATATATATTGGCTGTATTATGCTTTTTTCAGTAAGTTTAATAATTATGATGCATCCACAATTGTATTGTTCAAAAAGCAGCAGCATTGTTCATAAGTATTCAAATTCATAATCAAGTTAAGTTTAGTAATTGCATTATATATCTAAAGTTAAGTTTAGTAATAGAAATCAAATCAACTAAATGCATGACTTAGCTATACAGCTAATCATATAGTATATATATTGAATGCATTATGCATTTTGAATTAACTTCAGCAACAAAAATTAAAAATGCATATGTGTCTTAAGTAGGTTGTTGAACTTGTCAACATAGAAAATATACAGAGCTATCATTATCAAACTGAGGTCAAGCCTTATAATCTTCAATTGCAATTTGTAATCCTTATTTGAGCAAATCCTAAAAGAAATTAAACTTTTTTTGAGAATGATTGATAAATAAACGATAAATATTTAGAAATAATTGGTGTGCAAAGTGACCTCTGATGGTGGAGAAAGGTTTTCTTTGTTCCTTTTAGTTGGTGGCTTATCTTCTTCATCGATAATGATTGATTTATGTTTTAGATGACTGCAAAATTAAGGAAAAGAGAATATTATTGTATAAGGAAGCTTATTTATAGGGAATTATTTTTAACCTTTTGTTTCTATGTTGCTGGAATTAATTTTTTTTAACCTTAAAAGGGATGCCCATTGATCATTTTTTTACATATCCTATACGAAAGAATGAAGATTTAAAACAAAGAATAAGCATTAGCCAATAAGAACAGACAATCGTATTAACAAAGTTGAAAGAATTTAGCTATCATTATCAGACCTAGGTTTGACACAAACATATCAACAATGCAATATCAAAAGAATTAAATTCCTAGAATTAGAACCTAATAGTGGATGTTAAGCTATGAACTCCATCATTGTTTTTGAAAATGAAAGTGAATTTTACTATGAGCAACATAATAATATATTCAAACACATTGCGTTGGACAAAATACAGTAAAACAATTAATACGCAATCTTAACAATAATAAAAACATTCTAGGCAACAATAGCAACAACAGAAGCAAAAATACAACCAGTATGTAACTATAAGAAAAAGAAACATCAATTTTAAAAAAAGCACCAGCATTATTCAAAACTAATCAAATGCATAATCCAGTTATACGGCTAATTATATAGCATATATATTGACTGTATTATGCCTTTTCAAGCAAGTTTAGTAATAGAAACGAAATCAATTGAATGCATAACCTAGTTACATAATCAATCATATAGCATATGTATTGATTGCATTATGCATCTTGAATTAACTTTGGTAACAGAAATTAAGAATGTGTATGTCTTTGAAATAGCTTGTTGAACTTATGTAGTAAAAGAACATGCAAAGCTATCATAGTATCGAACCTAGATTTGAAACAAATATATGAGTAATGCAATATTCAAAGAACCAAAATCCTAGAATCAGAAACTAATAGTGGATGTTAAGCTATGAACGCCATCATTATTTTGCAAAATGAAAGTGAATTTAACTATGAGTAACATAATAATATATCTAAACACATTGCGTTGGACAAAATATAGCAAAACAGTCAAAACACAATTTTAACAATAATAAAAACGATCTAGGCAACAATATCAAAAAGAGAAGCAAAAATACCACCAACATGTAACTATAAGAAAAAGAAACATAGTATATATATTGATTGCATTAAGAAAGCTCTAACATTTGATACCCATGACAATAATATTTTAATTGAACTTGAAATTTAATGTAACCTATTTGATTTAATCTTTAATTCATTAATAAATGTTAAATTAGATCTTGCATTTCATTTAATTTCTAATGTAATAATAACTTCTTAATTTTGGCTTGAATCTCATCTCATTTCAATTCAATCCTTTCTCTTTCCATTTATTTTTAATTAAATTTTTTTATGTAATATTGATTTTTATTCCATACAAACTTAAATAACTCGTAAACAATGATAAAAAAGCAAACAATAGATAATTTTCGAAGCTATTTAATGTTTATTCCTGATGATGACCTAAATTTTGATATGCTACCAATTTAATTTTGAAATAATATGAAAATATGTTCAATATCTTGCAACTAAATCAATAGTTTAATTACGTAGAGCATGTTCGGAGTTGATATTTATGAAAGTAATAAAAGAAAGAAAAAATCTCAAAATTTTTCGAATCTATCACCTGAATGTCCAATTGATTGTAGTTATTTAGAAATGCAAAGTTTTATAAATTTCTTAATTATATCTTTTTGTTGTGAAATGTTTCCCGACCTAGAAGGACCCAAAAGATAAAATAATTTATCTTGGACCATGTTAATAATTTAATAGTGCAAAAGGTTTACTTTGAAGCTTCTAAAACAGAAAATTTGGATTGTTGGAGTCTATTAGTGTTTGCTCACTAAAAAAAACACAACAGATTTAGTTAGCTATGCTTATCAAAGTTTTAGACCGGTTTGTTTGGTTGATTTTCTTTCCGGTTCAGCTCTCTCTCCACTTGTTTTCTCTTTCATCCTTACCTTTCTCTCGACAAAGAAAAATGGCTTCAAAGACCACTTTCAACTCAACATCCAACATGGCCATCATGAAGACATCCTAAGTTGCATAAACACGACAAAAACTTGCATTTCCTATCTAACCCAAATTCTCATCCACTTTCTAATACTTCTACTCTCTTCCTTCTTTCTTAATATCATATTCCCCCTTCTAAACCCACTACTCCCTTTTCAGTTTTTGCATGATTCTTCTCATGACCCCCTCTTTGAGAGTTTGGTAAACTTTGATGAAACTATGCACGCAGAATTTTTTTTAGCACATTCAGGTGTGACACACAACCAATTTTTTTTTTCATTGTCAACTACTATTAACCGAAGGTGAAAATGTCATGGCAATTGTGATGGATGATAATAACTCTGAAAAACACAAACACAGACAACAAACCAGCAAGCAAGACCTAAAAACCATAAACAACATACCTCAAAAGTAGCACGAACAACACAAAACAGGCAACGAAACCTTGGCAGCAACACGCCACAATTAGCAGTGAAGAACCTCAAAAACACAACATCCAACGAATTAGAACCAATCATTTAACAAATTCAAAGCAAAGACGAAAAGATAAGAAGTCATAAAGAGAAAGCAGTGGACCAAACCAGAGGAAAGAAAACCATGCAGGAAAATAAAAGATAAAAATACAAAATGGCAAATATATAATACGTAACTTAACACATGAAAACAAAATGTCAGCCTAATCTAATCCAACAGCCACCAAAAGAAAAGAAGACTGAAAAGGAGCATGTGACCCTGCAAAACACACAGAGAAATTCATTAATGTGAAGACAAATACATTAATATGAAATGACATATCGTAATACAATTAATTGAAGAAACCGAACCAGAATGCAACAGTAACAGTTAAACGAACTAATAAAACTAAATCAAAACAGTAATGAAGCAATGAAACCGAATGCAAAACAGAACAATAATTAATTGATTTCATCTCTAAACTGAGAGCAACAAAGAAAGAAGTAATCAACCCGAATGCAAAGAAACCACACCCAATCAGACCAAACCGAGAGGATCAAAGAAAGAATCAATCAACCTGAATGCAAATAAGCCGAAGCAAAAGAAAAAGAAAATTGTCCCAAGAATGAAACCAACATCGATCGACTATACAACCCAATCCCAACCTAATTAAACCAATTACCCACCACCCAACACACACAAACAACAAAACCCAAGCAATCCGAACCGAACCAAACCAAATGCTCCAATGTAGGAGAGTGTGGTTCAATGTCATTTCCATACCGATAAGCAGGATCCACACCACTGTCATCTATGAAGTTGTCATCATCTACAGTCCTAGCACCTTCTTGATCATCCTATTCCAAAGGAAAATGAAAATAGTTGGAAATTCAATAACAAACTATAAACATAGTTACTTAGGAAAAACCCAACAATTAAATCAGCAGATTTATTCTATAACATTGACATATAGATAGTTAAGCAACAGGAATTAAACATGTTATGTTAATTATCTACATAATTGAACCTTAGGAGAGTAGTATATAATAAAATTAAGTCAGACCCACAGCAAAACTTGCTAGATTAATAATACTGTCATAAAAAAAAATTGATGTTGAGTCAAGAAAACAACCAGACCAAACTTAAACTGCGATATTAATGGTATCCTAGAAGCTGATAAGAAATTTGCCTAACAATTTAAACAGATCTAGCCAACCAGGTATAAACCTAAACTGGGAAAATAACTGAATAAAACAACTATAAAAGGATATTAAAAAACAATTGAAAACCCCATTTTCAACGTTTACCATCGCATGAATTTCTTGCATGAACAGATATTTATCAACTCTTGTAAATATCAATTCATCTCAAATTTGCAATGAAAAACCACATAATTCTTCACTCTTGCCACTCCCTTTAAGCTCCTTTTATGGCAAGAAACTATTGATTTCACACTCAAAGTTGCGAACTTTAGCTCTTCAGTGTAATAACCCATCAAGGACTGTTACAGTTTTATCTACTCTACCCACCAAGTAAGCTTTTTGTTCACCTGGTCCTTACAAATCTCGTAGCCATCGCCCCCCCAGCAGCTTCTCCTCTTCTCTCTCATTCTCACACACATATATAAATAAAAAGTTGTATTACAAAACCTTACACTTTCCATTCAATTATTATTCACCATCGCCACCAATAAGTTTTTTTTTTTACATCTTCATACCCAAAAAAAAATCAACCCCGTACCGATAAATCCTAAAAAGATCCACTATTTCACCCTAAAAAATCACCCTCAAATAAACCCTAATTCTCCCTCAAAACCCCACTAAAATTCTTTCTCAAAATCCAAAATTGAACCAGACCCATTTCAATTCTCCCATCAAGAACCGTAAAAACAACAAAATCAAGAAAAAAATTACATACCTTCCCATGAACAAAACAAACACACCGAGCAAACCCAAAATTGAATAAAAAGAGAGTCGAAAAACATACCTCACCGAGCCACCAATCGAACCACCGAACCCAGCCAACAAAACCACAGGACGCCGGCTCAGAAAGTAGATGAACTGATTGATTAACTCTAATCTTCCACTTCCTTTAAATTTCCACGAAAGCGTGACTATGCTTTTATGGCTGCAGGGTGCCCGTCCATTTGTTGAGCTTTCAACGGCCACGATGGTGGTAACATCACTGGACTTTGAAGAATCACTGGAGTTCGATGACTTTTCCACCTACCCTCGGGCCTCCTCCCTCCGATTGGATCCTTCGTCTGTCAAATCAACGGCTAAGATCGGATCATGCTCTTCCTCAAGATTTTCCTTCACCGTGTCCCACCATTTTGACTCCGTAAGAGGAAAAACCGAAAAGAGAAGATGAAATGGGCGCAGAGAGAATGAAAAGAAAATGAAGAGGAAAAGCCGAAAAGAAAAGATGAAAAAGAAAAGATGAAATGGGCGCAGAGAGAATGAAAAGAAAATGAAGAGGAGAAACCGAAAAGAAAAGATGAAATGCCAAAAACGAAGGAACCGAGCAGACATGAAGTGAAGAAAGTGAGAGGAAGAGACGAAAAACGCCCCCAATAAGCCACACCAGGCGCCGGCTCATTAAGGGCAAATGCGCCCTTACACTGCTCCAATCCACAGTCACCTGAGTCTGGTGCTACAGGGATTTGTCCACAACGTTTATTTGTTGTGTAATATTTGAACTTTCAAAGTCAACTATATGATACCGGTGGATTGGATTTTTATGTTTTGTGGTCGATTCGGTTTATATGGATTCACTTGATCCGAGAACTTTCAACCGGTTTCTTAATTATTATTTCTGGAGATGCAGGGACTGATAAAGTGATTTTAATAAACTAAAAGGACTAAGCTATCACTATCTCTAAATTCAATACCAATTTTATTTTATTTTTTTTCTTGAGAGAGAAACTAATTAATTTTCAAACTACTGTAGCAAAAGCTTCTTGAAGAGATCAATTCCAAGGAGTCTCATTTTTGCTTCAAAAATTCTACTTAACAAGCATTTAAACCCCCTAAATTAAACTTTTCTTGAAAAAATAAAAATTTCAGAAGGATAATCGTCATCACAAAGAAAAACCCACACACCTGAAAAGTCGAAAAAGAAAAGTTAGCAAAACCGATCGTGAATCTGGACCTGGGCTTTTCCTGTCTTCTTCGATGATCTGTAAGTTCCTTTTTCGTTTAATACTGTTAATTTTTGTTTCGTGTTCGCTGATATCATGTTTTAATGAGACTGGGTTCTTGTTTTGTCGCTGAGAAAATACTAGAAAATCAAAGAAAGTTAATTTTTTTTTTTTACTTCGATAACTCATTTTATAGATAAAAGAATTTTGGGTTTTTTGAGCATTTCGTATATATAAGATTGCAAGTTGAAGTAGAAGCATCTCCTTAACTCTGGTTTCTAAGTACCCAAACAAAATATTAGGGCAAAATTAGGCTTAACTGGGTTTAGTAATGGTTCACACAAATGGGTTTCTTTAAATTTACAATTTTGGAAAAAAGAATGACCGTAAAGTGTTTTTTTTTTTTAGTATTTATTCTTAGATTTTGAGCAGGTATTGTCAGAGCAGCTTATAATGATGTCTAGGCCTATGCTACTTGTGTTTCTGTTACTGATACTGATAATCACATCCCAATTTGAGTGGAGACAACCTCTTGTAAATGACATTGACACGAAGCCTGCTGTCAACCCAAAGCAGCTACAGATTTCAAAGTGGGAAGAAGGTGTAAAAGAGAAGGTAAGGAGTGTAGTCATTCATTTTGTTTTCTTCATCCATTTATTGGGTTGGTTTGTGAATGAAGTCATATGTGGTTGCAACTGTTAAAGAATATTTTGATTGTGAAATTTCAAGTTTAGCTGCATTTAGTACTTAGAACATCTTCCATGCTATATGTAATTTTTTGGAGTTATCAGCTCATTGATGTTTGAAGTCAATGTCTTCTATTTTCCCTTGGCTTCCTTGATAGGATAGGTTTGATCGACAGTCTATGTAGACCAAATCAGTTCGATAACTAGTGCAGGGATGATCCTACTAATTACGATTTGTTAATAAAATGGCGCTAGATAATGCACTTTGTTTGTTGTGACTAGAGTAATAGATTATGTATGTAACAATCTCTGCCTTTATAGGGATGCTGCTACAAATCGTAATTGGGGAAATGGAAAAAACAGCATTTACCGCAGAATTATGGCTAAAGCTAGAATGAAATTAAATTTAAACAAGAGAGTGAAAAATTAGGGCTGTAGAAAACCAAAATTCTGTAATAGAATCATAGAAATCCACTGCATCACTATGCCAGGACCAAACCTGGAACACCCTTCATTTCTAAATCTACCCTGCTTTTGTTGAACATCCACGAAGGTTATCTTATTAAACTGACATTCTGATAATCATGTCCAATAAAAATGCTAGTTCTTCATCTTAAGTATCAAATTTAAGACAATAGTTTGCCATTTTTGTATTGAGTGGTTCTGCCACGATAAAGTTTGAAAGATCTATCATTCAGCAAAGAAATATGATCTTTTAAGTCATTACTTTGAGAGCTCTCAATTAAGAAACAAATGTGATATGATCATACTGGCTTTGTATTAGGAAGACGTCCTGATCACTATTGGAGGCCAATAATTGTAATCAACTTCTAATGCTGCTTTGTCTTAGTTGATTAATTGTTCATATGTGGAGATTTCTGCATGTAGATCTGTCTCGGTAACCTGGACATTATAGTTTCTTGGATCATGGAATTTTAAACTTAGTTTGTTCATATCTGGATATGGTTTTTGAATATTTACATTATTAAATTTGCGCAATTACCATGTCTTTTTTGGGTTAACTAATGTAGTACTTTGATGTAACTGGGGTTGTTTCCATTTTCTGAGCTTGTGATTCTTAATATGGAACTTAGGCATATCATTGCATGTTATTCTCGATGATATTGCTCTTTTTTTGGCTACCTGGTGTAACACAGATTCTAGTGATTCTTGAGCTGTCCCTTAACAGGAAGACTATCATTATTCTGCTACTATATCCTTATTGTAGCTTATCTTGTCAAGCTTTATCCTTACTTGCTTCAGAGCAAACTCTAGAATAAATAGAAAAACTAGACAGATTCCAGTTTTGTCGCAAAGCAAATTTTCACGTACTCTTTACTTGAAGCACCAAATGGACCTTTTTTGACTTTGCAGATTATCTTATCACAAGAGAAGAACATTCACAGGCTTAATGAGCTTGTCCGGAGTCTTAAACAGCAACTTTTACAATGCAAGTGCACTAACGAACCAAGAACCGGCACGTCAGCCCCCTTGACGGAACGTATTATTGAGCTTGAAAGGCAGCAGATCCTGGAAGACTAGGAATTGACCTCGCAGGAATTTTGCACAGGTTGTGTATTCTGGAAACGAAAGCTCTTCCTTTTCTGCTCACTCTCTAAGCTCTTGTTTGCTGTCACAATGTCAAACGTTCACCATAAATTTAATCAATGACAAGTGAAATATATGTGTTAACGATCCTTCATAGCTTGCTTTTGTACTCTCTGATCTGATGATTCTCAGTTGTGGAATCAATCTCTTACTGTTTGAGCCAGATTGGTGTGAAAAAAAGATAAAGAAAACTCATACCAAGAGCGACTAGACAGAAAATTTGCTTATTGTAACATGGTATTGTGAAAAGGCATTTTATTTATTTATTTTAATAATCAAAAATATTTTCAGATAAAGCGGCCGGGCCGGGCCGGCCCAATATCTTCAACAATTTTTTTTGTCTTTAATACTTCTTCATTTATAAATATCACATTCTTATTCATTTAATATATGAAAAAAATTCAGAATTTGAGGAATCGATCCACCATACTAAAACAAGTGATTAGAATAGCTTATATAGCCTATTATATGGTTTTGAAGTCATGCATGTTATTTTTTATACCAACATATTAAATAAAATTCAAAAACAAAAAAAAAAATCTAATTTAAAACATAAAAATCTAAATTTTTTGAAAACATGGTAAAGCCGCTAAAACAAATATTTTCTAAAAGTTGAGATGATAAAATTACATCTACAAATACTATTTAGATTTAAAGTGATTTATTCTATTCACAAAAAGCTTTAGATAAATATATGTTAGTATTAGGATTTGTATGGTGACTACCCTCTTATACCCTTTTTAGATGTGGTTTTCCTTTAAATCTAAATTCTGGATGAGTTTGTTTTTAAAGTGTTTTTTTGTTTAGAAATGTATTAGAATGATGTTTTTTATTTTTTAAAAATTATTTTTGACATCAGCAAATCAAAACGATATAAAAACACTAAAAAAATAATTTAAAATAAAAATAAAATGTTTTTTTTTACACACAGTGTAGTTGGTAATAAAGCACAACCCCTATTGGGGAAGATAATCAACACCCATATCACCTAACCCCTATTGGGAAAGATAATTAATGAAGCTCTTTTTTTTTGTTTTAATAATTCTATTTATAAAAACAATAAAATAAATAAAAGCATAATCTGATATAAGATGTATCTATTTATCCTTTTATCATAGAGGTGATAAATAAACAATGTTAAGAAAAAAAGAAATATAAAGATGATAAAGGAAATATCCTAACCTCAATCGAAATCACATACACAAGAAATATAAGTTATTAAAACTTACTACCGACCATGTGACTATTAATTAATTAATTAATTAATTAATTAATATATTTACCCCCACACACATTGAAATTGAATTGAAACATCAACTATACTGCCCAGACCAAAATAAAAGAACAAAAACCTGTATAGTACTATATCATAAATATATCAAAATAATTTATTTAAAATTATTTTTAATATTCATACAGTATAAAAACATGAAAAAAATAATTTAAAATAAATTTTTTATTATTTTTAAAAAAATATTTTTAAACGCCCTCTCAAACACCTATTAATTCGATATTATTTGCTCCATCTCTTGTTATTTCATTTTAGATTTTTATTTATATTTTTATCGACAGTTTTATTTCAGAAAACACGTAATAAATACTAATTAAAAGTACTGTCAGAATTAATATCGAATTCAATGGAAAATAAATAACTCTCGGGAAAAGGTTCGACCGTGTGATTGACAGGAAACCTTGGAATAAAGTTTAAACTTTAAATAAATGTGGTCTTAAAAAGATTTAAAAAAAAATATTTAGTTTTGATTAACATGTAAGTAAATATAAAAATACCCCTACTTACTGGAGGAGAAGAAAAAATAAAGTAGAGATTAGTTAGTAACCAAAAAAATTGTAATTTTCAAAGTATAATTAGCGTGCGTTACTTAATTGCTCTAACTCCAATTAAATTGTTGGGCATGAGTTTTCATGCATGTCCATGCATCAAAACTCAAAGCCTGTTTGCCCATAAATTTTCATGCATGTAAAATTACTTTTTTTTAAAAAAAATTACTTTTTTTTATATATTTTATTTTATTAATATTTTTAAATCATTTTCATATATTAATGTCAAAAATATTTCTCTCTTTTCTGTCAGAAGACGATCACAGACTGAAATACAAAAAATAATAATAATTCTAGCCCTAGCCGTAGCCTATTATTTAATACATCTTTGAAAGTAAGGGAGCTCCAAATTAATAATTCGATCAAAAAGTGTACATCTCTTATTATCCTGTTTACAAGTGGTTACCGTTAAATAAATTAAAATGATATTTTTTTATTTTAAAAAAATATTTTTGATATAATACATGAAAATAATTTATAAATACTATTTTTTAAAATTAAATAATAAAAAAATAATTTTTTTAAAATATTTTAAAACATAATGTTAAACCAGATTTAAACAAAACAAACCATTAGGGACGTTTGAGACCCGACCAAACTTGGTGAGAAATAAAAAGGACATAAACAATGTTTTTATAGGGTGGACATAATTAAGGGTGGCATGAATGCTGCAGGGTACTTCTCTTGGGAAACCATACATGCACAGGTTAACAATTGATTTTATTACCGTTTAAAAATTAAATATTATAAAATTAATAAAATCATGCGCGTCAAGATTAGTTTTTTTTAGCAACGTACGTGGAGAGTTGTATTAAAGAATAATATAAATTATATTCTAGAATCTTATTTAACAGGTTAAATTTTTAGATAAGATAGTTCTTTAATATGATATTAGAAACTTGTTGACCCAGCAGTCATGAGTTCAAATTTTATCATCTTTATTCTAATTAATAAAAATAAAACATAAGATAGTGCGCATCTCTGTAAACTTCAAAACCAGAGAACTTTTACTTGAGATTAAAAAAATATTAAATAATAATAAATATTATATTATAAAACTTATGGGGGGGAATGAGCCGAAGCATCTTTAATAAAAAAAAAATTGTCCTTAATACTTCTTCATTTATAAATATCACATTCTTATTCATTTAATGTATGAAAAAAGTCAGAATTTGAGAAATCAATCCACCATAGTAAAACAAGTGATTGGAATGGCCTATTATATATGTGGTTTTGAAGTCATGCATGTTATATCAACATATTAAATACAATTTAAATTATTTTTTATATTAGCACATCAAAACGATATAAAAAAATTAAAAAATAATTTAAAATAAAAATAAAATATCTTAAAATGTTGTTAATAAAGCACAGCCCCTATTGGCGAAGATAATTAATGAAGTTTTGTTTAGATACATCCCTTTATTATAAAGGTGATAAATAAACAATGATAAGAAAAAAAGAAATATAAGTTATTAAGACTTACAACCGACCATGTGACCATTAATTAATTAATATATTTACCCCACACATTGAAGTCGAAACATCAACTAGACTTCCCAGACCAAAATAAAAGAGCAAAAACCTGTATAAAATAATTTATTTAAAATTATTTTTAATATCGATACAGTATAAAAACATGAAAAAATAATTTAAAATAATTTTTTATATTATTTTTTAAAAAATATATTTTTAAAACACATTCTCAACACACCCATTTAATTCGATATTATTTGCTCCATCTCTTGCTATTTCATTTTAGATTTTTATTTATATTTTTATCGACAAAGTTTTATTTCAGAAAAAACCCTTATAAATACTAATTGAAAGTACTGTCAGAATTAATATCGAATTCAATGAAAAATAAATAACTCTCAGGAAAAGGTTCGACCGTGCGTGGTCTACAGGAAACCTTGGAATAAAGTTTAGATAAATGTTATAAGAGATGTGGTCTTAAAAAGATTTAAAAAAAAATATTTAGTTTTGATTAACATGTAAGTAAATATAAAAATACCCATAGTTATTGTAAGTAAATCTGAAATTAGTTAGTAATAACAAAATATTTGTAATTTTCAAAGTATAATTAACGTGCGTTAATTAATTATTTTAACTCCATTTAAATTGTTGGCCATGGGTTTTCATGCATGTACAATTAATTTATTTTTTTAAATATTTTTATTTTAAATTTTTATTTTTTAATATTTTTAAATTATTTTCATATACTGAAGTTGGAGTTTATGGTTTGGACGTGGATATTAGTTTACCCAACTCTAACTTGAACCTACCCAACCTCAAACCATGCCTGAAACTCAAACTCGATCATAAATAAATAAATTTATTTTAAAAAAAAAATTATTTTACATCCTTCTTTCTCTATCTTTCTGTGAGAAGACGATCACTGACTGAAATACAAAAAACAATAATAATTCTAGCCCTAGCCCTAGCCTATTATTTAATACGTCTTTGAAAATAAGGGTGCTCCAAATTAATTATTAGGTCAGAGGAAACATCTCTTATTGTATGGTTGGTAAATTTCATTATGGTTATTTTTTGAAGTGATTTTTATTTAGAAATAAATTAAAATGATATTTTTTTATTTTTTAAAAATTATTTTTGATATCAGTACATGAAAATGATTTATAAACACTATTTTTTTTTTAATTTCAAATTAAAAAAAATCTATTTTTTAAAAAAATATTTTTAAAATATAGTATCAAACAAGATTTAAACAAAGAAACCACGGTGGACGTTTGAGACTCGCCCAAACTTGGTAAGAAATAAAAAGGACATAAATCAAGGTTCTTACTTTTTATAGGGTGGACATAAATTAAGGATGGCATGAATGTTGTTCGGTACTTCTCTTGGCAAACTATACATGCACAAGATTTTTTTTTTTTTTTGGAAACGGGGGAACCACGTGACTCGGAAAGCGTACTTTGTGGGCGCAGGGCACGCGTAAACCCCTCAGCTGTCCCAGGCTCTTACACAGGAGGGCTGAACGCAGGACTCGAACCTGGGTGATGAGTTTTAAGCAACCCCAGGCCTTTGCCGCTGCACCCCACCCTCGGGGACTACATGCACAAGATGAACCAATTCTATCCCATGCTTCGAGTAGGTTAACAATTGATTTTATTACCGTTTAAAAGTAAATATTATAAAATTAATAAAATCATGCACATCAAGATTAGTTTTTTGTTTAGCAACGCACGTGGTGAATTATATTAAAAACATAATTATTTTGATGTTGAAAGTTAAAGAATAATATAAATTATGTTTTGGGACCTCACTTAACAATTTAAATTTTCAGATAAGATGATTTTTTAATATAATATTAAAAACTTGTTGACTCAACGGTCATGAGTTCAAATCTCATCATCATCCTTATTTTATTTGATGAAAATAAATCATAAGATAATATGAGTCTATGTAAATTTTAAGCCTAATTTTTTTTATATAAAAAAATTTATTAATAAATAATATAAATTATATTATAAAGTTTTAAATTTTTTAATGTCATGTGGTCAAAAATGTACTACACGTTATTGATTACGGGGAGAAATGATTGATTGCGAGGCAATATTTACTCCACCTGAGCCGAAGCATCTCGGGACAAGTTGCCCGTCGCAGTTAATACTTAATACAGTTAGAGGCATTAATTTACCCTCTCGCTCCAATTATTTATTTCCCTCTATAATTTCTCTACTTACCCTCTACTCCTAACCCTAATCAATCGATAATTAAAGAAAACCCATCTTCTCTCTCCCCCCACCTCTCCTCCTCAAGCTCACTATATAATGGATCAGTGGGAGATTTCAGCAAGGAAGCCAAGCTCTTGTTAATGGCGGTGGACAGATTCTAGTTTAGGTTCCAGGGATCATCATATTGCCAATTCTACCTTGAGCACTTCTAAGATTTGTCAGTACTAATTCACACAAGGTACGCCGCTTTCTTCAATTCTTATATGGATTTGACACCTCTTGTTCTTGCTAATCGTTTTCTGACTGTAATGTTTCGTTCATTCTCTAAGGAAATGAGTCGAGTAGGAGATAGCCCCATGTTGGATTTGGAGCTGAACCTTTCACCAGCGAGGCCTAACCCACAAGTCCAATCACCGAAGGCGTCGATCTCGAGTTCATCTTCTGAAATATTGTCAGCAGAGAGCTCGTGTGTTTCATCAGTGCCTGCAGACATGCCTGTTAACTACCCCGGCAACCTCGTCACAGCTCCCATGTTAGTGGCCGGCTGTCCTCGATGCCTCATGTTTGTTATGCTATCCGAGGTGGATCCGAAATGTCCGAAATGCAAGAGCACGGCCTTGCTTGATTTTCTCCGAGAGGAAAACACCAAGAAGACGACGAGCTGAGAGGAAGATCCTAGCTAGGATTCTTGTTGTTCATGGACAAACAACATGTTACTTTCCTACCTACGTAAATTCTGGTTTTTTTATCATCTATGATTTATATCTATCTATCTATCCATAACTCCTTTTTCTTTCCTAATTCTCTCTTTCTCTCTGCTCAATGTTGACCCGGTTCTTAGCTTTGTTCAATGAGTTTCTTGTTTGGGAGCAGTTTGGTTGCCACTAAGCAAATCGATCGCATGCAATTTAGGGCTCCATTGCTACAGTCTCTTATGAATGTTTGGAGCTACATTCTGATCTTCTGTCTTCTGTAAAACCAAAGAGGCTGTGTTTTTGCCTTTTGTCAAATAAAAATGATTTTGTGCTCTTTCTAATTATTCATGCGTCCTTTTTGTTTCCTTTATAGTACGATTTATAAGTGCGAGTTTCTTGCAGAAAAGTCTACTGCTTCAAGTAATCAAATTTGTACCATAAGACTGCTGTAAATGATGAAATTATTTCAAAATTTCTATCCAAAACAGGACTTATTATTTGTCAACATAGAGGGCGTGTGTTTGTGTATATACATACATATATATACTTGTATGAAGTTGTTTTGAACAAGAAAAAACCCTACTATTTATTGCCCCTTGCGCTCTAGACGGTGCATGTACTTCTTACAACTTTAGTCGAGATAATGAAACCTGATGTTCATTTGTAGTCATGTTTTACATAAAGAATCCAAAGACAATGTTGGTTCTTTGACTGATGTTTCGTGAAGAAGGCGAGTTCACACGTGAGCTGGGTGCACTTATCGGAAAGAAACCTTAATTTTTCAGTAGTCTAGATCCGTTGATGAACACATTAGAAGAACATTATAGATGACATCCAGACATGAATCACAAACTGATCGATTTCATGGTAAAATAAAGACTCTTGTTACAAGCTGTAGACGATTTTGTTTTATTTGAGTGAATCATTCTGGGTATTGTCAGATGTCGGTCGCTCTTGACTCTTTTGAGAAATACATATTTGAGCGACTCTTACTTCAAAATGTGAAAATACATTTTAAATGTATGTGCATTTTTTTTTTTATAAACTCGCCCTTCAAGGGGGTGACACTTAGTCGTAACTCTTGCATGATGAACAAAAATTTTGATTCTTGCTTAAAATCTATACTGAGAATTTCTTGAGTGATAACCATTGTGTCACCTATAAGTTCTGCATTCAATATCCTTCAAGAAGGGTTTGTCTTCGATACAAAACAATTTGTAGGGAGCATATACCTTAAAGGTTGGTTTTATTTTTCTTACATGCGACATAGGGTAGGTTGACTATTTGGTCTTTAAAACAAGGTCTCTTGTTGTCTTAGTGATCATCCTCGTGAAGGTAATATGGAGGCTGGATAGGTAATGCGATAAAACATATACAAATCATTATTAGTCAAAGCACTCAACGAATAGTTGGGGTTCACACAAACTTAAATCTCAACTAAAATTCCTGAGGTAAGCTATTAGTCCTCCATTTAACCTGTAGTTTCATGTGTCATCCAAAGCAATGTATCTTAAATTAATTAACATATTATGAAGATATATACACATGAACTACATATAAAAAAAGCCAAATTCAAAAAAAATCTAAATCCATCAAAAAAAAAAAAAACATATCACATACATAAAGCTTTGTCCAATTCTTTATCACCTTGCAAGAATTCCAAATCACACAAGGTACTTCATTTTACTGCAAATTTTCCACAAATTTAATTTAATTTTTTTTTAATTGGTTGTTGGCATGGAGAAGAAAGAGAGTTTATGGCTTATGGATATTTTTGAGGTTTTTCTTTTTCTTTTTAAAATAGAAAAATATCTACATTGAAACAAATGGAAAAAAAATAATGTTTTGAAAATGACATGTTAAAAAATAAACATGTTTATAAAAGATATTTAAAATTTGAATAGTTTGAGAAACGCTGAAAAATACTGAAAATGACACAAATATATTTAATATTTTTTTTTCAACGATGAAGTCAAATATTGGACAACAACAAACCTCGTTAAATCCATATTTAACTCTAAAACGTTATCAAGTCACTTGAAAAAAAAAACATATTGAATTTAAGAAAGTCAAATACCAATTTACTTTTCCTTGCATATTTAAAGGTTAAAATCACCTTTATTGAACTTCATCTTGAAAACCAATTCATTAATGCCAAAAAAAATACCTTAATTTTATAGGTAGAAGGTTATAATATTGATTTTTAATTTATTATTGGAATATTTCCATGTTCAAGAATATGCAAAGAAAAACAGATGCAAGCATAACTCGTGATCATCAAATAGAAAAAAAAAAAGTTGATGATCAAAATAATAATAATAATAATAATAATAATAATAATAATAAATACTTCATGCAATAGCATGGAATGAATATTGTCTTCAATTCAATGGGTGTATTGTAATTATAAACGACTTGCGACCTGCATAGCTGGTCTTGAGTTTAAGTCAAGGCATGCATTCTTTGTAAGAGTCTGGAACAATTAGGGTTTCACTCGCTCAGTTAAACCCACAAAATATATTTTTCAGAGATAGTGTTTACTCGTATAAAAACAATGGAATGAATATTGCAGATAAACTCTGCTGCAGCAGGAAAATCAACAATCTGTGGCATCCGAGTCCATGGTTGATCCATTAAAAGCTCATATGCATTCAGCTGTTTCATCGAGTAGTTGACCTAACTTCTCAAAATTCCTAATGTGAAAAAAAGAAACAGGGTTTGGTTGAGATTACAACGTTTACCCAAGTTACATCTACTTTAGTTACGATCACATGGGATTTGAAAGCTCCGTTTTTCTCCTGGAAAATCTTAAAAATCATTAAAAATAACAAAAATAAAATAATAATAATAATAATAATAATAATAATAATAATAATAATAATAATAATAATAATAATAATAATAATACATCAAAAGATATTGTCTCGCTGAATTGAATGTCTTCAAATATGAGTTTTTTTTCTTTTTAATTTGAGATTTTTATTGTTGTATCTCCGTTATAAAACGTTACGGGCCATAAGATTATAATACAGCTCGAGTTCTTAGTAAATTTAGATTTTATAACTTGGATTATTATTTTATTTTATTTTTTGCTATAGAGATATTAATTAATTCTCTATCTATTTGCCAAAACTATTTAACTAAAAAAGTCAATTAAAATCTTAGATGGGATATCTACTCTACACATTTCGTCATACCAAACCCTTTACTTTGTCAAAATTAGGTCAAATTTACACCGTTATAAGTGGCATTCATCTGGCCTTTTTGACTAGGAATAAATTGTTCTAATCACCTTATAAAGTAAGAAATATCACTGAGGAGGTCAAGCTAACTGATGTAGATGTGTTTGGTAATTGAATTTTTTACAAAAATATTTTTTAATTAAAATATTTTTTTTATATTAACACAATAAAATAATCAAGAACTAGTTTAAAAAACACATTGATTTAATATATTTTTAAATGAAAAATAAATTAAACCGAACACACTCGAATTTCATTTCACGATCATTTTAAGATGCAAGACTTGTTAGCTAATTAATTGCCACAATTTCACAACATTAAAAGCTTTGGGTGGAAAGTGTAGAGCAAACAGGCTCGCACGCACATGCACATTTAAAGTTGAACGATCCATGTCATGCACCAAGTGGTTTTGGCATTAATTAATTCAAATTCATGGGGGGAAAATGTTTGAAATAAAAATAAAAATAAAAAACATTTGAATTGGGATAGCTTTTTTTCAAGTAATATAAAAGTACTGCATTAACTGAGAAGGAAAATTAAGAGAAAAATCTTATAATAAGTGATTTTGCTATAGTGAGTTGGTGGCTATTGTGATTAAATATGTATTTAATATTGTAGTGTATAATGCTTTATATTGCAACTAGTTTCAAAATGCTTGATATATGCTTTACAAGTCTCGGATTCGAGTCAAGACGTGCTCACATTATAAGAGTCTGGGACAATCAAAATTTTATTCATTTAACCCGGGTCTGCAAAGAGTGTCTAAGAGTGGAGTTTCCTCGAATAACAAAAAAAGTTTTCGAAATATTTGAATTTTTTTTAAATTACTTTCTTAAGAATTTTTTATCATTTTGATATGTTGATGTTAAAATTAAATTAAAAAAATATTATTTTGATGAATTTATAAATAAAAAATACTCATAAAAGCAATTATTATAATGAAAAACAAACTCTTAAAAACACTTTTCAATTAAAAATACTTTAATTTTCAACAAATTAAAACTATTAAAAACTATTAATTTAATATTTCTTAAAAAAATATATTTTAAAAGGCACAAGCAGATAAAATTCAAGCTCCAGGAATAAAAGCAAAATTATAATTTAAATTTATACCTCTGTAATGAATTTGAAACCGGTAGCTACCACCTGAGAAGTAAAAGCCCAGCTAGTAATTTACTAGGGTTAGGAATATAATTTAATTTATTGTCTAATGTTTGAATTATGTGTAGTCCACAAAAAATCTTGCATTTTTTTCTGACACGTAGTTAAATGATTTCCCCCTTTTTCTTCCTGCACTCCACGTGGCCCACATCCATGCTTGTACAAACTGCAGAAGTGAAAACGACTTTTCAGATTCAGAGGACCAGACCACCACCACCGCAGGTATCGCCATTATTACTAAATTAAAAATATATTTAGAATACAGTTAAAATTATTTGCAAAATTATTATTGTTTAGAAATGTATTAAAATATTTTTTATTTAACATAAAACTTATTTTTAATATTAGCATACTAATATAACTTAAAAATACCAAAATAAATTAATTTCAAATAAAAAATAAAAGAAAAAATAATTTCAGATTTTTGAAAAATATTTTTAAAACAAAATGAAAGCCGGACATTAAATTTTCAGACAGGCTTCTGTGTCGTGGATAACGGATAACCTGTATTTATGATAGGCATTAAATCAGTGTTTTTTGTTTTTTTTTCACTTTTTCTGAATTCAAGAACAAGTGACACTTTCTTACGTACAAAATAAAATTAGATTGGTAGTAATAGCACAGCACGTAAATTCATCAGGTTGCCTCATATTTTTTTTTATTAAAATATATTTTTTTATCGGCTTACGTGTATCTTTATTAATTTTATTGCCCTGAATATGAGTTTTCAGTGATCATCATATTAACAATCACTTGAACTTGAAACCATACGAGAATCACACTTTTTAATTTTAAATTCTTACTACTTATCACCTACTAAATAGTTAAGAAAATGATTTTCTTGTAGTTTTAGATTATAAAGATGAGGTGGGCCAACATAAAAATTTATGCACAAATAAGTTTAAGAAAAATTATTTAATTACATTCACATCTTATCATACTTTTATTTACCCAACTTTTTAATAGTATATTTGAGGTTGTTTTATAAAATAGTTTTTGTTTAGAAACATATCAAAATATTTTTTTATCAAAAAAATATATTTTTAGTATTAACACATTAAAATAATTTAAAAACATCAAAAAATAATTTAAAAAATAAATTTTTTTAATTTTTTTAAAAATATTTTTGAAACATAATTACAAACAATATATAAAAAGAGGATTCGTCCTGTTTTTCTCTTACGTGTGTGTGAAGTATTGCATTGTAACCGATACAAAAATCAGTTCAAAATAAAATCAAATCACATGTGAAATAGGTTGATTTAGACACTAATAAGTCAACTTCGAGGTAATTATTTTTTGACACCTCACCTACACTGAGGGTGGAATAGTCAAGTCTAGGGTCAACCTGCTAAGCTTGACCAGAGTTTAATAGTGGTTAATTATAATAAATTTACTTTTTTTAAATTATAAAAAAAAATAGCATACAATTGATAAATTGTTATTACATATAATTTTGTGATTTTTTAAAAAAAAAAACAGCTTAAATATGTGACCAGATCCTCCTAAAATATCTACGAAGGCGTTAGACTTAATTTTTTATATATAAATAAAATAAAGGTGGAAAATAATTTAATCTTCTAATTCGAGGAAAAAGTTAGCATAATCCAAAAAGAATCTAGTCAGCTAATCGTCAACTGTTTGACAATTCGTCCCTCGTTCGTTTGGTAAGGTAGTTTGACCCCAAAGCAGCTATATTTGAATTTCAATCAACCAATTAAAATATATATATATATATAAAAAATCAGAGCTATTACAGATGTTGACGAGCTTGACCAAGTCTTCAGAATTTTTAATTGGATAAGAACATTTAATCCCTTTATATTAACGTTATATTTTACAAGAGAAAGCACTTTCACGGAAGAAGATTATCTCTTGTCTGAGAGTGTGGTAATATATCATGGTGGCGCATACGGTGAGACGCAGGATAAATATTTTTCATCACTAGAAAAACACCGCACATGTTGTTTAAAGGGAGCGCAAGGAAAAAAAATTGTTTGGGGCAATAGACAAACACGCCGATAGTTTTATGCAGAAAAAAATAATAAAAAAATATAAAATTACTTAAACACCTCTACAACCAACTCTTGAATTTTATCTTTTTTTACTAAAATATATGTATTTGTGTTATTTAGAAAATTTTGAAATATCAAAAATTCCCCTTTACAGTCAACTGTTTATTGTATACTGGCAGGGGTAAAAATAAATTAGTTTTACTATGCAAAAAAATCCAGAAAACACTCAAATACGCCTAAATAATCACATAATGTCAACTGATCCAATAGAAAAGTCTTAAATACCTTTGGGTCAAAGAGTTAAAATTTTATACATTGAAAGCAAAATGATAATTATATTATTACAATCCACGATAATCTGCGTCTATTGCCTTTCTTTTTTAATTATTGTCATTAATTAATTAGTCACTTATATTGGTAAATTGCTTGGCAGGAAATTTGTTTTTTTCTTTTTAAATGGAGATTCTTATAATTAAAAAATATCCATCAACTTAATCACTATTTCCACGTGCATGATGATTCTCCATTAACCTATAGTAATTTAATTCAGATATATTTTCTCTTTAAGTTAAGATTGTCCAGATCCCAAACTCACCGGAAACATTATTGCTGTTCTTTTTTTTTTTTATATATATAAAAGGTATGAAAATACTAGTGGGCAGCAACTTTCTCTGAGGTATGATAAAAAAGGAAATACAGATTATCTTTAAGTTGAAAAACAATAATACAGTTCTGTACTTGCTGGTACCATACTTTCCAGTAAGAGAAACTTTCCAGTAAAAGAAACTAAGAAAGGGAAGAAAAGCAGCTTCCACGCTCTCAGTTTCGCTTACAGAACAAAGGAGAAAAGGTCAGATTTAGCGCCCTCAGCTTTCTGCCGCTGCTTCCTCCGTGCTTTCCAATAAAAGAAAGAATCCAGCAGCCCTTGTGCTGACGTGGCATCATAAGCTTCGACCCTTGTTGTTTCGGAGGGTTATGTTCGAAATGCACGGGCAGCATTCAGCTAAGGGCTTTTGAGGCCTGGCCCAATACTCTTCTGGGCTTGCTCTCTTCAGGTGTTGGGCTGAACTTGGACCGCATGGTTGGTCAAATATGGTGGGCGTTGTCTGTGAACCATGGTCCTTCCTCCTTCCGTGTCGGTTCTTCACTCCCACTTGATAGCATTTCCTTTTTCAATAGATTTCTTTTCTCCCTGTTATTCAGAGTTTTTTTTTGGGTGTTTTTCACTTTATTTTTAAAATATTTTTTTTTTTTTTTGAAATGTAAGTATAAAACAATTATTAATATGGGTTAGTGCTTCTAAAAAATACATTCATTCAACACAAAATTAAAGAGGTTATTCGTTCCGATGATTTAATTATTACCTTGACAATAAATTTCATTTAATCAGAATTATATTTAGTTTTGAAGTGAAAGCCGATCCATAAATAATAATTAATAATTAAGAGTAAATTTACAAGGAAATCGGCATGAATAATTTTAATTAATAATAACCGAGTAATTCTGGTGCAAGTTCCATGTCAATGCCGAGTCGAGTGTTACTATAAAACAAAGAGGTGATGTTGAAAGCAGCAAGAAAATGTCCGAGAAACCCAAGCATGCACCGAATGCCAACAATAAGGAAGCTATCAAGAACTCCGGCCGCCGCATCCTCTCCGTGTCTGTGTCTCTCTATCTGCTCCGACCTGGTCCTGTTCGACGACAACACTGCCGACGTTTTATTCTTATCTGAATTCCCACCTGGTACATTGAAAATGGTCCAAAATCCGAACTCTCCAAGTGAACCCCCCATGGACTTTATTAAAGAAGAATAAAAAAAAAAACACTTTATTCCCATTCGAAGCACTATAGGATGTTTGCGAAGCATTTTAATTGTGCTTTTCATTTTTTTTTGTTTTAAATAAAATATATATTTTAGTGTTTTTTGATTTTTTTGATGTGATGTTTTTAATAATAGTTTTACAAAATAAAAATGTTATTCAATATGTTTCTAAGTGAAAAACATTTCGAAAAACAACTGAAACCACACTCTTAAACATCTTCATAGTATTTATCTTTTTTCTTAAAAAAAAAAAAGAAAGACAGGGAGTAAAAAATATAAAATCTATAACTCATAAAAAATAATAAAATTATTTTTATTCGGTTACATAAATCTTGTTTGGTATTGTTTTGTTTGGAAATAAAAAAGAACTAGTAATTGATTTAAAAAAAATCAAAATAATTGTGTTTGAAAAGATTTTTCATCGTAATTATAGGTTATTTTTATATTTTAATTTTCAGAATTACTGTGGATTCATGGTGGCTGGCTTTGTTTATAACCTTAGCATTAATCATATGAACATTCATTAATAAATAAAATAATAATGGAGGCGGCCTCATGTGGACCAAGTCAGTCAAACTCCAAACGCGTTGAATCTTTGAACTTTTATTACACTCCTACCACACACTGAATACTTCCCGCTTTCCAAGCAACCCCCTCCGCCTCCAACTTTCCCATATATAATTATATATATATATATATATATATATATCACCGTCTCCCTCTCAGTCTCTTCATATCCAGCAGAACATCGGAGAAGAAGAGAGGAGATTTCGGCTGAAGACTTCGTCTTTTTCTCTCTTTTCTTCTTTCAAACAGCGATAAACAAAAAATAGAAATGGAAGAAAGCAAGGGAATTGTAATTCGTGAAGTGTGGTCGTGTAATTTGGAGTCGGAATTTGAGCTGATTCGTGATCTAATCGACGAGTTCCCGTACATCTCCATGGATACGGAATTTCCCGGGGTTGTTTTCCGGCCACCAGTGGACCCCTCGAACAACAGGAGTTACTTCCGAAAACTCAAGCCATTGGATCATTACAGGATCCTCAAGTCGAACGTTGATGCTTTGAATCTTATCCAGGTGGGCCTCACGCTGTCCGATGCGGAGGGGAACTTGCCTGATATGGGAACCGGAAACCGGTTCATCTGGGAGTTCAATTTCAGGGATTTTGACGTGGAGCGTGACTCGCACGCTCCTGACTCGGTCGAGCTGCTGAGGCGACAAGGGATTGACTTTGAGAGGAACAGAGAGGAGGGGGTTGACTCGGCGAGGTTTGCTGAGTTGATGATGTCGTCTGGGCTTGTCTGCAACGAGTCGGTGAGCTGGGTTACTTTCCATAGCGCGTATGATTTTGGGTACCTGGTGAAGATTCTCACGCGCCGGGACTTGCCGTCCGGGCTGGTGGAATTTCTGAGGCTGCTGAGGGTGTTTTTCGGGAATAAAATTTACGATGTCAAACACATGATGCGGTTTTGTAAGAGCTTGTATGGTGGGCTGGACCGGGTGGCCCGGACCCTGGAAGTGAACCGGGAGGTCGGGAAATGCCACCAGGCCGGTTCGGATAGTTTGCTGACGTGGCATGCTTTCCAAAAGATGAGGGATGTGTTTTTTGTGAAGGATGGGCCGGAGCAGCATGCCGGCGTTCTGTACGGATTAGAGGTGTTTTGCTGATAAAATATGCATGATTTATGCATACATTATTTGGTTTATTAAATTTGGAAAATGTATATTAAATTTTGGAAAATAATTAAAGAAATTCTTTTATGGAATATGTGTGTTGTGGTGGTGGTGGACTAACAATCTCGAGCAATTTCTACGTAACTGATATTTTAAAACATATTACGTCGTAGTTTTAAGTTGAATTATAGGACAGGGGAGGTCGTATCGTGGATAGTTTTAGTGCTTGTTTGGCACTGCGGTCAAATCATCGTTTTGCTGACTTTCAATTTTTTTATATTTTAAATGAATATATTTTAGTATTTTTAGATCATTTTGATGTGTTGATGTCAAAAATAATTTTTAAAAAATAAAAAAAAATATCATTTTGATATATTTCAGCACAAAAAATACTTTAAAAAACTACCGCAACCATTTTCTTAAACAGTCGTAGGCTTTCCATCTTTCGTTTGCTTTTCCATTTCCCCTTCAGCTCTGAATTTTTCAAATGGTTGACAGCACGGCCTTCCTATCCACACCACGCACTGTTTAACATTTTTGGAAGCTTCCTATTCATTTAGTTTTTTTTTTTTTTTAAATAAATTAAAAAAAAAACATTTTAAAATATAATCGTGGAAGTGATTGGACAGCTTAAATAGTATATGGTCAAAGTCATCAAGCATTAATTGCACGTTTTCCTCCCTTTTCTCCTCCAAGTTTCGTGGTCAAATATGTTCATTCAAAAACATTTTAAAAAATAAATAAACAAATTTTTTATTTTAAATTAATTTTTTATATATTTTTAGATTTATAATATCAAAAATAATTTTTAAAAAATAAAAATAAAATTATTTTAATATATTTCTGAACAAAAAATATTTTCAAAATCAATTGTAACTATACTCCTAAACCATCAACTAATATGATCTCAAATTAGATTTTTCTTTCCTTTTATTTTATTTTGTAAACTGCAAATCGTGGTTAAAACACCCACATTAGTATAAAGTTTGGATTTTGGATTGACATTTCAATCAACTGAAATTATATTTTTTTAATAGAAAACAAATTAAAACAATATTTTTTTAGTGAAAATAATCAAATAAGTAACTAAATAAACACAATTCGCAGGAATTTAACAGCACACATAAATAAACACTAACCGAATTAGGGTGGATGCTTTGGAAGTGTAGTTGAGATTATTTTTGAAAATATTTTTTGTTTAAAAATATATTCAAATAATATTTTTTTATTTTATAAAAATTATTTTGATATCAACACATCAGAATAATCTAAAAACACCATTTTTTTAATTTAAAATAAAAAATAAAAATATTTTTTTTCAAACGCACTCCCAAACACTCCCAAAGACATGATAAATATTGGTACTGCATTTTAAAAATATTTTTGAAAAAAAATTGAAAATTTTTTATTTTTATTTTTCACTTTAAATAATTTTTTTGGTATTTTTAGATTATTTTCATGTACTGCTATAAAAATAATTTTAAAAAATAAAAAATATCATTTTGATACATTTCCAAACAATTTTTTTTTTTCAAAAACAACCTCAACTCAACAACACACAAAAACCCACCCACCTACCACCATAGCATGACAGAGGCTGCTGAGTTTCACATTCCATGTGATTCTTATTCTTCATTTTCTTCTCATCACCTTTATATCTTTGCTTTTTATGTTTTGAAGGAAAGGAGAGTGATGGGAATGAATTTTAGTTATTTTTCCTTGGTTGGATGCTGAAATCATGAATAGAAAATAAAGAAAGGAAGGGTTTCTTTCTCAGGATGACCTGCTGTCTGTGGGCCAATGGGTCTGTTAAATCAGCTACTGTGCATTTCTGAGGCCCCCAACATATATGGGCCCATCACTATGAAAGCCCATGTTACCCGAGTGCTTGGCGAGGAGAAATTAATTTCTACATAAAAGGGCGCTGGTAGAAGCAAAGTTATAAAATCCGTTCCAGGTACCGTTCTGGTTTTTTGTTTGGAATGGAACGTTCCGGTTTCGGTGCATTCCGGCATTTCATTCCGGTTTTGTACTGTTCATATTTATTTAATTATATATATGAAAAAAATAAAATATTAATTTGACAAGTATAATTTAAATTCAAAATAAATGTACTTTAAATTATACAATACAAATCTTTTATCTCTTATATATACTTCATGCAAGAACACACAAATCTTGAATTTCTTATATATACTTCATGCTTTGTAATTCAGTTGTCCTAATGAGATCCTTCAACGCAACCAGTTATAATAACTCATTTACATACATATCAGTCTAATGAATCTCTCGGGACTTTCATCAAACACCTTGAAAGCCGACCCCAACTTCTCAACTTTTGCATACATATTAGCCAAAGAAATTCTTACAAATGAATCGAATTCAATCCCACACCTCAAAGCACATCAATTAAGTGAATCTAACTAATAATAAAAACAACTATCTGCATATGATATTTTTCAATGCTAAAAAAAACAACTATCTTTCCCACAATTCATCAACAATCATTTATGCCCAGTTTAACAAGATGAATGAACATCTTCCAATTTCAAGTTTATTCAAACATACCATACATAAATGCCCAGTTTAATCATTCATGCAAAGTTTCGGCAATTTCAATTTTTCAATAAATTAAAGGATTTGGGGCCTCGAATGTGTACCTTTCACTGGAGATTTGGGGAAGAAGAACCAATGAAGAAATTGTGCCGCCGTGTGGAAGAAATTGTGCCGCCGTGATTTTGATTTTTGTTTTAGGTTTTCAGAATTTGAGCTGAGTTAGGGATTGAGAGTTACAAATTGAGCTTTTCAAGTGAGAGGATTACTGGATTATGAATCGAAAACTAGAGATTTGTGAGGTTAATTTGAGATTAGGGTAAGGGAAATTGGGGGAGAAATGGAAAATTGAAAATCGGGGGGAATTGGGGCTCTAGTCTGGGTGTTGGTGCGTTTATTAAGTGCTTAAACGACGTCGTTTTGTTACTTGTGTAAACGACGTCGTTTTGGCTGGATCCGGAATGGAACGCCCGGTACAGAACCGGGGCATTCCGGCCGGATTTTCCAGATCGGGTCGGGATTTTTACCGGGACAAAAACATCGTCGTTTTGTCCCGGATTTTGAAGTGGAACGGGCCGGAACGGAACGGGATTCACAAGTTTGGGTAGAAGAGTTTTCTTGCCATTGCAAACATGACGTAGCACTGGGACTTAGAGTTTATTTGAAAAAGGTGATTACGGTTGTTTTTGAAAGTTATTTTTATTTAAAAATACATCAAAATGATATTTTTTTTATTTTTTAAAAATCATTTTTGACACCAGCACATCAAAATGATTTAAAAACACAAAAAAAAATTCATTTAAAATGAAAAAAAGAGCAAACAACGGTACAACCGCCCTCCCAAACAGCCTCTTAATTTATTTTCTAAGAAAAAAAGAGGATTATATATAGTTTGATTTCCGGTGTTTAATAAAATCAGTATAAAAAACGGGGTGGTGATTGGAATTTATGAATTTCAAGAACAAAAAGAGAGAAATATAATAACCCAATTAAATCAGTATATTATATTTACTTCTTCCTGTTTATAAACACCCAAAAAAATATAAACTAAATAAATATGGAGTATCTATTTTTCGAAAAATATATTTTATAGACCCAGATAAATGATCAAAATTCCCGAATCGAAAAAGAAGAAGCGTGGAAGTGAAGGAAATGCTAACCCGGCCCCAAGCCAAGAGTTTTTCAAAGTATACAAAACACAGCAACAGAGATTGCCAACTACTGCCATTAAAACTCCACAGTTAGCTATAAATGCTGATGCTGAATATGGATTCATGCATGCATCATCGCTTTATTTGAAGTACTTTTATACACAAACACAAAAAAAGTGAAGGGAAAATTACTATATATACACTCTTGGCATTGATTTTAAACAAAATGTTACCATGCTCGAATAAAAAAAAAGAAATCGGTAATTTTTTTTATAGCAATATCTCAATATCAAAGTATATATAAACAAAGATAAAACTGTTGCGCCCCCCCTGACCTTGACCAAATTAACCCGAGTGATCATGAAAGTTTCCATGCACAGCTAGGATTCATGTGACACGCATCGAACACAGGGTTTCTTGGTGATCTCTTTCCAGATTTCAGTGAAAGCTTGAACGATAACATTATGGTGGCAAGGTGAATTGAGCTCCAAGAAGCAGTTAAGAAGCTCCTCAAGATCATCTTTAGAGTAGATGTTTTTCTCCAAGATCATCTGCAACATGGAATTCTTGAAATCTTGAAATGGGTCATCGGAATCCTTCACCACGGCAATGCTGTCAATGATTTTGGAAGCTTTTGGATCGGTTTCGGATTCCGAGTTCTGGGTTGGTGTGCTGGTGTTCTTGTTCAAAGTGACAGTAGTGGAAGAGGAGTCGTCTTCTTCGTTGTCCAGTAATGACAGGCCTGCACTTTTAGCACCAGATGAGCTTGAAGAGGAGCGATTAGGGTTTGGATGTTTCGGGGAGATTGAGGTTTTGGGTTTACGTTTTGGTGCTGGCTCATGGACGTCTGAGGGTTTTGGCCTGCCACAGACACAGCCTGCATTGGGTATGGTAATGGGTATGGATTGAAGAAGGTTTTTCTTCTTCGAAGACATTGAAAGAATCTTGTGCTCTGCAAGGTTTAAGATTCTATCTGGTAGCTAGGCATGGAGCTAGGCCTGGAGCTAGCTAGGAGGTGTTTATACTCCGAAGCATTTGGGGACAAGAGAGAGAGGAGAGGGGAGAGGAAGGGAATTTGCTTTTGGTTTTGGGTAGGAGTCATTTTCTTTAGTGTTGTTAAGAGAGGGAGGTTTTATTTTTTTCATTCTACTTCGACTTGAACTTGAAGCAACATGAGGGAGCAATTAATGTGAGCTTTTCTAGTGATTTGAATCAAAATATATTCGGTGTTTGATATTATGTTTCAATTTTTTTAAAAAAAATATTTATTTATTTTAAATTTAATTTTTTTTTTGTGTTTTTAGATAATTTTCATGTGCCAATATCAAAAATAATTTTTTATTTTATTTTGATGTATTTCTGAATGAAAGCACTTTCAAAAATAATCTCAACCATACTCCTAAATATGCACATAACATTTTCTTTCCTTTATAATAATAATAATAATAATAATAATCGTATTTTATCAAATAACTTGGTTGAGAAACATAAAATCTTATCTAAATAGTTCTAGATTATGATATGAGTGAATTTTATAAAGATTAAAGGCCTGTTTGGAAGAGCGGTTATGGTAGCTTTTCAAAGTGTTTTTCGTGCCGAAATACATCAAAATAATGTTGTTTTTATTTTTTAAAAATTATTTTTGACATCAGTACATCAAAATGATCTAAAAACACCAAAACATATTCATTTAAAATAAATTAAAAAATTAAATTTCAGCGAAACAGTGGTTGGCTGAAGTGCCAAACAGGCTCTAAATTATCCGAATCTACAGTGAATTCTTTTTACATTAGTAACTCAAATTATTTTTATAAAGAAAATAGGCAATTTCATTGAAATTTAAACGATAGTTTAGGAAAACAATACTTGTCTTGAAAACACACATGATTTTAAATAATAATAATAATAATAATAATAATAATAAAGGAGGGAAATAGAAACGGATACGATTTTGAAAGATATGTACGTGGCTAGATCCACCATAGCAGATCAGTGAAGCCAACAAGAAGATGGCTAGCACAACCCACATAAAGACAACTAAAACCTAAAAAGTGTTAGTTATTAAACTTATTTATCAAGAGTCGCATCTATTAGTATTGAAGAGTCGCAACTATTAGTATTGAAGAGTCGCATCTATTAGTATCGAAGAGTCGCATTTATTAGTATGGAAGAGTCGCATTTATTAGTATTGAAGAGTCGCAACTATTACTGTCTATATATAATGTATGAATCTCATAATGAAAAAGGTGTGAGAGTACCATTTTCATATGTATTGTATTCTACCAAATTAGAGAGTGTGCAGCCTAAACCTTTTTCTTTTCTATTCTCTATTTCTGCCAAATTTCCAACAAAAAGAACACCAAAGAAAACAACTGCCATGCTCAACCACAGCAGCTGAAAATTGTCCAGCAATTATGATCACTAAAGCAATCTAGACAACATAAATTGATCTTCGTACCATGTCAAGAGCATGTGTAATCTTCCCAACCATGTTGCTGCTGAGGAATTCGAGACAAGTGTTCGCCGGAGATTTTAGCCTGTTCCAATTGTCACCCCAAAAGTAAGTTCTTGAAGGAGGAGGAGGATGTCTTAGTTTTGGCAAAGGTTGTAAGTATAACCATGCGGCCTTCTGGACCAGAGCATTGCTTATTGCGATATCCTCAGGTGACCGGAAAGAACAAAAACCACCGTGTGATAACGGACTTCTGCCGTTGCTTTTGACGCTAGGAATCAAATCCTTTACTGAAGTATATGTATAAGATGGTGAAGAAGGAGAGCTTAAAGAATGCTTCAAACTGGCGCTTGGATCTGATGTTTCTTCACAGCGGGCTCTTGGAAAGCTATTGCTCTCTGTCTTGGTTAAAAAGGAAAATTTCTTGGATCGTGTTAGACAAGATTTGGTGTTTTTGCTTGCCATAGTTAATTAGTTTTGGTTTCTGTGAGAAATAAAAAGAAAGTAGGAAGTGGGGATTAAGTAAGAAGAAAGTTCAGATAATTAATTTGAATTTTTGGATGGAGTATCATATATATATATATATATATATATATATATGTATATGTATATGTATATGTATATAAATTATTAGTTTAAATTCAGATTTTGAATTTAATTTCAATTAAATCTAACCCGTGTATTCAACAGTAATTTAAATCTTTATCTAAATCTGTAACAAAAAAATTAAGATAATTAATTGTGAGGTGATAATAAATTATCCTTAAACTCAAGTTTTTCATGACCTAAAATTCTCAAAATATATAAGATTTTTCCTTTTGCTCTACTTATTCTATACGTGGTGTAAAATCTTACGCAAAATGATAAATTCAAAATTTATAAATAAATCTAACATAAAAAAAATGAAAGAACCCAAATCTCTGAAGTTAGTTATTGTATCATTTAAATCCATAGTTTATCATATCTCTAATTATCTCCTTGATTTTTCATTTTCTATTTTTTTATATCTTTCGACTCTTATGGCTTTAGGTGTTACAAACCATTGTTTAAAAAGCTTCATCGGCCTATAAATTTTTAGTTGAGATTGTTTTTGAAAGTATATTTCATTCAAAAATACATCAAAATGATATTTTTTTTAAAAAAATATTTTGAATATCAGCACTTGAAAATAATCTACTCAAGGATGAAATTAGAAGAATATAGATCGAAATGAAAAGAGCGTCAAACATGAATGATATGCTATAAGTTTTGGAAAATACACACTTTAATCATCTAGCTTTAAAAATAACTCAAATGATACAATTTTTAGTGCCTCAATTTTTTTCAAATTTATTTTTGGTATAAAAATTTATTTTTGTTATTTTTTTAATCCCTAATTGAGAGAGAAGAGATAAAGGTCGTTGAATTCTTGTGATAGAGAGAGAGAAAGAAATATCTTTGACACTGATTTGAGAAAAAATAAAGAGTCAATGTTAGTGTCAAATTATTCCTTTTGATAAGGAGGGTTCATATTATGTTTTTTTTTTATATATATATTTTATTATTATTACCTTAAAGCTAATGAAGAAATAGATTTGAGCTTGGTTTGATTTTTGGTTTTAGATTGATTTAAGTTTTTAAGATGATTTTTTTTTTGGTTTTTTGAGGTCATTGATAAGTTTATCACAATTTCTAAGGTTTGTTTGAATGTTGTTTCGGTCAAAATAGATTGAAAAACAAAATTTTGGGTAAACAAATACTTAAGCCCTAATTTCCTAACCTCAATGGAAAATTAGGTTACCCATCATCTGATTTCAAAAAGAAAACAATCAAGGTAGACGATATTGTAGTTAAAAAAAATAGAGTTCAGTCACGCAGAATGTAATGAAATGGGTCAAACCAGGCCTAACAACATTTTACCTTTGTTTTCTTCTAAAATTATTTTTTCATAACATTAATGCTTTTTATATAGTTTTTTTTCCCTCTATTTATATTTATATTAATACCCCTTCTTTTTTATTTTTTTCAAGGAGCTTTTTTTTTTTTTTATGCATTTAAATTTTGAAGGGTTTTTCTGATTCATTTATACTTCGACAGCCACAATACCTTTGCTTGCAAGATTGTCTGTCATCCTATCCACATAATAGAACAATCTTGTTGTTTTGGTAGGAGCACAACTGCACTTTGACATCACTTGTCGCAGGGTTAAATTTTAATTTTGCTCAAAATCAACCTTGTGCGGTAACCCAGCCCCCTGCTAGACTCAGTCTTTCCTTGCCTTTCACTTGTGTTTACCTATGCAACTATATATTTCTCCACACTTTCCCTTATTGCAAGACAAGCAGAATACACAAGTATGAAAGACGAATAACATTAGATAACAATTCTTGTTTTATAATATCTCCACTTTTTTTTAATTTCTTTGAATTTTGTGTCTTTGCCTAAACACTACCAGGAGAACTATGTGTTTTAGTAGGCAGGAGACTAATTGTCAAGCCTCTTGTTTCCAAAAATGAAGAAATTTAGCTCAAAAGAGGAGGGGGAAGAAGATGGTGGCAAAACTAAATCCAAGGGAGATCAAGCTGCTATCAGAAAGTTGGGACATTTGCCTTGGCTCAGATTCCATGTGTTCCTTGATGTCGGTGATAATTTTCTGTAACAAACCATTATAATGAAACAAACTTTTACAGTGATTCTTTCTTTTTCAAACTGAAGCTTGCATGAACACAATATACAATATGCATGCCTGTAGAATGCAGCAAACGAAAACAAAATCCATGAATTCAGATCTTTACCAACCCTCTAAGAAATTTATTAGTTTTTAGGTCCTCAGGGTTGCAACTAGCTAAGTTACTTGAGTTCCTTGTGTCATAAACAACACCATTGAGCAATGAAATTCCACAATCACCACTCCATTACGGGAACCAATCCATTCAGGAGACGGGGAGGATTCAAGGAGGTAGCCAATGCCTTGCATCCACATGCGATGACACTGAGATGTCAATTATCAGGGCATGCTTCAATCCTGCCATTTGCTGCCCTGGTTTCACAAATCAATTATAGAACAGCAAGGGAGACACAAACACGGCAGAAAATACATCTATTTTTCAGTTTCTAAACAGGAATGAATAGTGAATACTACCATCGCATTATATATTACATGGTTTGCTACCTAAACGGATATCAAGTCAGTAAATACAACAAAGTCAAGATGCGGAGAAATATACAAGGATCGATCAAAAGTCAGTTACCTTCTTTATTTGCCACTAGAATCATACGTATCATGTATATTACTTAAGCTGTACAATGAACTAGCTACCTCCTTCACGATCTTTAGTTTCTTTGGAGCTACCCCAATATGGTATCCTGCAGGAACCCTCAATCCAACCCCCAAAATATCACTACGGTAAAGGTAGATGGTGGATGTCATAGGTTCTTGTCCGATAGAAGCCATTTATCTTTGACTTGATTCACCAACATTTCCCTTTCATCCGGAACTCTTGTTAGTGCCGGGAGGCACTTCTGTTGGATTAGATGGTGGAGTTTGGGGTTGTGGTGTGCAGACATTTGGCATAGCATAATCATTATGAAGTGTGTCCAAGTCATTCCATTCAACCACAGCTAGTTTTGCAGTCAAGGAACTCAGAATTTTTTCTGGTCTACACTTTATTTAAGGATGAGAAAGTAAATACAATTCAATATCTTAACAAGGATACGTTCGTTACGCCACATGTCTGTAATGCTAACACCAGCATCTGATAAAAGCCAGTAATCTGCATCGCTCTGTAATTAAACAACAAAATTTGAACTAAGAAAACTTATTTATTTTACAAAAGAAAGCAGTTCCTTTCTTTAGTAAAAAGATATTAAAGCACATGCCATGGAGCTCAAATCTGTGTTAGGAAAAAGGACAGCATGTTAAACCAATCAGCTATTGACAAATTGAACCCCGCAAAGTTCAGACAATCATCTGAGCATAAGGTGCTTTCCCGACCTGTTGTGCTTCATTGCTTGTGCTTGCAAGTGTTGTTGACATTCCAAGCAAACATGCAGTTGTTAGGTTGCATATTTCTGAAAAAAGGACAGCAAATAAAGAAAACTTACATCAACATCTGAAGGAACGATCTTCATGATCCCGCTCACAAAGTCATGTGCGGTGTTAAGCTCTGAGCACATTCTATGACCATCTTGTTCCTGCATTTCAACCTCCTCTCCTCTGCTCTCCTCCATGACCATTGAAGTAGCTGGATTTTCATCGAAGCCTGAGGTTGATGGATAGCATGAAGGTGGCTCTACACCTTGAATATCCTCAATTTTCTCTTCAAATTGACTAGGAGAGAGAGGCATTAGGAAAATCAGTTACATAAATTCTTGAGTCACCAACGGGTCACTGCTCTGCTAGAAAGAAGATTAGGCGTTGCCAGTAACATAAAATAAACGAAAAGATACCTGACAAGATAAACATCTATTGGGCCCATTGTACTCCTAAGGACTATCCTGTATCTCCTCTGAGGATAATCAACCGCCTGATGAGGAAAGGAAAAACTATAACAAGGAGCATAAATGGACACACACTGTAACCTTTTTCCTGAATTGACTACTTCTGGGATTACCTCATCGGGATCTGGGACTTCTAGAGTGGTCCCATGTGGAGCTTTAATTGCTATCAAGGTTTCATTCTGTAACAGAAATAAAATTACAGACTCAAATGCTAGCAATATAGAAATTTTTCTTTAGGAAACTCAGTGACACTTCAAGCACCAAGTCTATTACTTGATAACAAAACAAAGAACACTGACCTGGAAGCCAGGTAAGCTCTTGATGTCTTCTTCAGTGACAAAAAGCCACCTAATATGGTAAATCAGCAAAATGGGTTGAGTCTCTTAATTAAAATAGGTAACTGCTGTACAAACTATCAATAATCCATGCAAACATGAGGAGAATAATTTACTTTTGATTATTTTCATCTTCACTGAGGTCCCTCAATCTTTCTTGCATTTCTCTGCAATAATTTAGAGCCTCAGCACAACCTAAAAGTTTTAGAAAAGCAACATGGGAATATTGCATAAGCAGAAGGAAAAACAGCATAACCTTGTTTGTTCATCTAATCTGCGTTCCTCCATGGTCAGGTTTTCAACTTCTGCCTGCAAGTAAAGGAAATCATTGATGAAGCAAAATCCAGTACTTCCTGAGAGTTTTTGTTCATTGAAACAGTGCATGATCCACTGTTTTGTAACTGAAAATGAAATCTCAAATCAACTATTTAGTGCAGCCTTAGGAATTCAAATTTAAGCATTGCGTTGAGGCTGCAGAGTTTTATAGAAGTTGTGTCCCAAAATGAAGCTCAGAGGACAGATTTGCAAGGACGACCTTTTTGGTTGGCATACAAGAGACTGTTACATTTATGCATAGCTGTTCCATTAAAGAATCAGCATTTCTTTCCTATGGATGGACGACTTTCATCCAAATAGGGCCAGCAGCCATCAATAATTTTATTCTTCATTTATCAATTCAGAAGTTCTAATTTGTTTTAAAAAACTACCTATGGTAGGTGGTTATTCAGCATTGGTTGACATTTGATGTTAATTAAGTCTATACTAAAAGGACAATTTGAGGTTTTCACGTGCTACTATAAGCACAGTATTCTGTGCTTACAGAATAAAGGGGCCTATTAGTGAATGAAACTTTCTATGTTCTTGCGGATCCAAGAAGTGCCCCTTGTGCAGTTGCAGATTCGGCCACGTGGATTCTAGATTTTTATGCTAGTCAATCTATTGCTCTGTTTGTTCTGAATAAGTTGCCGAAGTTGGCTCTAAAACTTCCCAGGAAGGAAAACTAAAGCAGCACATTTAACAAACAGCTTTGCAAAGCCCAATCCAAGAAAAAAAATGTCATGCCAAGAAACAAGTTGTCAGTTGTCACAATCAGAAATAAAAGAGTTACTGGTTGTCAATAACCGCATACCTGCAAAGTAGCAACATTATTATCATCCGCCTCTCCTGGCCTTGATACATCAAGCCCCCTGATAACATTCAAACAAAAGCTACTCATCACAAGCAAAAATAATTTTCATAATAATATATAATAATGCAACAATTGTACAATTCAAAACAAGCTACATCAAAAAGGGATTCAAGTCCATACTTCCACTGAATTCTATTCTTGAGCTTCTTTTCTATAAGACCAATTCCTTCTAGAACATTTGTTATGTCATAAATCCGCCTCTTTTGAACCTGAAATGAAAGAAAACCTTCAAATAACAGAACTTTACAGCACATGGTAGAATAGATGGAAACTGAACTGAAGGTAACCTCTAAAGTCTCAGCAGCTTTATTGAGATCAAGGATGCCATCTTCAGCATGTTTGATCAAATTGATGAATTTTTTAGTCAAGAGGCCTGAATCAGAATCACGTAATATATTACCACTATTACAATGCAGTCCTTTTTTCCATGAGTTATTTGAAACAGAGTTCATGATTATCACCAACAAATTCTGTTTCAAAAGCAAATACAGAAATGCACAAGCATAAAAGATTACCTAGAGAGCTGTCATAGCGACATGGACCAGTTGGAGTAAGATTATTTCCAGGAGAACCTGCCAATTCAGAGAATGTTTCTCGTTACATGTATTTACTTTCACTTCCTTCTTTTCACCAATGAAATCAATTAAAACACGGTCAGAAGAGTACTTCCACAATAAAAGAAACTCACAACATATCAACTTACTCGCTGGTTTACTCTGACCTAACCAGTGACAAAAAATCACTCCAGAAACACAAATATGAAACACCACTGTAGAAGTTTAAAACAAATATACTCACCAAGAGCAGCAGCAGCACTCTGAGATCCAGATTTACTGCTCTTTGTGAGTCTTGATGTTTTGGGTGTCTTTCCCCCTTTTCCTGATACAGGTGTCTGCAGGGGGCTGGTAACTACTTCCATATATCCATGACCAGCATTCCAGTCACTGGACTCACCTTGATGATCTGCTGCATCACTCTTCCGCTTTAATGTCTGATATACAACAATTAATTTTTATTACCACACTGTAAGTTGCTGACAATTATAAAACAAATGAGCTCATGAAATTTTGCTCTTTAAAAAAAAGTACACCGAATATATCTTGTATAAAAGGAAGTACACCGAATATATCTTGTATAACATCTGAGCTGACACAACCAGCCAAACTTGTATCAGTAAATGAAAGCCTATAAGAAATATACATGAATACCAAATTGTGTATCCTAATTGTTCAGTAAAAATGAGTGCAAAGGAAAGCACAAGAGTTACAGACACTTCCCAATATGATAATTGAATTCTGAGAATAGGAAAACATCATATGGGAAAAGAGAAAGCATCAAGATTTGTGTTTATAAGTATTCTGTAAGAAGTGAACATGTCATGATGGTTAATGCAAGCACAGGAGGATCACATGCTTGGGGACCACAAAGGGTAAGCTAGAAGAAACTTTATCCGAGCCACCTTCATCACTTAACTTGAAACAAGCTCATGGCTTAAGCATCACATTCCTTCCAAAATTACATCATAATGGACTCGCAGTCATGCTGCCTTCCAGAAACTTCATAGGCATCCAAAAATCCTCAATTAGAGGGAAAATAGGCAAGGACAACTGTCAAAACCTGGTGGGAAAAATAGTAATCAATGGCACTGCTACATTGCGAGCCATTTTTTCCTTTTTACCAGGCATATATATCACAATAAGATGTCATAGTTTCTCAGAAATCATTTGTCATAGAAACAACCAAAATGCAGCATTTTTTTATTTAGGCAAAACACTCATCTCTTTTTGCAGTAGATGATAGAGGAAGCATAAATCAACTTAACTTGACAGTAAGGTCTATTTCCCTCATAAAAGTGCCTTGGCATCATTTACCAAGCAGTTAGGTGTGTAATGTCTTGACTTTAGGACCATAACTCGAGACAAGACAAATTGATAGGGAAACTTGAGTTATTGAATCCTACAATTTAAATGTTCCTCTGGTAAACTTACGCATCATTACCGTGTCCCTTTTACATCTTAGACACAAATCTTTACCACATGTCCCTAATATTTCACCCAGCATGCTATCACAAGCCAGACACCACACACCAAGTTAAACCACTACCATTTACCACCCATTTCTACTCCCTACCCCTCGTCTTCCTACCTCCTGAACAACGGATCTTAATACGTGCGTGAATTGTAAGACAACTCACCAAGATGATGTAAGAAGCACTTAAACTCTTACAAAACCCCAAAATAGAAACCATTACTGAGGGCATCTAATCCCAGTCAACACAGACAGAATAAGCTGCAAAAAATAATGTTTTTAAGCAGAAAGTTTAGCCCTTCACCCTAAAATACACGTGAAATACACCAATTCAGCTCTACAAAACCCACTAACACAACAATTTAACCAAACCCATCTCCAAAACCCTCTTCATGAACACAAAATTAGCACAAAAAAAATCAAATTACAACTAAAGTAAAAATAAATAAAAAATCCCAGAATCACAAAACCCTTAAAAAACAGTCAAATTTGAAAACAAAGCAGATCTCCTAAAACAAAACCTCCCCCCCAAACGAAAAGTAGTAATACTTACAGGAGGTTTCACAACAATGCCCTCAACTTCATGATCAGAAACGGCACGTCGTTGGTCGTCACCGAACCGGTGGTAGTCACCCGGAGGCAAAAACGGTGGCTTCATAGAAGAGAACAGAAGCGGTTGCTGATGCTGGCGCTGATTCGTTGCGTGACTCTGCATACTGCTTTGCTGCGGCTGCTTCATTGATTGGTTGTTCTGTGCTTGAGAATTCGACATCGCAAGAATTTTGAAGTAAAAAAAACTAAAAATTAATTCTTTTTTGGAGGGGTTTTAGGGAATTGAAGTAAAAAGGGAATTGAAAGGAGAGTGAAAGGAATTGAGGGAGATCAGGGGGTGTTTGGATGGAAAGGAAAGGAAAAAAAAAAAAAAGCGGGAGAGAGAGAGGGAGGGAGGGAGGGTGGAAAACGAGGGAAGAGAAGAGAAGGAGGGAATTTGGTTCGGATATAGATGTGGAGGGAAGTGCTGCCTATGCTTTTTTATTATTTATTTATTTGTTTAAGTAATTAACTCATAATTAAATGTAAATTGTATTTTTAAAATTAAATTTCCTTTCTTTTCTTTCCCATCTAATTAGGTAATTAGTTGTTGTAATTTGTTACGAGGGCCATATGAATTTGAAAAAGAAATTATGTTTTTTTTGGGGGGCGAGGCTAAAATTAAGTGTCAAGAGATGGTGTTTTCTTGGTTAATTTCAAGATGAAATTTATTTTTAAAAATAAAGGTGACGTATTTATTTTTTTATTAAATATATAATATAATGTTACTAGTTATAGTTATCATGCATGAACACTATTTTTATTTTTTAATTTATAAAATCATTTGTTGAATTAAAGTGAAGAGAAGAAGTGGTTTGATGGTGTTGTAAGTATTTTTTTTTTTTTACTATTTTAAATCAAAATAGATGATTAAGAATAATTATAGCATGATATTTTTTTACAATTAATATGAGTTCAAAGCTAAAATCGAAACGCAGAGAAATAAAATGATAATTATATTATTATAATTCACAATAATCTACTACAATAATTTTACAATCTAATAATTATATTAAGGGGTGTTTAGAAATGCTTTTCAAAAGCCTTTTTGAAAAAAAATTGAATTTTTTTTATTTTTATTTTTATTTTTAAGTTTAAATCAACAAAATTAAGTATTTTTAGATCATTTTGATGTGGTGCTGTCAAAAATAATTTTTTTTTTAAAAAAAACATAATTTTAATGTATTTTTTAACAAAAAAAACACATTAGAAAACAATCACAGCCACACTCTCAAACATAAAATTAACGTATAGATAATTAACACATGGTGACAACAAAATAAGTACATCCAGGGTAACTTTCAAATTATTTTACAAGCAAGAATCGTATTTGAGAGAAATGGGGCTGTAAGAACTAAAAAGTTCAAAATAATTTAATATTAGAAAAATAGGAAAGTGCGATTTATATATATAAATAAATAATAATAAATAAAGGGAAGAAAAGGAAAGTGCACTTGTCATAGTCGTATTTTAATCTTTCTGTATAACAACACCAATGCTTTGAGCTTTGAGCATGTGTAGTGTACCACCCTTCACAGAATCTAAAAAAGCTATGATTGGATCCCATCATCCAAAACATTAAAAATAATTTGTAATTATTTTTATTCTTAATCTAATCAACATGATAAAATTAATAAAAAGAGATAATCATGTCAATTTCATATATTTTTTATTTATATTTTTGTCAAGTGACAATCAGAACGATTTAAACTCGTTAGAACTTCTACTAATTTCACTCAGTAGATATATATATATATATATATATATATATATTGTTTTGCTATGGAATTATTCTTATTTTTCAATATTTTTAATAAATTATAATAATAATAATAATTATAATAATAATAATAATAATAATAATTATTATTATTATTATTATTATTATTATTATTATTGGAATTTTAGGAATTTAGAGGGTTCTGATCTTAACTCAATGCGCTGACGAGCATAACATATACAGCGGGGCCAGGTCTGCCAGTTTGATAAACAAAACACAATTTAGTCCCTTTTTTTAATAAATAAACAACTTAGTCCATTTTGTTCAAAACATAATCAATGAATCCCCATGTTTATAACTCAAGCACCCCGATAATGTTTGTTTTGTGAGACATTCGATTTCTTCAATAATTATTTATCACTTGCTCGAAAGTAAAATAGGGTCAAAAGTTCAATTAATTATTTTTAGAACTAAGGGATTACAATTCCTGTTTTATAAAAATACAAGGATTTAAATTACCATTTAATCCATTAAAAAACAATAAATCTGCTCAATTAACATGAGAGAGAGTGAGAGAGAAGGGGTGGTTAGATTCGAATCGGCAATTGCGCGCCTTTTCCGGAGAGAAAGTGGCGATCTTTTGGCGCGCACTAACCCTAAACGGATCCCCCTCCCCACCGCAATGCTCTTTCCCACCACTTTCTTAGGGCACTGTTTACACGGCTCTTTTCTTGCTATTTGGGCTTGGGCCTTTTTCTCGCAAATTTTCTCATGGACCCTGGTTTTACCTATTACTGTCATTTTGGCCCAATTCTGCCATTAATAAGAAGTATTATGGATTATTTTTGAAAATATTTTTTATTTAAAAATACATCAAAATAATATATTTTTTATTCTTAAAAAATTATTTTTTACATCATTTCACAAAAATAATCTAAAAAAAATATTTTTTTTAATTTAAAATAAAAAATAAATTCAAATTGTTATAAAAATATTTTTAAAACATAACAACAAACCCCCCAAATTGATTTAGGACAAGTTTATGCTGACTTTGTCAGCCTAAGTGGTTGTCCTTGGGTGCCCAAGCTTTTGTCTTTTAACTTTACCGAGATAGAGGGGTGACGACAAATAAATTATGGCAAAGAAGACGAGGAATCCCATTTTTGTCGGCTCAGGTTGCTCAGTGTTCTACGATACATGAACATGATTCATTACATACACGAAGATATAAAAATTTATTATTTCTTTTATCCGGGATAATAACAAAACATTATCTTTATCTCAAAGATCTGCTGTCATTTTGAGCCAAAAAAAGGGTTTTAGAGACATAAAATGCAGAAAGATCCAAGGAAACCATGATCATATTCAACAAAAAGAGAGCATCTAACAGCAAAAGGTAACTCCATAGATATTCTATCAGTCAGTGCATGGCCCGGAGAAAACGAGGTCGAGTCTACAGATTGAAGAAAACCTGACGGTGAACACCCAGAGAACAGGCACTGCTGCGAGAGATTTTGACTTAATGGAAGACAGCGGGATCTCCTGCAAACAGAAACCTGAAACCTGACCAATGTGGAACAAAGCAATAATGAGTGTTCTTGCAGTCTCGCGAGAGACTGGTGAAAGTCGGATGTCTACTGAAAAAGAGTTCATATTTGTTCAGAACTCGGTTGACAAGAAGCAGCGGTGTTTTATCAGATGTTTCAACTAGAGACCTCATTAGTGACTCGTCGGGCAGAAATCCTCTCACACACCCTATAAGCTTCCTGGAGTTTCTTCAAATATTCTGAAGCCAGGAATGCTCATGTGACCAGCACAAAAATAATGGAGTATTTTTTCATACGCAAGCTTGTTTGGAGAAAAAAACCCCTCTTGCTCATTTTATGTGCAAGAGATAAAGCATCTAATTCTCTACCAGACCTGCAACGTGAGTTCAGTAAAGTGTTGTATGTGCATCTATCAGGACTAAAACTATCTGCATTCATCCTATTCAATACCCCAATCAATTTCACCAGCCCTGCCATGTGCACCAATGAGAATTGTGAAAGCCACTTCATTTGGACGTAGACCCTCCTCTTGCATCGGTCTAAGTTGATGGCAAGCATCCTCTATCAAATTTACCCAGCAAAATCCGGAGACAATGACATTATAGAGGTAAGGGTTGGGCATAAAACCAGTTCTTTTATTTTCACCATGAGTTTCAATGCCAAGTCTTTTATTCCCTGGAAGAACAGGCAGAAACACTAAAAACATCTTCTCCAGGCAAGGAAACTTTTTGATGGAGCAAATTAAATAGCAGTTTTCTAGCTCTTGTAGACATTCTGTTTGTCATGTACCATCTTTTCTTCGTGCCAGTGATAATTTCTGCAAACACTACTAAGCCAAGCAATGTGCAAGACAAGGCCAGCTTCGATCTGACTTCTAATCATCAAATCAATTAGTCTGAAGGCATATTTAAACTCTCCCGTCTTCGGAAAATGATTGGTAAGAAAGGTATACAATACAATATTTCGCACAATACCCTCTGCCAACATTTTTTTCAAGATAAGCATCCCTCAATAGTCATTTTTCTCTTCACTAACCCTCTATCAGAGCAGTGTTAGAATAAGAATTAGGCTGAATGGCATTCTCTATCATCATCTCAAACAAATGGAGGGCTTTAACACCTTTTCCATTCCTCGCATAAGCATTGATCATTGTCATATAGGCAACTTCATCAGGATCCACACCGTTCTCAAGCATCCTGCGGAAAAGAGTTTCAGCTTCAGAGATTCTCCTCTGTTGGCTTAGACAAGCAATAATGCAGTCATAGATAGCTACATTAGGTTTCAGACCCATTTCCTCCATCTGCTCCAAAATACCGAAAGCCAATGCCAGATTCTCTTGTTTACAGTATTCATTTACCATTATCAGATAAGTTTCCAAGTTTGGAGAAATGCCCCCGTTTTGCATAATTTCAATCAGAGACTTGACATCCTCAGAAAGCCCGTCCTGGAATAGACGTTTGATCAGAGAGTTGAAAGTGAAAAGCAAAGGAGCACATCCCTCAATTACCATATTTTCCAAGCAAGCCAATGCAGCTTCTGTCTTTCCACCTTCACACAAGGCACTCACGTAGATACCGCCAGCCACATTACCTAGATTCAAGTCACTTCTTGCAATTTTTTTCAGAAGTAGCTCAATTTCTTGCTCCAAAGCCAGAGTGGAATTTATCTTATCAGAATTTATGGTTGAAGAACAATCCAACCCACACCCGTTCTTGGCGATTGCCTGCAACATCAACAAACAGAGTTGAAGCTCAATCCCAAGCCCCTTAGGTTTATTCTTCATGAGTACAAAAAACAAAACGTGGTCCGGAACAACTCCACTTTCCAGCATTCTTTCACACCATTCATCAACTTCGAAACACCTATTTTGCTTATAAAGAGCGACCATTATTGGTGTATAACAATGCACACAAGGAGTCAAATTGCAGGGAGCCATGCTATTCAAAAGCGACATAGCGCAATCCAATTTCCCTTTCTTGCAGTAATTATGAATCATTATACTATAAGTGACCTCATTAGGCTGAATCCCCAAGTCATTCATCAGGTTGTACAACACCCACGCTTTATCAAACAAGCCCATTTTTGAAAATCCATAAATCAAAGTATTACAAGTACAAATATCCGGGTCATAGCCATTCTTCAGCATCCTAAAATAAACCCTCATTGCCATCTTCATCTTCCTGTCCTTACCATAAGCATTCATTAGCGAAGTATACATCACCTTGTCCACAAAGAAACCCTGTGCCTCCATCTCTTCAAAAATCCACTCTGCCTCGATGGACCACCCTCTCTTGCAAAGACCATAAAACAATGTCTTGAGCATATGCAGAGTAGGCGGCAACCCAGTTATTCTGCACATTATATCTAACACTTCTATCGCTTCACGCACGTACCCTTGTTGACACAGTCCATCAATCAAAACATTGTAAGCCCACATACCCAATGTCACATTAGCATCACTGATCCTAACAAAAAAATCAAATGCCTCCACAAACTTATCTTGCTCGTAATAACCTTTAAGAATCGTGCTGCAAGCAGCATTACTAGCCACACAATCACCACTACCAATAAGCCTATCAAAAAGCTTTACTGCGTCATCTAATTTCCCTAGTTTAGCCAAACAAGTAGCCAGAGAATTAACAATATTCGAGTCGGGCTCAATACCTCCAGCAACTACACGATCATGATAAAACTCATGCGCCGATAAAGGATGACCCAAGTCAACCAACTTTTTCATGAGTTCACCAGAAATTCCAGGGCCAAGGTCCATGCCACTCGCGGAGGCAAATTCAACGGCGAAGATTGCATCATGGACTGTTGGAGAGCTGGCAATTAATCTCTGAACAACTTGCTGTGCAGAGGATAAAAGACCGCGGCCAAGAAGGTCATGAACTAAGGACTGGCAAAGGGACGTGTGGTCATTTGGGATTGGTTGGGGGTCTAAAGAGACAGCACAGGTTGAAGTGATTAGTCCTTTTTTGGGTTTGAAGGAGAGCGCATGACAAAAAAGTCTTCTTTTTATCATGTTTTGATTAAATGGGGACTGAATATTCATGTCAAGATTGAAAATTTATGGGGGGGAATTGTGGGTTTTGCGCGAGATGAAGCGGGCACATGGTGGTAGAGTTTTAGCCAGTTCAGTCGATTGATATGTATGTGCTTGCCTGGGTCTAGGGTTTTAGGAGCTGATGATGATGAACAACTGTTACACTTGTTTGAAGTGGATTTGGACCACATTGTAGTGAGTAAGATGTAACTTAGTCCCTCTATTCTCTACTTTTTTTCAAATTAGTAGTTTTAAAATTGCATGTTAACAATCCCTTCATCTGAGTTGACTCTTAATTCTTTTTAAAATGATAAAATTACTCTTCTTAAATGCAACTTTTTATTTACGGGAAGGATTGGAAAAATTAAGTTTTTTAAACTATATATATCATCTAATTATTTAACTAAAAGGGCTAATACAGTTTATTATTTCCAATACAATTAAAGTTACTAACTCATGACCCCGCTCAATACTCGCATTATGAGTTGAATCAAGTTATTTTAATTTTATTTTTTTTAATATCAAATAGAGCATGTTAAACTTAGGATGGACCATTGAATTGACCTAGGGTTTAATAACACTGGGAGCCATAGGATAATGATAACAATCCAGACTCATCAAGATTTTTTTTTTTTTCAAAATCAAATGAGCAGACATCAGAAGTATGCAAGACCTTCCAGTGCACAAAGCATGCCCATTTACATTAGTAATCCTAGGGAAACATTTCCTGCTAACCTTTGTCAACTATGGTAGAGGCAAAACATCACAAGTCAGACGTTTCCTGCTAAGCTTTTTCAAGGGTGTTTGAAACATTATTGCAGTTGGAGTTTCTAAAAAAAATGTTTAGATCATTTTGATATTAAAAAATATTTTTTATAAATAAAAAATATTAGCTTAATGAATTTTCAAACAAGGAGATGTTCTCTTTTCAACACTGTTTCCTGACATTGGAAATGCACCAATATTTATACCAGGAAGCATAACTGATTTATCTAAAGAGTTTCTTGTCCCTCCAGGGTTTTCTGATATTACAAATTATCTGAAGTTCTTGCAACCCATTTGCAGCAAAATGATGATTTGATAAACAGACCAGCTCTCATGTTCAACTTTCCAGCAAAGATTAGAAATTCCATTCCCCTAGTTACACTTCCAGTAAGAGGACCACTACCTGCCTTGATTACATGATTATTTACTTGGAAACAAATGAGCCAGATCAGGATCATCCAAGTTCACATCCAACCAACCATGTGATTGCATGTATTCAACATAATGATCTGGTGGCGTCACTGCACGGCAATTTCTTGGAGCAAAGCCATGAATCCTCTCTAGATCACGAGCAAGCCACCGAACGTAAGCATGGTCCAATGGTGGCAAGATTTTTAAGAGAATCTCTGGCCTGTCTGGTGCCAATGAAGACACAGCTTCTCTTTCTGGCTTCGCAGGTTTGTTTCCCATGCTTGACCAGCTTCAGAAAGGGGACAGGATACCAAGCAGCTGCAGTAAATCATAGAAGAAATGAAGACACAGAATTGAAGGAGTATATATTATTAATTTTATCTTGAGTCTGGGATGTGTAATTTTGTTGCATCCTCAGAGTCTCACATAATATTAACAATGCAGAAAGTCGTGGTTGATCAGGATCCAGCAATTTGCTTAAAATTAATTTTATGAGACAGTTCCTGGACAAATCGTGCCTGGGAAAGTTGGAGTTAGTATAGATATTGCGCAGAAAGACTAATGAAACTAATAATAAGATGGACCCGAGTTGATCAATAATTGCGTTGAACCTCTTTGTTTTTTTGGCATATAATCTCTCGATACATCTACATCAAGTTGCTCTTATGTTGTCAAGATGCATGCTGTATCATCAACAACCAATACAGTAATGCCACGACAACTATCATATCCTGCTAGTGCAAGGATTAGCATTTTGACATAAAATTGCAAAAGTTTTGCACACCACCACTACAAAATTTCCAAGTCCATTGACCAATAATTCTGACACAAAGCACCAACTTTCCTAATTGTATTCTTCAGAAAAGTTCTAAAAATTGCGACACAGAGAACTCTTAAAATTGCAAAAGGTTCCCTCATCAACACTATCAAAGTGCAGACATAATTTCACCAAGTCAAGATACTACCTAATTTTTTGTTTTCATCAAACAAAACCCATGATAAATCTCACCTAAATATGCAAGAAAGGAAACAAACACAATACAAATCCATTCAAATTGAGCTTTCCTTTAAAATATAAACAAAACAGATGGAAACCAAATAATCAATTCATCACCACCGATCCACAAATATATTAGCATGGAAGATGTGAGCAAAAAGAGGGGGGGTGGGGGGGAACCCAGAAATTGAGAGCTTTAAAAGGCAAGGACTTGGCTTACCTTGAATTCTTGCAGTGTGTGTTTGTCCTTGCAGACAGAGAAATGAAGCAGGGAAAAGTGAGTTTTTACTTCCGAATCTGTTTAAGGGTCTGTTTGGTTCTGTTCTTCATATATATAGTCCAAAATAAACAAGCGCTGGCCCAGCCCATATGGAGGGATTTTCTTATTTTTATTAAATTCCTTTTCCATCAATCCCAATGAAATATTCATTTTTTTTAATCATTTTTTATTAATTCCATTAAACCCATCACTTAGTGGCTCAAAAGCCTCACGTGCCGTGAACTTGATTGTGTGACTTGATTCGAATTAGCCAATTAGGCTTCGGAGAAATGAGTTATTAAAGGGGTGTTTCGGATTTTTTTGAAAATGTTTTTGAAAAAAAATAATATTTTTTTGGTGTTTTTAGATTATATTTTAATGTCAAAAATAATTTTAAAAAAAATTTACACTCTCAACATCCCCACGAAAAAGAGTTTGTTAACTTATTTATTTAGTAGCTATAGTTTTTATATCTATTCAAGAATTATATAATGGTACCTCTACCCTAATTTCATGTTATGTTTTTTTTTAATGTCTCATCTCATAATTAATAAAGAGATTTTTTTATTAAATGAGAAATTATTAGGTAAATAATTTTTTAATAAATCCTTAATTTTATGGGATAGAGGGAAAGTATAAATTTGCATGTATTGAATAATTGTTGTTATTATTTTATAATGTAAGAAATATAACTCTTTGTTTTTCTCTTACGTCATGCTTCAAGTCTCAAGTAATTTTGTAAATACCCCATTTTTTCATCTTGACTAGTATAGCTTTATTATATATTTTTTCATCTTAAAAGTAATATATATATATATATATATATATATGGTATAACAATCCATTTTTGTTATTTTGAAGAATGGATCCATGATATATAAATTTTTTATTTAATCATACCGTGAATTAAGAAAAATTATTTAACTTTAAATAAATGTTTTCATAATTCTCTTTAAAAATTTCATTTTATTTATCTAGAAAATGAAATATCTTATTAAGGAAAGAAATGTTCAATTATTAGCATAGGTTTTTATTTAGAAGATGAAATACCTTAATGGACAATGGCTCTTACTAGATAATTCACAAGGCTCAATTTGACAACATAATAATAGTTTAGGGACCACAATGTTTTTTATCCACTAATCCTTACTGAAGTTCAGCAGCCACAGCCCCCCTCCAGTAGCATCATCTTCTTGACTCTGAAGTGAAAGGAAGGAAAAAAAGGAAAAACAAAGAAGCAATCCATAGAACAATAAAGAAAGAAAATGGAGAAGAGGAAAGGAAGAGAGGTGGTGGTCTCCGCCCTCCAGTTTTCCTGTACCGACGACGTCGCAGCTAATCTAGCCACCGCAGAGAGGTGTTCCTACTTCTGCTTCTTTCTCTCTTACCTTTTCATTTCATTTATGTGTGATTTCAAAGTAGCTCAATTTCTGATTTTTTTTCTTATAAATGAAAAGGAGTTTTTTTCATCCATCAAATGGGTTTTGTTAACTCCTATCTACAAAAAAATTTCTGCTTTATTTTTCTAAATTAATAACCCCCATCTTGGTTTTTGCTGAATCTGATTAGTCCTCTTCTGTTCAGGTTGGTTAGAGCTTCTCACAAGAAGGGATCAAACATCATTCTCATTCAGGTATGGAGGTTATGGTGACAATCTCTTTGCTAAATCTGAAGCTACAACATAGAGGAGCAAATGAAATGAAATATTCCCTTTACTGCTTAAATGAAATATCATGTATTTTAGCAGTCTTCTTGTCACTGCCGAGAGATTAGTCTCTTGTTGCTATAAGAAATGACTATGAAATAGGTTGGTCCAACGTACTAAAAATTTGAGAGAAGGGCTAATGCTAAACATACCAACATTGTCTATGTTGCTTGTGAATAAAGATAGGTTTCTTTACATGCTTTGTCCTGTGTCTATTATTAGTTGAAGAGATTCCATAATCGTAGGAATTTTCTAATCTGAGTTCAAAAATATGCATTTCCATGTTGTTTAAACTCTAAACTTTATGACACTAACTTCCAGGAACTATTTGAGGGATATTACTTCTGTCAAGCTCAAAGAGAAGATTTTTTCCAGCGAGCAAAACCTTACAAGGACCATCCTACAATTCTGAGGTAGATGGAGCAGAAAACATTTTCTCCCTGTTTTATTCGGTGGCCAACTGAGCTTTGTTACACAATCCTGCAAGCATTCCTCCACCCCATAACATCTTCTATTCCCATCTTGATGCTTGGACTATTAAGTGGGGTGTCTCTTTCTGGACCAAAACCAATTAGCCTCTTAAATTAATTTGCAATCTGTATTTATTGTTGTCATGGCTGTTGTCCTAGCTCCTACTAAAGGAACAGAAGTTAGCTTTTACTTCCAGATGCATTTCAGTATGAATTAACTTACTTTGTGTGTGCAATTTGCAGTATGCAAAAACTGGCAAAAGAGCTGGGTGTAGTTATACCAGTTAGCTTCTTTGAAGAGGCAAATAATGCCCATTACAATTCAATAGCCATGATTGATGCTGATGGGACTGACCTTGGACTCTATAGAAAATCTCATATTCCAGATGGACCAGGTATATGAAAAACTGAATATTTGTATTGCTTGAATCTGTATGTTTCTTATATGGTTTCTTATACAACAGTTTCTGTTTGCTTTGGACTACAGGTTACCAGGAGAAATTCTACTTTAATCCAGGCGACACTGGCTTCAAGGTTGGTTGTTTGATGTTCACTTTCTAAGTTTAGTATTTTTCTGAAACCTATTAAATTTGATTACATATTGTATTAAATAGGTTACTTATTTCACTATTAAACAGGTTTTCCAAACTAAATTTGCAAAGATTGGAGTAGGTACGAGACATTCCCCTTTCTTACACCATTTCTCTGGAAATGTTTATTAGATAGTGTGGTGTCTTTTGATTCAGATTTTTGGCCATGCTGGTGATGATATTCAGTCAAAATGGCCAATTAGCTGGTTATCCAAAATGTGTAGCGGAACCTTTTCTATTTGTTATTTTTCCTAAAGAGCAATTACAGAATGGAAAAATTGAAGCAGCTGTTTTTTTTTTTTTTTAAATGCCAGCAATATGCTGGGATCAGTGGTTCCCAGAGGCAGCCCGGGCTATGGTTCTGCAAGGTGCTGAGATATTATTGTACCCCACTGCAATTGGTTCTGAACCTCAAGATCAAGGACTTGATTCTCGAGATCACTGGAAACGAGTTATGCAGGGCCATGCTGGGGCTAATTTGGTGAGTTTCTGTATTTGTAGTTTGGCAATTGTATTTCATGTTTGGCTTGTCATGTTGATTTTAACTTGATCCTGATCCTCGTTTATGACAAGGATTTCACTTTTGATGTTGTGTGGTTCACTTCATTTAGATACCATCTCTTTGAGAGTCCCACAACACCTCCGTAGTGTGACTTCTGTTGTAGACTGCTGCCATTAAAAAGATGTTTGATGTATGTTCTGACAAATTCAGGTACCTCTAGTAGCTTCAAACCGTGTTGGAAAGGAAATAATCCAGACAGAGCATGGAAACAGTGAGATCACATTTTACGGAAACTCTTTTATAGCAGGTATAAAAAAAAAATCTGTGGACAGTCATCCAGTCAGTATGAACATTTAACCATGGTGGATGTAAATTTACTATAAATGATTTCATTGACAGGACCAACAGGGGAAATAGTTGCTGCAGCTGATGACAAAGAGGAAGCAGTTCTTGTTGCAGAGTTTGATCTAGAGAAAATTAAGTCCAAGAGGCATAGTTGGGGGTTATTCCGTGATCGACGTCCAGATTTATACAAGGTTCTTTTGACATCAGATGGCAGTAATCCCTTATTATGATTTAACGCCCCTTGTTCTAGGTTCTTGTAAACTCTTTCCAAAAATTTCCCCTTCCATGAATTATATCTCTACAATGAGCAAAAGAGTAAATCGCTACTAGAATAAAATATCAAAAGGCAAGTGCTTGGGCACATTGACTTGAGCCCCCTACTTGTTCTGTGGTTCACAAAACATCATTCTGTTGTTTCCTGTTCTTTTTGCTTTTCATTTTGCTTTCTTGTAGATTTTTTTTTGCACGGTTCGGTCGTAATCCACTGCTATCCATTACTGGATAACAGCTAAGTCAATGCATGCCATAATTTTTAAATAAAAATGCAAAATGATACATAGTGGTCCCAAGTCCAAGTTGAATTTATTCAACAGGTGTTTATGTGTTTTTATTTTCGAGACTTGAATTGACAGGGTGTTTGTATTTGTGTGCTTTGTGAAATTTTATTGTTTCTGTGGATGCTTTCTTTATTTGTTTTTGCTGATAAATAATCGTAGGGTTCATGTTCACTTACATGAGTGATATTACTTTTCTTGAGGCTTTTCTGATGAAACTGTTCAGCTTTTTCCTGTATCCTGAAATCATTGTCCATGAGGAAGAAATCGTGCAAATGATTTTAGATAGTCTTTAGGGTAGATTTTTTTCATGTTTTCCTCTTAGGAGCTAAACCAAACCAGCTACTTGGCAATCATTCTCAAATAATTGGTAGAAGCAGAACTGTTCTAAAGTATCGTAGCCACAGATTGGACCTGCAGCTACTTGTCCCTTTCAATATGTTCTACGTAGCTTTATGGAAAAGAAACAAATGTCTTGTCCTTTTGGATTTGGGATTCAAGTCTTGCATGGTGCCTGCCAGTCTAGAAAGAACCTTAAGTTTCCATCCCTAGAATATTTCCAACTCAACATGTTTCTAGAAGTCTTTCTCTTTCAAAATCTTTACTTGGGAAAAAGCTTGCACCAAGACTCTATTCTGCTCCCAGGTTCGAGTGAGGACGTGCACCTCTTGTAAGAGTTTAAGATAGTCGGAGTCTTACTCGCTCACTTGAGTCTATAAAATATGTTTTCCAAAAGTTATGGTTTTATCGAATTTAAAAAAAAAGAACTGTACACTGGATCACAATGAGCGGGTCTGGGGCCAAAACTTGTATTATTTTGGATTTAAAGTGGGTTCTTGCTGTTGTGATTTCTCCTTTTCTTTGTCTAGCTGAGCACTGAACAATCATTTTCAATTGACACAGATCATTTTACACTTCAGCAGAGTGTAAGCTAAAGGATATATTGTTTACTGTTTTACGAGTTAAGAATAGGTGCATTCAGTGCCCCCGAGGGGTTAGCGTGGCGGACAAACCTTGGGATGGCCAGCGCCAAGTCCAGGGTTCGATTCTCCATGTTCTCGTAAGAGCTTGGGGCAGCCGGAGGTTTTACCCACTTCCTGGGCCCACAAAGTGCGCTTTCCGGGTTGTGGGTTCCCTCTAATATCCAAAAAAAATAAAAAATAGGTGCATTCAGCACTACAGTGACTGCCTTTCACGTAGTTCCATGAGCCGGAAAAATTGGAAACTATATAGGCTTTTATTATCAGTTTTCTGATTCAAGGAATGGTATGGGTTGCACACTTGCACTAGTAAATCCAAAGAGTCAAGTGATTTTTATTTTTATTTTTTACCAAATCAATAAAAATAAAATATATTGAAAATAGTTTTAATGGTCCAAGTTTGTATGATGAGTTGACAAGTCAACTTGAGCTGATTAATATCAATTCAAAACAATATCCTTTCAAGAAATATTTCCACCATCTGCATATAGTTGTTTGATACTTTGATCAAAGCAATATTATTTTATTTTAAAAAAAGAAATCTTAAATCTAATATCATTACAGTAAATTTTCAAGTCACCGAGTTAATTTTATTTATTTATCAAAACAATATTGTTTTATTTTAAAAAAATCTTAAACCTAGCATAATTATGCTTAGATTAGGTTTAATAGAGTCAATTCACCAATTAACTCAAATTAAATCCCAACTTGCGTCAAGCAACAAATAATGGATTTTGTTGGATCATGTTTAAGAGATACTAACGGGGGGAAATTAAATAAGGAGGGGATTTTATTGTACTCCTCATAAAACAATATTCACAATAATATTATTATATTTTTCTAATTTCATCTTTATACTTCAACTTCGGGTTTATTAAGATTTGAGTTTTATAGTTTTTTTATCAATTTATTTTTTATAAAATTATCTTAATCTCATGATCTAGATCACAGCCCCCCCCCCCCCCAAAAAAAAAAAAAGTTCATCCATCAACATTGGATTGATTAAATATTACACTTTGTGATTTGTTTTGCTTGAAATTTTAAGGGTCATTATCATCTCATAACTCGAGTCATAGGTTTGGTGAGTTGACTCAAGTTTACTCGAGATATTTTTATGTATAATATCTCACCTCACTCTTCTAAATATTTTTTTTTAGGTATTGATTTCTCCATGATTCTCCTTTATATATTTAGAAATTTCTTCAACCATCATGCCCGCCCACCCCACCACTATGGTAAGTAATCTCGGGGCTTTCCACCCCTCTTCTTAAACAAAGATATCCCGACAAACTCATCATGCAAAACATGTTTAGAAGTATTTGCATGTCAATATCACAAAGAAACTTCACCAGGTCAAATGGGCCCAAGCTATTGTGTGAGCCCAATACAAACAGGCTCATGCTGATGTCTAGGCCCGGCTGCCATTGGATACAAGCGTAGTGCCTTGACCCAGAAGAAGATGTTAGTTTCACACTGTTGTCATTTTTTATCAAATTGGAGAACCACCAAGCACACACAAACCAGAGGTGAACAATTCACAAACATACTAGTTCTGAAATCAAACATACATAGCTTCCTTCCGAAGAATCAGTTGGGAACAAACCGCTTTTGGACATCCTTCATCGCCATGCTTCAATACGCTCTGACCTTGCGTCTATAAAGCTACCAGTTCCTCGAGTCTTGTCAGAAGGTGGTGTTAACTGAAGTGCAGGTGACTGCCTGCTAAATTTTCCAGGACTCTTTCTGAGACTTGAACTGCTTGATTGGTCAATGCTGTTCTTTCTGATACCTGCTTGATTGCCAGCCTTAACTCTATGATTATATGTGTCATTGACATCGGAAGCGGTCTCGCAGGAACGATCTCTGTTGGCCACTAGCTTATCAACTGAAGTTGCATAACCGAGGTCTGCTTCATCAGCTATGGCATTGTATTGACTGGAGTCATAGGAACTTTCTACAGCAGGTTCTTCAGCCACGAAGGCTAGCTCAGTTGTTTCAGTTTCATCTTCACTATCTTTGGCACGGGACAATGAAGGGCTCTCGTGACTGTTATTGTCAAATGGCTCTACCCGAGAAGGAGAAGGCTCCACCATAGAATCTTTTCTCTCTCGCAGTGTCCGTAGGATAAGTGTCTTGAGAAAGTTCATTACTTGGACTGCATACATCAATGCAGTCATAGGATCGGCCATCTGCAATAAAATTAAGACAAAGACGACATCAACATTCATCACACCGACAGCTGCCCAGATCTGCAGCTTTTTGTTGCAATTTCAATTATTCAATCCCATGTTTTATACTGTGACAGGACAACCATTGCTAATTAACTGTCTCTGGCCCATCCATTTGCTCTTACATGGAAGAGTACTTGCAGTATCTAGAGACATAATCAAAGAAACAAAGTGAAGAAGGAAAGTGGGAGTTTCTGCTGGACTTTAGATTAGCCTCTCTAAAGCCTAAAAAAGCAAGGTGGATCCTCTGAATACAACAAATAGGATGAACAAATCAGATCTTAGGTAAACAGGAAAAAACATTGAAGCTCAGGGATGTCCAAACAATAACAGACACTTACTTGAGTCATATTAGGTGCAAAAACTGTGGCTACGTTGTGTGCATTCATTTTGTTCAGGTGTTCCTGTTGGACAACATCAGCCATCAGATTGATCGCCCAATCTAATAGAGCAGCTTCTGTTGGAGGTAGATTCCTTGCAAGAAAAGCACAATCGTCTTCTGTTCGACAATCTATTACTTGCTCAGGAGATAAAGAATCCAGAACCCCTGTTGGAAGCTCTCTAAACCAAGCCTGGACAAACAGGTGCACTTCAAGTCAATATAGAGCTATGTATTGAATGCAAAATAAACAAAAGAAGTCAATCCCGAGACAAAAAAACAGCGACACTCTCTACTGACAGCACCACACCCCAAACATAGAAGACAGAACATAATAAAACCATGAAATAAAGATGATATGATTAATACAAATTGCAGATGGAATGATGGTAGTGAAAAGGGGTAGTCACTGTGCAGCATTTTGTGACAGCAATGTTGAGGAATTAAAGCTAGCGGTCAGGATGGTAATGGTGGCAAGAAAGAATTGCAGGATCTATGGTTGTAAAAAACCTTCACATAAAAACTTAATTATAAAGTATCATAGATCCAGCTTTACTGAGATGACTTTCAAGAAATAAAACCAAATTTGTATGATAATAAATGCTTTCTATATAGATTACAGCCCCAAAGTACAGTTGCTTTTTACAACACCATACTTGTAATAGTATCCATCAATGGACACATGATCATTATGATAAACAGATTTTCATAAATTTACGGGTTCATGAACTTCTAGGATAAAGGTCAATTTGATTTTGTATAGTCCTAAACAGTGTCTTCTTCTTTTGCTCTCCACCAATAAAAAAATTGATTGTTGCTTACAATTTTATTTTATCAACTTAATTGTAACAAAGAGTCAGCTCACAAGGATTTTATATGTGTGATCTACATGTTAGTATTTCTTCACTCTTTTTTTGTTTCATTATCTTCAATATAGCATTGACCAGTTCAGTTAGTCTTCAATGAATATGCAACTCTTCTTCACTATTAAATGTGTAACTCATAACTCATAACAGGTGCATAATTTGTAAATGATCCAAGAGTAATTTGTGTTGCTATGCCTTGATAAGTCCTGCCAGACAATGGACATCAACCCCTTCCGACACCACCCCGCCATTCAGTTGCTCCCTAACACGCTCCTCCTGACTGTTTTCTGCGGCAATTCTGAAAATTCCTTCAGCCTGAATGCAATAATTAATGATTTGATTATGACCGTATTCAAAATAAAGTCAAATCCAAATAAAAAATGACATCTAAAACAAGGCCCAAATTACCTAAACCATACAATTTCACCAAGAAATTTTCCATTTTATCACTGATAGCCCCATCTTTGGAGTCAGCATAACAATGCTAATATAGAAAAAAGACAAGATGATGTACCTGCAAGCCTCCTTGAGCATACAAGCGTCTTTGCATTAGCAAGAGAATTGTTGGCACACTGTTCCCTCTTGAGTCATATGACAACTGCATAGATTCAGTGGAAACTCCGAAAACAGTTGTGCTGCATAATGATAAAATTTAAATCAATATGCAAAGAGCAGGGCAGAAATCGTATGAAATGGTTCACTGCTTTTAATTGAAAAAACAGGAACTTCACAAACACAGCTTCCTGGGATAAAAGGATTATCAAGGGACTTGTTGAAAAAAGTTACTTGCAGGTGTTATTGGTGTTTCTTTAGACTAGCAGTGAAAGTTGAAACAGAACAACCAGCATGCTAGATCCTAGACTGCATCTAGCTCACAACTGATCAAGTGGGGTGTTTGTGAATACACACAACTTCAACCATAATCAAGGAGCCAGTGCAAGTGATCGAGGGGGAGGGGGCATCAATTCATCTGTATTTAGTTGAATTGTGAAAAATCTTGGTCTTTTTAATTATACCACTAACATAAAACAGAATAAGAATTTAAGTCTATAATCAAGGAGGAAACAAGACTTCCCATAAGAAATAGTGAATGTTGTACTGGCATCAAAGTTTAACCATATACTCCCATAAACAAATGAAACTTGGCTCCAGAAATCAAGCATCTGTAGAATGGTTCATGAAGCTATTTCTATGCATCGATCCATGCATAACTAGGTTGAAACTCAAAAGTGGCGGGCTTTATATGGAAAAGTCCATGTTTTGTGGATTCAAATAGCCGGCCAGCAACCACGCCTCATTCCAAGAATATAATGCATTAATAAGACAGAGAAGAGGAGTGGTCTGCCACGTCTCTCCGAATTTGGGGAGTTGACAAAAATGAAGTAAGAACTCGAATAAACTAAAATTTAACTCTGGGATGATGACATCAATTTGTGATAAAGCTGATGCTTGCTTATGTGCTCAGATCCATGATTCCGGATAACAAACAACATCAAAGATGGGATAAGAACAAAATTGCAAAGGTCAATTCTCTTATTGCTTAACTTTTCAGTTGAATCTCTTTAATTCAATTATTGGTTCCAGAAGTTATTTCTGCGGCAAAACTTTACAGTTGATTTATTTTTTCAGAAAAAGCACGAAACTCCAATGAACAAAAAAGGACTGAAGAACCAGAATCCAATTATAATAAAAATCACAAGTTCAAGACTGAATGGAGCAATAACCTCAAAAAAAATCCATTATTCGGATACAGCAACACGAAATTTCAAGAACAGGAAGTTGGAAAACATTACAGCGAGCAAAAAGAGGAAAAAAACTCAAACTTTAACACAAACAACATGCACAAAAATTAAGAAGTTAAACTGAATTGCCAAAACCCAACGTCAGAAATCAGATCGACTAGTGAAAAGCAGAAGCTTTCACCAACCAACTATTGAAAAATCTCATTTATGAGACTTGCATTTGCAGAAACCAAAGAAAAGATGAAAGAAACAATAACTTACTAACAAAACAAAAACAAAAAAAAAACTTAACAGGGACAAGAATTGAAATGACCATTTAAAACACCAGAAAGATAAAAATAGAGAAAACCCACGATTTCCTTTCGATCAAAAAAACACAATGTACCTACCTGGCACTGGGAGGCCTCCTGGGGACTTCAGGCTCAAACTCCACAGGCAAACCCAGGAACCCATTAAACCTATCAAAGGTAACATGAGCCACATGGCGCACATTGGTTGGACAACCAATGTCCATACTAGCACAAACTTCCCTTCTATCACTCTTACAAGCTACCAATGACTTCCTAAGGAGTTCCACAAGAAGAGCCAATAAAGAAAGCTGATCCCTTTTATTATTTTCTCTTTGTTTCACCAACTCCTCATCATCTTCATCAATGCCATCTTGTGATGAAGGAGATTGTGGGGGTATACAGGCCACAGAAGAGGAGGAGGAGGAGGAGGAAGTTGTTGAAGGGGGAGAAGGGAAATGTGAAGGAGAATGAAGGACTTCAGTCATGGCTGGCAATGAAAAGGTCCAATCTTTTTTCTTTGTTTTTTTTCTTAAAATAATAAAAAAAATAAAAGAAAGTAGTTTTCTTGATTTTTCAAGTCTTTCTCTAAACAAAATAAGATTTGTTGTTGAAAGAAGTTTTCACAGGAAGAGATTTGTGGAGTTGGATTGAAGGATGAACTTTCTTTCTTTGTGGGACGTGAGAATCATTAACTCTCTCAAAGAAAGTCTCTTTTTATATATATATATATCTCTCTCTAGAGAGTTGAAGAAGCAAAGTAGAGAGGGAGAGGATTTGGTGGAAAATAAAAAGGTGATTAACGGGTGATTAATTAGTATCTTGAACTTGAAGTAGAAGGATTTGATACTTTGATTATGTTGGGTTAATAAATTCTTGGGGTCAAGTGGCCTCTTCTTGTCTCTGGCAACCAAATTCATGGAGAGGTTACAGGTAAGCTTCCTCCATGGGAATTGGAGCAGCTTTATATTGGTTTCCCGCGGGGTGCAAGGCTGGAAAATATTGTTTTTCAAGAAAAACACAACCAATGCTATGTTTCCATGAAAAAACAAATTGAGTTTTAGTCCTTTTATTATTATGGTTAATATTGTTTTTTATTTAAAAATATATTACAATATTTTTTATTTTGTTTTTAAAATTTTATTTTAATATTAGCATATTAAAAAAACATAAAAACATTCAAAAAAAATTTAATTAAAAAATATTATACACCACATTATTAATTTTGAATTACTTCTACGGTTATTGTTGGTTTTAAAATATCCAATTGTTCAATAATAAATAACCCTCTATGCTGATGGGATAGAATATAGACGCCTTGTAGTAATTAGAATGATCCTTGAAAATAATTTTATTTTTTCATCAAGCAAGAATCATGCCATCATAAATTGTTGAATGTAATATAAATAAAAGTGAGAAAATAAAGCATACGGGTGAAATGGATTCTTGTGAGAAGATCATGGCGTGCCGGTCATCTGCATCATTTTTTCTTAACGCGTGAGACAAATAAAAAAGAAATCCTTCCATATATAATCTACGATGATGATGATGATTGGATATTAATTCGTGGATAATTATATATGTGTGTGGGGTGGGGTGGGGTGGGAGGTTTCCGACCCTACCCCATCTGTGGCAAACTGTTGGCCGACCCACAACTTTTTAGCCCTTGTGTTTAGCTTCGTGTAGGCTGCTGGTATATGCTACTTGCTAGTTCTTGCTGGGAAATCCAACTACAAACCTTCCACATACCTTATTTTGCAAAAGAGGTGAAAGGTGAGGTTGAAGATTTTTTTTAAAAAAAAAAGAGTTTATTTAGGGGGGATGTTGATAAAGTTGTTTTTTATTCAAAAATATATTAAAATAATTTTTTTTTTAAATTCTACAAACCTGTTAAAATGATCTAAAATCACTAAAAAAATTAATTTATAACAAAAACAATCAATAAATAATTTTAAATTGGTTTCCCAACACTCGTATCAAAGCTTGATCAACCTCAGCGAAGATGACATGTATTGAATATTTATTACCGAAATCTCATATTTTCCTACTTTTATTTAGATTTATGAAGATCGAAATAGAAAATTAATAGATTTAAAATTTGCATGAAGAATACTCGAATAATAATGAAGTAATGAGAAAATAAATGGCTGAGCAAAATATGCCAATCAAAGACATTGCTTAAAAAGCCACTCCAACCTTTGAGGTCAAGGGAAAGGGAAGTTAGATTAGAATAAACTCATGCTTTATTCTTCTTCTTTTTAATAGAAGGAAGGAAAGCATTTCATGGGTTCCTACTTCAAATACCTAAATTATTAAGAGAAGCAGAAGGATAAAATTATAAAATGGCAGAAGTAGGAGGATTGATTTGAAGATTAAAAAAAATCCCAAAGCTATCTAGAAGATTTGTGCTTTCATGAGGTTCATTTCTGTTTGTAAAATTCCAAAGCTCAAACCCTAAACTATTAGAAGACAAGAACAAGACCCGTTCTAGTTCCACTTGTTGAAATTCAAAGAGGGAAACGCTAAATCTCAAACCATGATAGACTCTGGGTTAAGGGTTTTTCATGGATGAAAATGGCTTGTGGAGATGGGACAACCTCAATTCCATTCTACCGAAGGAGATAGTAGAGAAGATAGTGTCTAAGTTCCTAGCTAGTGGTGTTTGCAATAAAAGACTAAACAGAAAGGCTAAAAAGATAGCTACACATTAAAATCAAAGTTCTGAACATACCAATCATACAGCTTGAGAATCCATTTCTCATGGCAAGGCAGACGATGCTGTTGAAATAGCAAGTTCATGTCCAGCAGGTTCATATATCCAGCAGATCATCAATGACCTTGCTCTGCTTTGATTTTCAGGAACGGAAAAGAATCTACAAAATGAAGCACCTGTGAAGTATCCCGTAACTTGATTGTACTTCATAATACATTATATTTTTCGTGAGCAAGACAGGACTATAGAAAATTGCAATCAGCACAAAAATTCATACATTTCTCGTAATTTCAAAAAAAAAAACTGCCAAGCAAATTCTCATCCCCTGCTAACCTTAAAGATGTCATGCAGTTGCAATCCCATAAAATTACAGCATTGCAAGTAAGAATTCTTCAGATAATTCTTGTCATTTCTGGTAAAGTTTTTTGACAAGTGGTCTCAGGAAAGGTTAAACAAAACTAATCTTTAAAGCCATTGTCAAATGCAGAACAGTATTTGCGAACCATGCACGGTTGCTCTTATGACTAAAAGAAAAGTCCATACATGCTTTTATTGCTAGTTACTACTATGACTCCAAGAGCAGTAGTAGCAATTAAAAAGTGACCCCTCCTTCATTCTTCACAAAACACAATTGCATCAATCCCGAACTTCCTCTTGCTTCTTCCCACCAGATTTGAGATACCATCCCAGAGCACCAAAAACCGTAACTGTACCAGCTACAACTGCATAATTCCGGTATTTATCGGATGATACCTTTTCAGTGGATACTCCAGGTGGAGTTGGGGAAGCAGCAGAGCTTGCTTTGATATCAGCTGATGCCCCGCCTGAGCCCGAGGCAGTTGTCTCCTCTGGTTTAGGACCCTGAATAGAATAAACAAATTTGAGCTTCACAGAAATAATACAGTTCCATCCAAGAAGCACTAACTAAACACAGCACAGCTAATACAGTGTCTTTCTTGAGAAAGCTGAAAGGGGTAATTTTTGGCCCTGTAAAACTACCGAAGCCCAAGCAGCACGGAATTACATGTGCAGTTGATCAAGTAATTCAATCAGTTTGCTTGTTTTAAATCTGAGTGCTCAACTTGACAAACCTTCAAAAATTTCTACTTTTACTTTGAAGGAAAAGAGAAGAACAAAAGACACACAATAAACTCTTCTCACTGCAAGGGACTTTTGGAACTAGAGTTAATTGACTGGATGACTCAAATCACAAAGTAATTCATGACATACAAAAAATGCTACATTTTCAGATCAATATATATATATATATAGCACATAAGATGGAAATAACAAAGATTCAATGGAAAATGTCCCATAACCATACCTTATGTGCGAGTTTCTCCAGTTTTTCTTTCTCAACTTTCTGCAAAAGTCAAAACAATGCATTGCAGTGTTATAAACGATAAGAAGTCTTATTAAATCACCCTTCCTTTCATTGCAATGATGTGCAGCCACTAAATAATTAAGTAGATGCAAATATTAAATATATTTTGCCAAGCCACAACTCAGACATGTATCGATTATTTTTTCAGGGTCTTTAAGTCTTTGGGTGTAACACATTTTAACACCAAACTTCAGCATTCAAGTAATATAGGTGGGCAGATCACAACAAATGAAGGGACTTCATCACTCTTTTCCCCTTTGAAATGATGGCTGCTAGTATGCCAAAGCCATCCCAAATCCCATATCTCTCTCATTTGGTTAAATAATAGTTGAAAATAACCCTTCTAACTTTCAGATATTGCTGCCGTCAAGAATGAGTTGAAATAATGTCCTGTTACTACAAAACTGTACCCCCAAACCATTTCTATGTCAAGAGATAATAACATGATTAACCTCTAATCACCTTATTAATTACAACAATTCCGATTTGCCTACTACAATGCACACCTTTTTTAGGACTCAACTGCAGCAGTAATAATAATAATTTTCTTCGTTTTCGCTGAAAAATGACCTTATTCAGGACATTATTATAAAAATAAATTTGAAGTTAAAAATAAATTATATGATAATGACAATAATTACGATGATAGATAGATTTTCTTCGTTTTAGCTAAAAAATGACTTTATTCGGGAGAAAAATCTGAAAAAAAAATAATCCAAGTAAAAAAAAGAAAGAAAATCTCGAAATTTGTTGTTTATCACCTTGATGTAAACATTTTCTGCAGCTTTTTCCTCTTCGCTGAGAATTTTACCGCCGCTCGAGAATCTTCGAAATGCTAGTTGTCTGGAAGCAGAACCAATCCGTGTCGCCATTGTTGACAGTGAGTAACACCTGTAATCAGGAGCTGATTAGTAATTTTAGCAGATGAGAGAGAGACGAAATCTTGGATTAAATTAGGGATTGAGAGAGGTATTAACCTCCAAAGTTAAAAAATGCAGCACCGATGAAGAGACAGAGAGTGGGGAGGGTTGGTTTTGCTGGCTTTGCTTGGAGATGTAGCATGGGATTATTTAAGGAGGGTGGATTCTGGATGCTATTGGGCCATCTAGAGTTTGCTAGGCCCGCATTCATCCTTCTATCCGATTTCGAGTCTAGACTAGATGAGAGTAGAAAACGAACGATGCAAGAAAAATATTTATTTTGATAGGTCCCTAGATTTTCAGATATTTCCGATTTAATCTCCTTTTCTGTATTTATTTATGGATTCGGACAAAATCTACCTTTGTTGCTGTAATAATGATGTTGTTCTGTAGGAAACTTGTGATGGTTTATATGAACGATATGAGGATTCGATAAAGAGAAAACATTCCTCGGAGACTTAATTGAGAAAAGATGTATCTTTTGAAGACTTTCTTCTTTTATTGCTTTGGCTTAGAAGCTCGTATCCACGACTTAATTTTTTATGAACACTTAATTTTTTAATATTTTTTAGGATTGTGCTGTTTTTATTTGCCAACTACCCGAATTATGCTATTTTAAAAAAAATCCACCTGTACAATTTTAAAATAAAAACTCCATATTTCATTATTTACCAAAAAAATATTTTTTACTAAAAAAAAGGGAACAAACATTAAAGAAACAATGATGTTAATCACACCACTGAGTCATACCCAGTGTCGCACTCTCCGCGAGAGCACGACGACTCTTCCTGTGAGCAGGGAATTTAATGTTAGGGTTTTATCTTTATTTTTATAAAACAGAGAGTCGTCACCTAGTATTGTGGTTACTAGAAAATCTAAAATGGTCTTTCAGAGATTCTAAAATAAGGGATTGATTGCGTAAAGGGAAGGTTTTAACACTTCTAGTACGCTCTACCTAAGGTAAGTTATTTGGTGTTTTGGTTTGCTTTATAATTGTTATGGTATTGATCTTTTAAAAATACATTGATTAAATGATGATGACATATTATTCCCGGAAAATATTTTGGATATTTATCACTTTAAGGTTTCTTTATCCAATTATTTACGGTGAATAACAACAAATTATCCCCGCTAATATTTTGGATATTAACCCCTTTAGAATTTCTTTACCCAAATATTAACAGTGAATAATAATGAATTATCTCCGCCAATTTTTGGATATTAACCCCTTTAGGATTTCCGTGTCTAAATATTAACAGTGAATAATATGAATCCCCAAAAATGAGATTTTGATATTTTTGGAATATTGGGCAATACCCTTTAGATTTTACAAACATGTTGTAAAAAATGCGAGAAAAACAATTTTTTTGTTTACAAAATCCATAAACACACATCTTTCTTTAAATTCTAAAATAATATTTTTTTTAAAATAATGTTCAAAATATGTTAGCGTATTGGCCGTATGTACGAAAACGACACATTTTTTTGTCTTTTGAAAATATATATTTTTTATGCAAATTTTGTATTTTTGTATTTTTTTTTATTTCTTTTTCGGTGGGTGGGTGCCAGCATGTGGGCTGCCAGCCCACCCACTTAGGAAAAGCACGCCTTCTTAAAATGGTTAGGCCGGCCACAAAGCCCAGCCTAACCGGTCCAGCGAGGAGTGAATTAATTCACTCCCCGTACGCAAAACGAAGGTGCTACAGTAAAATGGAGGTTTTTTGAGTGTTGTGAACGACGTACTTGTTAATACCGTTGGTAAAGAAGATTGAGATGGTTCTCCTGTCGTGGTGACGTCGTAAATGGTGGCTTGTGGTGGCCGGAATGGGCGTATAGTCAAATTCTTGCACTTAATTAAATCCTTCAATTGGAGCCTAAATTAATTCTCAAACATAATTACACTTTTAAAGTGGCCAACAATTAAATCAAACTGACCCATAAAAATATAATTATATCTTTCGACTTGATTTTTACGCAGATTTATCCGACAATAAATTACTTTAGTCTTGAATATGTATTTTTTTTCTGGGTATAAAAGAGGTATGATCGAGCTTTCGAAATCGTCCAAAATTTTCACTTTAATTTCTCTGCCGACACAACTATTTTTTTTGTTAAAAAACTGAATCGAACTGAAACAGGTCGGTTTAAAACTGTCTCGTTCAGGTTGTTTTTTTAAATTTTTTTGGTTTGGTTGTTTTTATTGATAAAAAACAAACCGAACCGAGAATGCTCACCCCTAATAAAATAAATTATTAAAAAAAAACACTTTGAAAATAGTAATTGTTTTTTGGGAACTCAAGCTTTGCCTGAAAATGAATTTAGTTGACGTGCTAAAATTGATATTTTAGCCCTTCTGTTGGTTATTCAAAACTAGTTTATATTGTTGCAGTAGATATAGATTACCATGAATTTAAATAGTATAATTACGAGTTGGGTAGCCCGCGCGTTGCGCCGGGCTTTTTATATGGAGCAAACTGATTATTTATGTGGTAAGCAAAGAATTTTTTAGTTGACAGATAGAGAATTGTAAATTTTAAATAATGCTATAATATTTTTTATGTATTGAATTAGTTGATTATTGTTATAAGCTTAAATACTCAGATAATAATTCAATTGCGAAATTTAAAAATTATTAGCGATAATTTTTTTGAAAGATCAGCTAATTGTAATTTGAGTATTGCAAGACCATAATTGAGTAATTATTTAGTATGTAGTAATTGTTTTGATGGTTATTTAATTGGTTGATGTAAATCTGTAATCAATAAAATGAATGAAAGATGATTTTTTGTTGTCTTCAACTGAATGTGTTGATGGTTAAATATTTTTTAACAGTTACTAAGTATTTAACTGGTTGATAACAATATTGGAATCGCTGAAATCTATTAAAGATAGATTATTTTTTGTTTGCATTGATCTGGTTGGCTGTTAACATTATTTTACTGGCTTGGAGAATAATTTAGTTACAGTTTGGATCTGAATTGTGTGTTCATTTAATTAACTCATAGATGGCAAAATTGCAATGTTTTGATTATTTGAAGAAAATTGCGATGCGGCGGGTTTTTTTATTCATGTTAAAAATTGATTGTTTTTATATGTATTGTATTTTATTATTTTGATATTTAGTTAGTATAATTATATTTAAGAATACTGATATGAATTTTTTTCCTTCAAAAAACCCAAACTCATTTTTCCTCTCTCTCAATATATTTTTAGGCGATAATATTCAATAAATATCAGACATATTAGAAATAAAAATATTGTGATTTGTTTTTAAAACATAAACTGAATTTTTTTTTGTGCTATAATTATTTATTTGCCGTTTAAAAAGAATAGTCCAATGGAAACGGGAAGTGACTTGTATATTTTTTAATTTGACTTGTAGATATTGCAGGTAAATTTGCAAAAAAAAAATTTAGATGTTTTGTTTTCCCAGTAATATTAGATCTAAAATATTAAAAATGAAAACATTGGAAATTCTTGCAAAGAAATCAACTTAAATAAAAGAGCACAGAATTAAATTTTGAAGCCAATATTTTTTTTATATAAGATTTATTAATCATATTATTATATTAAATATATTTAAGAAAACATGATATGAATTTCTGTCCTTAAAAAAATCCTAAGTCATTTTTCCTCTCCCTCAATATATTTTGAGGCGATAATATTGAATAAATATTCAAACATATAATTAGTTTTAAGTATTTTCATTTGACATAAATATACAAATATATAATTAATTTGACATAATTTCCATAATATATTTTATTTAAAGGATAATTTTAGGCTATTTTGTTCTCTCTCTATATATTCTTAGGCGATAATATTCAATAAATATTAGAACATATAATTGGTTTAATATATTTTAATTTGATAAAATACACAAA